>OY856415.1:411818186-412418186 GCA_963693085.1 Alisma plantago-aquatica | reverse complement strand
TTTTTCAAGGTTTCCGAGTTGAATGGAAGAAGAATTTGGAGTTTTGCTAGGGAGATGATATGAATTCGAGATTTCCCTGAGTTGAGCTGCAGTTTTAAGGTGTTTTCACACCTTAGGGTGAGTGGGTTCTTCCTTCAAACATTCTAATGCACGAATTTGATTATAACATCCAAATCCCTAAATACTTAGCATGTGAATTCTAAATCCTGAAATGTCCATTTGATTTAAGTTATTGTAAATTGATATGATATGGATTCCTTCTCTGTTTGAATGACTCCTAAATGGTAGATTCATATCAGATACGTATACAACACTTCCTAGTAAAGATGATTTTATATTTATATCAAATAATGTAATTAGGGTTTGACCTAATTGAGATATCGCTAGAGTTTCAACCTTATTGAAAAGGACTAGTAATCCTATAAGTGGTTAGGATGTACCTCGTGGGTTATCTTAATTGAATCTTATTCCGGATACATGATATCGCAGTGATGATATGGAAAACCTAAATTTAGTTAAATTTCCATGGTTTCATGTCTATATTGATTGCATACGATTTGTTGGAAACAATCTTTATTTAGTGAATGCTTATATCCTATGAAATCCTTATGAGAGCCATGTGACAAGTGAATGAGGTAAATGAAAATGTGAATGAGGCAAATGCAACCCTAAGAGTAGGGTGTTGGCATGTGATGAATGAATAAGGCAAATGAAACCCTAAGGATAGGGTGTTCAATGAATCATGCTATGGTAATATGAAAGGTCTCGATATGAGATGTGGTGATGCTTAATTGTTAAATTGTATGTTTCTAGTGCATTTAACTTTATATGCTTGTTCTCTCTGAAATGTTATCTACATACTGCAGGGCTTCTTATATTTCAATATATATATCTCGGAAATTACAGGTGATGAAATATGATATGCCCTAGAAAGGGATGTTACTGAGACATGGTATATGTTGAATACATGAGCTATGATATTTATTTGTTAATCAAGTATAGACCTAAGTGCCCTAACACCGTAGAACCCCTAAGAGGTATCTGCAACTTAGGGGTGAAACTCGTGTTGCAACATCATCCGTGCTTGTGTCACAGACAAATGAGGAAAGAGAAAATGCAGTGTCTAACAACAATCGTGCTTGTGTCACGATGGCACTGGGCAAAAAGGAAAACATGGTTATCTAACACCATTCGTGCTTGTGTCATGAAGGTAACCCTGTGACTCTCCGCCGGTGTACTCAGGTTTAAGGAGGATTCTGGTGCACTCAGAGTAGTGCTTTAAGGCCGGCGAGCCAGTGACCCTGTGGCAGAGCAGGGTTGGCGTCAGACTTAGCATTTCCCGGGTGTGTCGCTAAGTCTTGTACGGTGGGATCGTAGCATGAATTTGCTGCGGATCTTTATATGCAGAGTACACTGCATATATTTAGGGCATAATCTAAAATATGATCATATAGGTTCACAGAGTTCCTTATAAATGAAAGAGTTAAGAAAGACTAGAGCATAGTTTTCTAGTAGTTATTCTTTGGATGCAATATTTATATTCTTTGTTATTTCAATTATATTGTTTTAGAACTGCTCAGTGTAGTATTTATTGTTGTTAAATTTCATATCGTTTACTCAAATTATATCTTTGATCACATTAGTGCATTAGTCTGTTTCCATGAAGTACTCATTCACTGAGCGAGTAGGCTCACCCCTCTACTCAAACATTTTAGGGTTAATCGCGTGGACTTGAAGATGGTCAGAGCATCCGTGTAGACCTGCCACAAGAGTCAAGTATGAGATTAGTTGAGTCAGTCGGTCCTTGTCACTCTAGATCCTCAGTAAGAGTTTAAGAGAGAGAAAGTTGTAATTACGATGTGTAATATTGTTCCTCTTGATATGTATGCTAATTAACAAGTTTTATGTGCACAAGTTGTGAAAGACATCATGAATGTTTATATATGTATCTTTTCTGTTAAAGTCTGATTAGTAAAAGAAATGTTCGGATTCCCTTGTTAAGATGTTATGTGGTTCAATGCGATGAAACAAGGGTTTGAAAGAAAAGAAAAAGTTAAGGGTGTTCTTTGTGTTAAATATAAATCCTATCTTATGCCCTAATCTCATGATTTGAGGAGATTGTGAGATCGGGGTGTAACAGCTTGGTATCAGATCTTAGGGTGAGTTGTCAAGGACCATTAAGTTAGTAAGTTAGAGTCCTATGTGTGGCAGATAGGAGATGTTTGATGTTAGCTTTGGGGATTTGAGTATTTGGATATCCTGGCCCGATATCTGAGTACTTGGATCAACCAGAACAAGCTACTCTGTCTGTTCTCTCATGTATACCCTGGCCAGGTATACAGTGGAAGAATGGGCTAGAGAGGAACCCTATAAATGTTAGGGTTAGAAAACGAGAAAAGAAATAAGAATTAAGAGCATAAATGTAAAAGGAGATAGAACTTACATTTCATAATGTTGTTTTTGTTGGAAATGTATAGAAATGCTCTTATATGTTTGAATTGAAATATTCAATACCTTGAAATATGGGTCTTTAATATCTGTTGTACACTATGCAATTGTAGAATTTATTGATTTCACTCTTTGTAACAAGTAGACTAGAATTGACCTTTGAATGAGCTTTTGTTTCTATAGTCTTGCCCGTTGATTCGAGTGAAATTGACATCAGCAGGTTGGTTTAGATTTTCAGTCTGTACACGATTCGGCCGAGTTGTATGTGATTCGGTCGAGTTTCCTTAATAGGAAATTGAACAGCAAACTGATTGGCCGAGTTGTATGTAATTCAGCCGAGTTTCTTTTTCAGGAAGTCAAACAGCAAGTTGATCGGTCGAGATTCAAGCGGATCGGCCGAGTTGTGAAGCAATCGGCCGAGTTTCTGACCAATCGGCCAAGTTTCTGACCAATCGGCCAAGTTTCTGAGCTGTGAGTGGCAGTTCAGAAAGAATGTAATACTTTGTAGTTCTTGGCTTCAGGACTTCAGGTTTGGCCTGGTCCGGTTGGCAGGATGCGTTACTAGGATCTAATGAATCCTATCAATAGTATAATAAGAATAGAATTGGAATAATTAGACCCACATCAGAGTAAGAAGGTACATACAGTAAGATGTTGAAATAGATGGGCAAGATCAGAACAACTAAGAATTAGTTGAAACTGATATCTGAGGTTTAACTTTGGGGTCTCAAATGTGAAACCCTTAATTGGGAATAATAGAACATGATATGAAGCTCATAATCAGTTTATTGGTTAATTTTGCATGAACTATACATATGAAATACAGAAGAGATATGTGAAATGTATGTATGTATGGTTCAAGATAACAAGAATCAATCATGAAGAATGAATCATATAATAGCGTATAATGCTTTTATGAACTCTAAAGCAAAGGCTAAGTAGAAGAATAGAGTGAGCTTTCAATAGGTCCATAAAAGTAAAAAGGATCGTATGAACATGTAATTCATAAGACTAGAACAACAAACTAGTTTCTAAGCAAAGGACATAGGTGTAGTTTAACGAATGAATAAGTCATACAAAGGTAGACTGTATTCAGAAGAGAAAAACTTGATTGAAAGAGAAGCTATGTTTGACCCATGCATGATCCACTTGATTTAAAAAATGAAGAATATGTAATGTATTCAACATGAGGAAAAACTAATAGAAGGACTATTAATTTAGAACGTTAACTTCACAATAGTATAAAGATAAAGGAGGAAATATGTGCAACATGGTATACATGACCATACATATGAATAAGCAACATGGTCATAAGAGAAAAATTTAGAATTTAAGATGACGGGTTAAAGAGTAGTATATGGTAAGAGGACTATGAAATGTAAGAAAGGGTTTGAAATATGATAAGAGAAAATGAATCATACATGATGCATGACTACCTTGGTAGGGTCATCTAGTGAATGTAATAGTGGCATACAATATGATGAAGTGTGATAAGAAATAAGTTCTTGCGTGATAGCAAGAATGATGAATAATTTATTCCTATCTTAAATCCTTCAATGTTAATAATGTTTATTGTATATAATCATATGAAAAGGATAGGTAGCAAGAAGTAAAGAAGTAATGAATGAGCAAAGAGATATGGGAAAACACTAGCTTTGTGTAATATGAGAATTTGTTTTTACATGTATGATTTGTTGAAGGCATATTAAGGTATGAAGTTGGTTCTACATATGATTTCAGTGTATTTGTGCAAGCTATATGTTAATTAAAGGTGTATGATAGTTGTAGTAATTCATACCAGATATGCATCCTAGTATTGTGTATTTGTGACATGGTGATACGGTTTGGATAATGTCAGAACATATGGAGAGATACCCTGAACAAGGTAGTCATACTTATTCACTCATATTAATAGAAAGGGATGATAATTAGATTGTTTGGACAAGTAACCCTAATGAGGTGTAGCTTGTTATACCTAGCTCTAATATAACTGAGTGATGGTAATTGAGTATGATTAATGCTTAAATGACTGATACAATTGTGGATTACCTTATTACTGTCGTTGAAACCTTAAAATGATATAATACGATGGTTACACTTTGAATTGTGTGTGGGCCCATAACCCACAGGTCCCAGGATCAAAATAGAATAGTATGGAATGAGGTGATAATGCTTCACATCATGCATCCATGACCCAATGGGGATGCCAAGAATGGTATTGTGCAAATAATTGTTGAATTTAGTCTTTTAATTCAAGACTGTTTTGCTATCTGAGTAGCATGTTATTAAAGTTTAAAACAGCATGGTGAACTTGCTTTTGTCACTTAAAGGTGATACAGAACAATAGAACTCTCTGAGCAGCATAAGTTGAGATAGTTGTATCAGAGTATCAGAGTTGTGCAGTGAAAGCGTGGTGGTTTATCTTTGCATTCTATGTTTGACTGTGGCATAAAGAATTTGCTTGATATCATTGAGAACTATTTGAAATATGTTGTGATTTAGTAAAGAATTAAAAGAATCTAATGTTGAAAACTACATTCAGGTATGATATACAAGAATATAATGACATGGAAGGCTTTAGAATCTTAGAATAACCTTGAATACATCTTTCTTGTAGGTTTATGTTTCGGGGACGAAACATTCTAAGGGGGGGAGAGTTGTTACGACCCCATCTGAGCTTAATTGGTAAACTAGGGTTTACCTAGACAATTGCAAAGATTAATTAGAATAATCATTCTTGAAATCTAATTAATGACGATAACACAATAAGGATGTTTTAACTATGATAAGAAGTCTAAATGTTCTTTTGTCTTGAGAAGTAGGGTTTGAGAAACATAAACCCTAATCGGCCCAAAATAGGGTTTTGATGATGCATGAATACAGAATTTGATAAGTAGAATGTATCACTAAATGATTTTTAGTATTTTATGTGTAACTCTGATTTACTTCAAATTTTGATATGATTTATATATATAAAATGTGAACAACATTGGAAAATATCAGAATTTTTGAAGAATTCTTTGACCTGTTTATCGGCCGAGTTTCAAACTCGACCGATCACAATTTCAGAATTTTACAGCAGTGTGGTAATTGACTTTTATCTTTTTATTGGTATATCCAATTGATCTCAAATTTTAACAGTATTTGATAAATACAATTTTAGACACTCTTTTAAATTAGCATAATTTTTGGATGACTTTTGAATCCCTACAGTAAGGGTGTCGGTCGAGTTTGTGCAGGACAAACTCGGCCGAATATATTCTGCAGACTGCAATATAGCAGTGCACTGTTCGATTTTTGATTATTTATTGGTAACTCCAAATGATCCCAAATTTTACCAGAAGCTCTATAGATGAATTATAAACAACGTGATAAATTCCCATAATTTTCGGGGAAGGTTTGATCTCTAAAATAAACGAATTACAGTAACTTTTGTATAACTGAATATTCAGCCAATATAATTAAAGATGAGTGTAGGGTCAATTTGCAATTGACCCAAGCAGCTCAAATTAGCTTATATGATCGATCACACACACACACAGCTCTCATTCTTCGTCATCCATTCCAGATAAACGAGCTCCTAGAGAGAGAGGGAGAATTAGGGCTTGAGTGGAGAAAGTGGGGGAATTGCTGAATTAGGGTTTTGCGATTCCAGGAAGGGTGAAATCAAGTAAGTTCGGATTCCTTGCATATACTTTTATGGTGAATCTTCTCTCTCATGTAAAGATTCCGTCCTTGCCCTGATTTGATCCAAGATGATGTCAAAATTCCCTCTTTTCTCACCCTTTCTTCATAATCCCTCTTTTTCAAGGTTTCCGAGTTGAATGGAAGATGAATTGGGAGTTTTGCTAGGGAGTTGATATGAATTCGAGATTTACCTGAGTTGAGCTGCAGTTTTAAGGTGTTTTCACACCTTAGGGTGAGTGGGTTCTTCCTTCAAACATTCTAATGCACGAATTTGATTATAACATCCAAATCCCTAAATGCTTAGCATGTGAATTCTAAATCCTGAAATGTCCATTTGATTTAAGTTAATGTAAATTGATATGATATGGATTCCTTCTCTGTTTGAATGACTCCTAAATGGTAGATTCATATCAGATACGTATACAACACTTCCTAGTAAAGATGATTTTAGATTTATATCAAATAATGTAATTAGGGTTTGACCTAATTGAGATATCGCTAGAGTTTCAACCTTATTGAAAAGGACTAGTAATCCTATAAGTGGTTAGGATGTACCTCGTGGGTTATCTTAATTGAATCTTATTCTGGATACATGATATCGCAGTGATGATATGGAAAACCTAAATTTAGTTAAATTTCCATGGTTTCATGTCTATATTGATTGCATACGATTTGTTGGAAACAATCTTTATTTAGTGAATGCTTATATCCTATGAAATCCTTATGAGAGCCATGTGACAAGTGAATGAGGTAAATGAAAAGGTGAATGAGGCAAATGCAACCCTAAGAGTAGGGTGTTGGCATGTGATGAATGAATAAGGCAAATGAAACCCTAAGGATAGGGTGTTCAATGAATCATGCTATGGTAATATGAAAGGTCTCGATATGAGATGTGGTGATGCTTAATTGTTAAATTGTATGTTTCTAGTGCATTTAACTTTATATGCTTGTTCTCTCTGAAATGTTATCTACATACTGCAGGGCTTCTTATATTTCAATATATATATCTCGGAAATTACAGGTGATGAAATATGATATGCCCTAGAAAGGGATGTTACTGAGACATGGTATATGTTGAATACATGAGCTATGATATTTATTTGTTAATCAAGTATAGACCTAAGTGCCCTAACACCGTAGAAACCCTAAGAGGTATCTGCAACTTAGGGGTGAAACTCATGTTGCAACATCATCCGTGCTTGTGTCACGGACAAACGAGGAAAGAGAAAATGCAGTGTCTAACAACAATCGTGCTTGTGTCACGATGGCACTGGGCAAAAAGGAAAACACGGTTATCTAACACCATTCGTGCTTGTGTCACAAAGGTAACCCTGTGACTCTCCGCCGGTGTACTCAGGTTTAAGGAGGAGTCTGGTGCACTCAGAGTAGTGCTTTAAGGCCGGCGAGCCAGTGACCCTGTGGCAGAGCAGAGCTGGCGTTAGACTTAGCATTTTTCGGGTGTGTCGCTAAGTCTTGTACGGTGGGATCGTAGCATGAATTTGCTGCGGATCTTTATATGCAGAGTACACTGCATATATTTAGGGCATAATCTAAAATATGATCATATAGGTTCACATAGTTCCTTATAAATGAAAGAGTTAAGAAAGACTAGAGCATAGTTTTCTAGTAGTTATTCTTTGTATGCAATATTTATATTCTTTGCTATTTCAATTATATTGTTTTAGAACTGCTCAGTGTAGTATTTATTGTTGTTAAATTTCATATCGTTTACTCAAATTATATCTTTGATCACATTAGTGCATTAGTCTGTTTCCATGAAGTACTCATTCACTGAGCGAGTAGGCTCACCCCTCTACTCAAACATTTTAGGGTTAATCGCGTGGACTTGAAGATGGTCAGAGCATCCGTGTAGACCTGCCACAGGAGTCAAGTATGAGATTAGTTGAGTCAGTCGGTCCTTGTCACTCTAGGTCCTCAGTAAGAGTTTAAGAGAGAGAAAGTTGTAATTATGATGTGTAATATTGTTCCTCTTGATATGTATGCTAATTAACAAGCTTTATGTGCACAAGTTGTGAAAGACATCATGAATGTTTATATATGTATCTTTTCTGTTAAAGTTTGATTAGTAAAAGAAATGTTCGGATTCCCTTGTTAAGATGTTATCTGGTTCAATGCGATGAAATAAGGGTTTGAAAGAAAAGAAAAAGTTAAGGGTGTTCTTTGTGTTAAATATAAATCCTATCTTATGCCCTAATCTCATGATTTGAGGAGATTGTGAGATCGGGGTGTAACACTTTTGGTCCAAACGGTTGCAAACCGTTTGGGTTCAAACGGTTTCAAACCGTTTGCTCTCAAACGGTCTTGCAAGACCGTTTGGATTGAAACGGTCTCAAGACCGTTTGAAATAGTTGACCAAGGGACGACCGTTTGAGGGTCTGTTCCTAATATATTGAGTTTCATCTCTGCAAAGAATCAAAGTCTAATTCTTAACCAATTGAGAGTTGAAGGCACTTCAACATGAAACCCTAATCGGGTGAAAAAGTGCTGATTTGACATATAGATCTTGTTGAGTTTTGGGTTGAAGGACCCAAACGGTCTCAAGACCGTTTGGGGATTCCTCCAAACGGTCCTAAGACCGTTTGGGCACAACCCAAGACCGTTTGAAGGTCTAGGGTTGAGTTAATCT
The DNA here is from genome assembly GCA_963693085.1 of Alisma plantago-aquatica. Lineage (NCBI taxonomy): Eukaryota > Viridiplantae > Streptophyta > Magnoliopsida > Alismatales > Alismataceae > Alisma > Alisma plantago-aquatica. The sequence goes on along the minus strand of OY856415.1, from coordinate 412,409,404 downwards.
AGTGGTTTGAGGGTCCAATTGTAGGAAATTGATGAAATTGATGAAAATTGCTGATTTTGACCTAATTGGACTTCAACCCTAGTCAAAACGACTTGGATTTTGGTCAAACTTTGGGCAAACGGTCTCAAGACCGTTTGGATGATGTCCAAACGACCTCAAGACCGTTTGGGCCAAGTTTGAGCCCAATTGGAGGTCAATTGATAGGTTCAACCTTGAATTGATTCACATTGTTGAACATTGATGACCAATCGTTTTGAAACCCTAATTGAGAACGATTGAACCCTAATTGGCTTGCAATTGAGGGTCAATCTGATGTCTAATTGGCTAGGGCTAATCCTAATTGTCTCAATTTATAAGTGGTTAGCATAGTTTTAACCAAGTGAGGGCTTCAACACACATATCCATGAACATTGGTGACCTTTGAACCCCTTTGGAGGTCCAAACGGTTTGAGCCCATTTGGACCAAACGGTCTCAAGACCGTTTGAGACCAAACGGTCTCAAGACCATTTGGGGCCAAACGGTCTCAAGACCGTTTGGGCTCAAATGACCTCAGGATCGTTTGGTCCAATCGATCTCAAGCAATCTTGATCAAACGGTCTCAACCCGATTGAAGCTCCAAACGGTTTGGAAGTCAACCCTTCCAAACGGTCTTCACCTCCAAACGGTCTCAAGACCGTTTGGGGCCAAACGGTCTCAAGACCGTTTGGGTGGTTGAAACCGTTTGAAGGTTGAAACCGTTTGGAGATTGGTGATGGTTTGTACTTAACCATTTGATGATGTAATTAGTTCAATGGTGATCCAATCTAAACCCTAATGGTAACCTAGGTAATTAAGGGACTATGTGATTAGTGAGTTAACCCATGATGGTGATCATGTGGCAAATTACCAAAATACCCTTGAGGGGTCTAAAGGGATAAAACCTTGTTCTAATCAAACCCTAATCACATGATGTTGATGTTTTGGCTTATGATAGTCAATGGAGACTTATCTCAACCTGATCTAGAGTGGTGTTTCCACCATCTACTAGTGAGAGGAGAGAGAAAGTATTTCTAGAGAGAGAAAGTATCCTAGAGAGAGAAAGTACCCTTTTTAGGTGGAAACTCAAGTGAGATACTTCAATTATACATGAATGTGCATAATTAGGGAATGACCCATCTATGTGAGGTCATGGAAACCCTAATTATGATTTCTTATGGATCTTAATCTTAATTAAGAGCCTTAATGATGATGTTTCTCTTACATGATGATGTAATGAGTACAATTCACCATGGAGTGAATAGTAAACCCTAATTTTAGGGTGATGACATGAAAGATGAATAGTAAACCCTAATTGTTGAATTGTTTACTATTATCTGTTGAACTAACCATGCAGGTTGTTATGAGATGATGGTCACACCAGGTATGGAATACCATGTTATATTCATTGAAAGCATGTCTTAAGCATTATGAATAGTGAACCATCTTGATGCATTGCTAAGTGACATCTATTGTGATTTATGGGCTGTAAGAGCCATAAACACCACCAAGGTCATGCTTAACAGATGACTTGTGATGAGATAATGAGAACTGGTGATTGAAATGAGTTAGGCCTGCTACATTTTAGTATTCTCATATATAACTGTGATGCTAATGTTTTTGTATGATGTTAAGAATACTGAATGTACCTAACTAATCAAGTGAAATGTAGAGCCCTGATCATAGATCCATCATTGTTAGAGTCTAAATGATGGTGAAACAGGTTTTCCCCAGGGAACTCCTGGATCACATACTTTTGAGTATGTGGGGTACATGGATGTGTAGAACCTTACATCCTAGTGTAGGTATTTGATGTAGATTCTAGTAGTCCATCATACCTTCACTAAAAGAGAATAGGTGAGAGGATTTGGTGTAGATTCATGTAGTCCATCATTCCCCACCACAAAGTCCAAAAGGAGAGATGTATTACTACACTCCCTTAAAGACACAAACACCGCATCGATGAAAGATAAACAAGAAATCTTCCGATGACGAAGAGAGTACAGAACGCCACTGTAACTCTAAAATAGCGAAGGTCCAGCTTACCCTGGAGAGCTATAACAAAAGACATCCCGCCAGATGTCTAACAATCAATCCTCTAACTGACTGAGGAAGGTGAAGGTCATGAGAATCCGGCTCTTTCGATGACCTAGTATGATATCGAGGTGACTTAACAGTGGTCGGTTGGAGTATGAGTGGTATACCTCATCTCCACAGGGCATAACAGTAATGTTTGAAAAACATAATCAACAGCGTAGTATATCTGTTAGAGTTATCTACGAGTTATTTGATTGATGTTACCTTGAATAGTATAGATGTTCTCATATTTTAATATTGATTGAACTCTTGCTTATCATCAAAACTGCTAGTGAATATCTTGAAGGCTTTTATTGCTTTAGTTATTCCCTGCCTTGCTTATAAAGCTTCTAGTGGAGAGTTATAACTCTCGTTGGGGCAATTATGTATAATTGTCTCACCCCGTAGACTTCTACTTTTTAGGTGGTCGTCGAAGACGGAGGAACAAGAACACAGGTGACCAATCCCAGCAACAACAGCATCAGGAGCAGTAAATCTCAGGTGGAGATTCAGCCTGCTTTATGGTGTAGTTAGAGTCCAAGTCCTATGTGTCCTCTGTACTCTCAGGTCTTGGAATGTTTTGAGTATGAATTCTTGAGAGATTTTGTACCATGTTGTATATAATTACTCAAGAAGTAACTTGTCAGTGATGTAAACAGTTAAATCCTTTTTCTATGGAAAAGGTTTGTGGTTTCAAGCTCTTGTCTCAAAAAGTTTTAATTTCCCATGATTTTTGTCTTCCGCTGTTTACCTATTGCTTCCGCACATGTTTAAATCGGGATTAATTCGTGGTTTGGAGATCGGAGCCCACAATTAAGTGGTATCATAGCTCTAGGTTCACCGAGTCTACAGAGGCATAGGACTTAGGAAGTCGAGTCTATCTTTAGTATTCCTTCCTTATCTAATAGAATCTTCTACTCAGGAGAAGAAGATACTTAAGAATGTCAGAGCCGCATGATGAGTATGTGGGAGAAAGTAGTGCCAGTGCACCTCAAGGCGGTGCAGGAGTACCAGAGGTGGAACAGCCTGTACCAGAACAACCTAGAGAGCCACCCCAGTTTGACCCAGCTGACATGGGTAACCCAGCAGTCCAGACAATGTTTGGGCAGTTCATGACTGCCATGACACACATAACCGACATGTTTCCTATGCCTGCACCTAGGGCACTTGTCCAACCAGAGGGGCAAGGTATCGGGAAGACGTTCGAGCGACTACGTCGTGTCGGAGCTACCGAGTACCATGGGACTGCTGACCCCGCAGATGCTGATCTGTGGTTGACAGAGCTGGAGAAGGCTTTCAGGATCCTCAACATCCCTGAAGCTGAGAAAGTTAGACATGCTGTCTATCTTCTCAAAGGAAGTGCTGGTCACTGGTGGACCATGGAAGAGCAGAAGAGACCTGGAATAGAGATCTCGTGGGAAGATTTTTGGCGGGAATTTGTTCAGAGATATTTTCCAAAGACCTTCCTAGACGAGAAGATCTCTCAGTTTGAGAGACTAAGACAGGGTATGATGAACATTAGTGAGTATGAAGATAAGTTCATGGAGCTGTTGCGGTTTTGTCCGCACATGGCTGCCACAGAGGAAGAAAGGATCAGGAGATTCGAGAGGGGTTTGAATGCTGACATGTCTACCCCAGTGTCTGCCTTAGAGAACCGAGAGAGATTCTCTACCTTCGTTGAGTCAGTCCGAAGGATAGAGAGATCTGTGGTTGAGAAGAGGCAAACACAGAAAAGGTATCCACAGTTCCAGGGTTCTTCATCTATGGACTTCAAGAAGTCTAGATCCTCTGCACCTAACCCTCCACCATCTAGATCTAGTTATCAGACTCAGTGGTCTCCTAGTAGAGGTAGGGGAAGAGGACAACCACCTCGGGAGACACAGAGTTCTGCATCAATGTCCGCTACCGGACCACAAAGACCACAAGAAAGAAGCTGCTACAACTGTGGTAAGGTGGGACATTTGATGAAGGACTGCCGATCTAGGCCTGTCAGTGTGACACAGCCTCCGAGACAAGGACAACAGGGATCACATGGAGGACAATCTCAAGGAACAGGTCGAGGACGCGGGCAAGCGTCTCAAGCTGGATCATCAGCACCACCTCAACAACAGGCTACAACGAGGTTCTATGCTATGAACCCACCAGAGGCAGTGGTCAATCCACAAGTGGTGACAGGTCAGATGGAACTTTTATATTCTGATATGTCTAAATCTTGTGTAGCATCTGTTTTGATTGACCCGGGTGCTACGCACTCTTTCATCACTCGAAGAGTGATTCGTATCTGCAATATGACAATTATTCATAGGGCAGATAAGTTGTTGTTGGAGACTCCGTTGAGTGGGTCTGCTGTTCTGCAAGAAGTATGCTCTCCCTGCATACTTTTCTTTTCTAAGCATCGCATTCAAGTGGATCTTATACCACTTGATATGCAAGGATTTGATATAATCCTATGGATGGATACCTTGGAAAGGTATCGAGTTGTCTTGGATTGTGAGTCCAAGTTGGCAGTGTTTGCTGATGAAAGCAACACATGGATCTTTCAAGGTGAAAGAAAGATTCTGCCCACCTGTCTCGTATCAGCTATGGTTGCTGATAAGTTGATGAGGCAAGGATGCTATGCATTCTTGGCCCATGTGGTAGATGTTACCAAGGAGAGTCCCAACCCTGCTGAAGTTCCGATAGTCAGGGAATTCGAGGATGTGTTTCCTGAAGAACTTCCTGGTATACCACCACCTCGGGAGATTGATTTTGAGATCAATTTGGTCCCAGATACGAAACCCATAGCCCAGACTCCGTATAGGATGGTGCCTGCCGAGATGGCAGAACTCAAGAAACAGCTTCAAGAGTTACTTGAGAAAGGTTTCATCCGACCGAGTACCTCACCTTGGGGTGCTCCGGTTTTGTTTGTTAAAAAGAAAGATGGATCGATGCGGTTGTGCATTGATTATAGACAACTCAATAAAGTAACAATAAAGAATAAGTATCCTTTGCCGAGGATTGATGATCTTTTCGACCAGTTGCATGGTGCAACAGTCTTTTCCAAGATAGACTTAAGGTCTGGATATCATCAACTCCGCATTAAGGACAATGACATATCTAAATCTGCCTTTAGGACAAGATATGGTCACTATGAGTTCACAGTTATGTCGTTTGGACTAACCAATGCACCGGCTGCATTCATGGAACTCATGAATAGAGTCTTTCAACCTTTCCTTGATCAGTGTGTTGTCGTCTTCATAGATGACATACTGATTTATAGTAAGGATGCTCAGCAGCATGAGCAACACCTTCGCCAGACTTTGACCTTGCTAAGGGAACATAAGCTATACGCTAAGTTTAGCAAGTGTGAGTTCTGGTTATCTGAAGTATCCTTCCTTGGACATGTGGTATCTGCCTCGAGAATTCTGTTGACCCTGCAAAGGTAGAATCTGTTCTGCAGTGGGAACAACTGAAGACACCGACGGAGATTAGAAGTTTCTTGGGGTTAGCAGGCTATTATCGAAGGTTTATCAAGAATTTCAGTTCTATAGCCTTACCTTTGACCAAGTTAACCTGGAAGGACGTTCCTTTTTCTTGGAATGATAAGTGTCAACAGTCTTTTCAGCTGTTGAAGGAGAGGTTGACAAGTGCACCTATGCTTGTGTTACCTGAGCAAGGAAAGGAATATATAATCTTTTGTGATGCCTCCAAGAATGGACTTGGATGTGTGTTGATGCAGGATAAACAAGTGATTTCTTTTGCTTCCCGACAGCTTAAGAAACACGAGGAGAATTATCCAACACACGATTTAGAGTTAGCTGCTATGATCCATGCCTTAAAAATCTGGAGACATTATCTCTACGGAGAAACTTTTCAGATTTTCACAGACCACAAGAACCTTAAGTACATCTTCACTCAGCATGAGCTTAACATGAGGCAGCGTCGCTGGATGGAGTTAATCAAGGACTACGACTGTACAATTGATTACCATCCGGGCAAAGCCAATGTGGTTGCTGATGCCTTGAGTAAGAAATCAGCAACATCAACCATGGATAGAGCACAACTAAGTTCCTTAGTATGCTCTAGGAGAGATATGCTTATCTCTTTAAGACAAGACAATGTGCAGTTGAGGGTATCATTGTTGGCTGGTTTGTTAGCGGAGATGCAGATTAAACCTACCCTAAGAGAGAAGATAAAGGAAGCACAACAAGTGGATGTTGCAGTTCAGCAGATTAGATCTGAGTTTGGTGATGAGAAACGAGAAGGTTTTCATGAATCAGATGACCAGGTGGTATGCTATCATGGAAGGATGATAGTGCCAGATGTGGACAACCTGAGGAAGTTAGTCCTGGAAGAAGCTCATTCTTTGATGTATGCTATGCATCCAGGGAGCACCAAGATGTATCGAAACTTGAAAGATATGTACTAGTGGCCTGGGATGAAGAAGGATGTAGCTGAGTTTGTTCTGAGGTGTCCTGTGTGTCAGCAGGTCAAGGATGAATACCAGAAACCTGCAGGAACAATGCAACCCTTACCCATACCACAGTGGAAGTGGGACCATGTGACCATGGATTTTGTTGTTGGCCTACCCAGGACAAACAAAGGACATGATTCCATTTGGGTAGTTGTTGATAGGTTGACAAAGACAGCACATTTCTTACCTATCAAAACAACCTATTCTGCTGAGAGGTTATCCCAGTTATATGTTCAAGAGATAGTGCGGTTGCATGGAGTTCCTGTCACTATAGTTTCTGACAGAGGTCCCCAATTTACAAGTCGTTTTTGGGAACAGTTACACAGAGCCCTAGGCACCAAGCTAAGGTTTAGTACAGCCTTTCATCCCCAAACTGATGGACAGTCAAAAAGGACTATACAAACCTTGGAAGATCTGCTGAGAGCATGTGTTCTCCAGTTTACCGGGAGTTGGGATCTACATCTAAGCTTGATAAAGTTTGCCTATAACAATAGCTATCAACATAGCATTGATATGGCACCATATGAAGTCTTATATGGTAGACGTTGTAGATCACCCTTGTGTTGGTATGAAACTGGTGAGCACCAGTTGTTAGGCCCTGAACTTGTGCAGCAAACTACATAAAAGATTAAAGTTATACAACAACAGCTTAAGACTGCACAGGATAGGCAGAAGTCATATGCCGATAAACGTCATAGACCCCTAGAGTTCCAGGTTGGAGACAGAGTGTATCTCAAGGTCTCACCTTGGAAAGGAGTCCTTCGTTTTAGAAAGAAAGGAAAGTTAGCCCCTAGATTTATGGGACCTTATCCAATTGTTGAAAGAATTGGAAAGGTGGACTATAGACTAGAGTTACCTCAGGAGTTGCAGAAGCTGCACCCTGTGTTTCACATTTCCATGCTGAGGAAATGCCACCCAGACACCGAGTCAGTTCTACAATCTATGGAAGTAGAATTGAATGAAGATATAACATATGAGGAGGGACCAGTGTCAATCCTTGATAATAGGACTAAAAAGTTAAAGAAGAAGGATATAAGCCTTGTAAAAGTCCTCTGGAACCACCGTGGTGTTGAAGAAGCCACTTGGGAACTAGAGGATGAGATGAGGAGGAAATACCCTACTTTTTTCTTATAATACGCCTTACCGATTTCGGGGACGAAATCCTTTTGAAGGGGTAAAGAATTTGTAACACCCCTGACCTGGGTTATAACCTAACCCTGGAAGTTTTGCCTAAATATGTAATTAATATACTTGTGAACACTCCCTGGCATGTAATTAAGTTCCTCAGGAACATTTACTTTCAATTTTGCTTCTTTTTGTATAAAGTTGTAGCATTGTGTTGTATGCAGGGACCTATGTGCAAATTACCCAGTTTAAGGATTGAACTTGCAAAATTCACAATTCAAGATGTTCCCTTGATGTTGAGACATCATGAGGATGTTTATGATGAAGTTTGAGGGATTTCCCAAGCTTGAGCACCAAGTTGCAGCTATGGAAGCAATCCCCATGCTTAGAAACCCTAATTTGGGGTAAAGTCAAGTTGTAATTCTTAATATCTAGAACATCTTTTATGACTCTTGTCATCATTTAGAGTAGAAATGATGAAAGGGGCACATCAAAGATTGATCGAATAAGAAAATATGATCTTTGTGGTGAAAAACACCTACTTTGGGTATAGAAACCTTTCATGGATGTACCCTAGTTGTAGGTTGGCTTCCTTTACCCTTAGATCTTGAGATTTCATGAGATTTGCATAAGGATAGATAGGTTTGGACGTGCCCTTGAGCAAGGAGGGACCTAGATGTGATTTCCAATCTTGAGAGGTCCTTGTAGTAGAAAAAGGGCTAAAGTATATAAGCCCTTTTCCTTGCAATTAAGTGAACGAACTTTCTTTCCTTCACATCTCTTCCTTTCTTGCTTAAACGGCCAAGCATAGCTCTGGAGCTCAGGGGGACGACCAACCTGTTCTAGGTAAGAGAACACCACCTTCTAATTCAAATTCATGGAGGAATTCACTTTCTAAGGTTGGTTTTGTGGTTAGCTTACTAAGTTTTCTTGTTCTAGCCAACCAAACCAACGTTTCCTTGGAGAATTCACCTCTGACCAAGTTGTGGAAGCTCAAGGACGCCATTAAAGCTTGGAGCTTGAAGGCTTGGAGCTCTAAGATCAACCTTTAGGCGGGTTTTATAACTCTAAAGTTTTGCTTTATATGTATGCTTAATTCTTGCAATTTACTTGGTAAAATCTCCTTCTACCTCCCTTCTCCCTTGCACGTTTGCAAGCAAAACAGTGGAGGAACCGACCTTGCTAGAGGTTGAAGATGAGGGGCGTGATTCCCTATGTTACTTTTTCAAACGACCTTGGACCCTTTTGGTCCAAACGGTTGCAAACCGTTTGGGTTCAAACGGTTTCAAACCGTTTGCTCTCAAACGGTCTTGCAAGACCGTTTGGATTGAAACGGTCTCAAGACCATTTGAAATAGTTGACCAAGGGACAACCGTTTGAGGGTCCGTTCCTAATATATTGAATTTCATCTCTGCAAAGAATCAAAGTCTAATTCTTAACCAATTGAGAGTTGAAGGCACTTCAACATGAAACCGTAATCGGGTGAAAAAGTGCTGATTTGACATATAGATCTTGTTGAGTTTTGGGTTGAAGGACCCAAACGGTCTCAAGACCGTTTGGGGATTCCTCCAAACGGTCCTAAGACCGTTTGGGCACAACCCAAGACCGTTTGAAGGTCTAGGGTTGAGTTAATCTAGTGGTTTGAGGGTCCAATTGTAGGAAATTGATGAAATTGATGAAAATTGCTGATTTTGACCTAATTGGACTTCAACCCTAGTCAAAACGACTTGGATTTTGGTCAAACTTTGGGCAAACGGTCTCAAGACCGTTTGGATGATGTCCAAACGACCTCAAGACCGTTTGGGCCAAGTTTGAGCCCAATTGGAGGTTAATTGATAGGTTCAACCTTGAATTGATTCACATTATTGAACATTGATGACCAATCATTTTGAAACCCTAATTGAGAACGATTGAACCCTAATTGGCTTGCAATTGAGGGTCAATCTGATGTCTAATTGGCTAGGGCTAACCCTAATTGTCTCAATTTATAAGTGGTTAGCATAGTTTTAACCAAGTGAGGGCTTCAACACACATATCCATGAACATTGGTGACCTTTGAACCCCTTTGGAGGTCCAAACGGTTTGAGCCCATTTGGACCAAACGGTCTCAAGACCGTTTGGGGCCAAACGTTCTCAAGACCATTTGGGCTCAAACGACCTCAGGATCGTTTGGTCCAATCGATCTCAAGCAATTTTGATCAAACGGTCTCAACCCGATTGAAGCTCCAAACGGTTTGGAAGTCAACCCTTCCAAACGGTCTTCACCTCCAAACGGTCTCAAGACCGTTTGGGTGGTTGAAACCGTTTGAAGGTTGAAACTGTTTGGAGATTGGTGATGGTTTGTACTTAACCATTTGATGATGTAATTAGTTCAATGGTGATCCAATCTAAACCCTAATGGTAACCTAGGTCATTAAGGGACTATGTGATTAGTGAGTTAACCCATGATGGTGATCATGTGGCAAATTACCAAAATACCCTTGAGGGGTCTAAAGGGATAAAACCTTGTTCTAATCAAACCCTAATCACATGATGTTGATGTTTTGGCTTATGATAGTCAATGGAGACTTATCTCAACCTGATATAGAGTGGTGTTGCCACCATCTACTAGTGAGAGGAGAGAGAAAGTATTTCTAGAGAGAGAAAGTATCCTAGAGAGAGAAAGTACCCTTTTTAGGTGGAAACTCAAGTGAGATACTTCAATTATACATGAATGTGCATAATTAGGGAATGACCCATCTATGTGAGGTCATGGAAACCCTAATTATGATTTCTTATGGATCTTAATCTTAATTAAGAGCCTTAATGATGATGTTTCTCTTACATGATGATGTAATGAGTACAATTCACCATGGAGTGAATAGTAAACCCTAATTTTAGGGTGATGACATGAAAGATGAATAGTAAACCCTAATTGTTGAATTGTTTACTATTATCTGTTGAACTAACCATGCAGGTTGTTATGAGATGATGGTCACACCAGGTATGGAATACCATGTTATATTCATTGAAAGCATGTCTTAAGCTTTATGAATAGTGAACCATCTTGATGCACTGCTAAGTGACATCTATTGTGATTTATGGGCTGTAAGAGCCATAAACACCACCAAGGTCATGCTTAACAGATGACTTGTGATGAGATAACTGAGAACTGGTGATTGAAATGAGCTAGGCTTGCTACATTTTAGTATTCTCATATATAGCTGTGATGCTAATGTTTTTGTATGATGTTAAGAATACTGAATGTACCTAACTTATCAAGTGAAATGTAGAGCTCTGATCATAGATCTATCATTGTCAGAGTCTAAATGATGGTGAAACAGGTTTTCCCCAGGGAACTCCTGGATCACATACTTTTGAGTATGTGGGGTACATGGATGTGTAGAACCTTACATCCTAGTGTAGGTATTTGATGTAGATTCTAGTAGTCCATCATACCTTCACTAAAAGAGAATAGGTGAGAGGATTTGGTGTAGATTCATGTAGTCCATCATTCCCCACCACAAAGTCCAAAAGGAGAGATGTATTACTACACTCCCTTAAAGACACAAACACCGCATCGATGAAAGATAAACAAGAAATCTTCCGATGACGAAGAGAGTACAGAACGCCACTGTAACTCTAAAATAGCGAAGGTCCAGCTTACCCTGGAGAGCTATAACAAAAGACATCCCGCCAGATGTCTAACAATCAATCCTCTAACTGACTGAGGAAGGTGAAGGTCATGAGAATCCGGCTCTTTCGATGACCTAGTATGATATCGAGGTGACTTAACAGTGGTCGGTTGGAGTATGAGTGGTATACCTCATCTCCACAGGGCATAACAGTAATGTTTGAAAAACATAATCAACAGCGTAGTATATCTGTTAGAGTTATCTACGAGTTATTTGATTGATGTTACCTTGAATAGTATAGATGTTCTCATATTTTAATATTGATTGAACTCTTGCTTATCATCAAAACTGCTAGTGAATATCTTGAAGGCTTTTATTGCTTTAGTTATTCCCTGCCTTGCTTATAAAGCTTCTAGTGGAGAGTTATAACTCTCGTTGGGGCAATTATGTATAATTGTCTCACCCCGTAGACTTCTACTTTTTAGGTGGTCGTCGAAGACGGAGGAACAAGAACACATGTGACCAATCCCAGCAACAACAGCATCAGGAGCAGTAAATCTCAGGTGGAGATTCAGCCTGCTTTATGGTGTAGTTAGAGTCCAAGTCCTATGTGTCCTCTGTACTCTCAGGTCTTGGAATGTTTTGAGTATGAATTCTTGAGAGATTTTGTACCATGTTGTATATAATTACTCAATAAGTAACTTGTCAGTGATGTAAACAGTTAAATCCTTTTTCTATGGAAAAGGTTTGTGGTTTCAAGCTCTTGTCTCGAAAAGTTTTAATTTCCCGTGATTTTTGTCTTCCGCTGTTTACCAATTGCTTCCGCACATGTTTAAATCGGGATTAATTCGTGGTTTGGAGATCGGAGCCCACATACACCTTATGGAAGTGAACCTTTAGGTCATACTCAAGAACTTTTGAACTCGCAACTTGTACAAACCAATGCACAACCCTATCAGTTTCCAATTCATTTAGGGTTACTTCACCATATCAGGCAAAGATGTGTGTGTGTACTTGCTTCACACCATATCGGGCAGAGAGGGGTGTGTGTGTATGCTTCACACCATATCAGAGAGAGAGGGATGTGTGTGTATGCTTCACACCATATCGGGTAAAGAGGGATGTGTGTGTATGCTTCACACCATATCGAGTATGAGGTGTGTCTGTGTTTGCTTCACACCATATCGGGCAGAGAGGTGTGTGTGTGTTTTTTTCACACCATATCGGGTAGAGAGGTGTGTCTGTTCTTCCTTCACACCATATCGGGCAGAGAAGTGTGTGTGTCCTTGCTTCACACCATATCGGGCAGAGAGGTGTGTGCTTAACCCAATATCATTTTTGAGGTGTATGCTTGACCTCCTATCATGCAAGAGGTGTATACTACGCCACCATATCGTGCAAGAAGGTATAAAATCATATCCATGGCGTTTTAGTGGAGTAGGTGTTGGTATGTATGCCCATAGAGCAAGTCATATGATGATTGTAATGGGATACTTTGTAATTGATTTGAATAATAATAAAGCAAATTCCAATCTATATGTTTAAACTGTTTCTGAGATGATGGTGTAACATGATAGATGTCTAAAGAATGTATTACTCAATGACATATGCTTTTAGGTTCATGACCTAAACGATGAGATCATATGAATGTTAAGAGTATACATTCTTGTTTAGTCCCTAGTCGGTTGTTATTGTGGAAATAACCATAGACATCAATAACACTAAAGACTAGATTGTGTGTTGGTTGATGACATAATCTCATTAGTAATGATATAGTGATATCAAACCAAGCACATAGGTACTTGTTAGAGAACAAGGTACCGGAAAGACCCACTGTGAGAGTGACACATGGAACCATGACTTGGTAGTCACAGTCAGCTCTCACAGTGATGGTGGTGAGTGTGATTCTTAGACCTGAAATCACTGCACTCAACACATGTCGTTGGGTACACTTTGACATCATCAAACGCAATCTTAAAACATGGGTTGTTATAAAGGTGATGATTGGGTGGCTTTGACACATGGGGCTTTTGAGGGGTGAGTGATAGATATGGGATTTGTCCCTCCTGAGGGAGTTTGATATCCTTGGCCACTTGATGAGTAGGATTGAGAAAGGCATGCGCATGCACGTGTGAATCAATATGTGATATTGATGTCATACACATCTCACTCGGTCTACTCTGAGATCAAGGAAAAGAATGAACGTTGACAGGATGACTGTTCCATGCCTCGAGTTCATTCTGGATATCAGTGACAAAGGAATTATACATTCACTGTAACACCATTCACGGATTGTAGGATGAAAGTTGTTCTCCAACTTTCTACTTTCACTTGGGTAGCAATGATGTGTGACTAGGCACCGCTCATTGCTTGTGAAGTCATAAGTGTTATGGACTGTCACTGCCAACGTGAAATGGACCTGCAGGGTCACACACATAGGATTCAACCTGGAAGAGGAGTTTTGTCCACAAGCAATGTTTAGATTGATTACTAAAGGAGTTTAGTAGTTCAATTAAACACTCAATTAATCGATAGCTCAATATCATAATGTTCAAGGAGTTGGACGTGTTGATTGGAGTATCAGATTGATTGAAATCGCATTTGACTGATTCTGCACAATCTGCACTCCCAACCGGTCGGTTCATGTGATGAACCGATCGGCTCATGCATAGTGTGAAACGACCGGTTCAAGTGTTGAACCGATCGGTTCAACTGGTGCAATCGAGCAACTTGGGAAAGTAGGATTGGTGAGAATTTTCCTTTCGTTTCAATTGCCCAATTCGATTGGGAATTATATTGGTATTCGATACCAATTGGGAAAGAAACAAGGAAAGTCAATCGGGAACCAACCTGGAACCCCAATCGACCGGTTCATGAGTGAACCGATCGGTTCAAGGGTCCCAAACGATCGGTTCATGAGTGAACCGATCGGTTCAGGTCCCCAACCGACCGGTTCACTTGTGAACCGATCGGTTCAGGTTGCGAGACAGTTGCTTTTTGTGGAAAATCCCGAACCCTTCTACTCCTGCTTTAGTCCCGTATTGCCGGGCACAGAGAACCTTGTCCCATGACCCTCCTATATATATAGGGGTAGTGGGGGCTTCTCAGAGTACAACTCAGTGCAAGTTGATTACTCTGCAAAGTTGTCGTTCTCTCTGGTTTTGGTAACTGAGAGAGAGCCCGAGCAAGTGCTTCCCGCAAAGGGAGGTGTAACAAGGGAAGGACAACTGCAGTTGCAGTCGAAAGCAGGAGAGTGTGTTGGCGACTAGTACGTCAACAGGAGGGTGTGACTCCTTCCACTTCCTTGTGGGACAAGGAGAGTGGAGTTCCGGGTGGTCCGTGTGGACTACTTTAGAGGCGGGAGGTCACTGCCGCTCAGGAGGACAACTGTCATCCGGCAGTCCGGTAGGAGGAGGAGTCTTCAGTCCCGGTGCGACCCGGAGCTGCACAGACACCGTCCATCACCGGAGGTGAAGACCACGCAAGCCGCATGGCATTGTCGCCGAGCAAGCCTCGGGACAAGGTATGATTCACAAACCTTATAGATGTCGACGCGATTCCTTTTGTTCCGGGTTTGGGGAGTAAAATTTTTTGTTTCCACTGCTTCTCCCCTAAAACCCGACAGTGGTATCAGAGCCACGTCGACCTCTCTATATTTTAGGATTATCGATGTGATCAATTTTGGTTTGTCGCCTTTATTTATTGCATGCGATGTGAATAATATCGGCTTTATACATGTCCAATCCACAAATCCCTAATATACATATATGATATGTAATATTAATGCACTCGATACGTGTCGCCCTTAAACGAGTTTTGTGGTGGATGTGTAGCATGATTATGGCCTATAAACCCTATATCTGTGTGTGGTTGTTTGTGTGGTTGCTTGCATCTCGGTCTGCGCACCGATCCCCTTTCTCTTATTCCTAATGTAACTCGAAATAATTCGAGAATTCTTTCCTACATTTGCTCCCCCCGAATGTAACTCGGGGTTTCTCAATTCAAATGTAAATAGGATAGATTTTATTTCCTGTTATGTCAAAAATGGCGGACAACCTGAAGACGATCGGTTCAAGGAGTGAACCAATCAGTTAGTGATCCAGATGGCCAGTTCGAGGAATGAGATGAGCGGGTGGTGACCTGAGGAGATGCACGATGACCGGTGAACCGATCGGCTGGAGGCGCCAGTCGATCGGCTGGTGGCACCCAAGCAACCAACCTGATGGCGAGCCGATCAGTCATGGAGATGAGCTGATCAAACCCAGAAAGGCAGGCACAGATTTCATCTTGTACAGGTTGCATGTGATGTAGACCTAGATGACCGTGATTCCTCTTGGCTCGAGGAATCACAAGTAGGATGGCCATAATCATTGCTTTTTATCGTTTATGCATGTTTTCTGTGGGATATAGCATGTATATGATACATACTATATATTGTGGTGATTGGATATGTATATGTATATAAAAACCAAATCCCTCATTAAATATTAAGTTTTAGATGCCTTCCAGATGCGACACATGTGAAAAGCTTGATCGACCAAGTGTGGGCACGCCCTAGCGTGGTGCACCGTCCATCTCGTGGAAGCGTGAAGGATGAATGTGTGGGTCTGCCCTAGCAGGGTGCATATTCATCGTGTTGGCTTTGGGTCGGACTTAACAAGGTGACCTAGATAGGATCTAGCACCTTGAGGCATGGAGATGATCATTGCAAGGAGTTGCATATGACATCTTTCAAGAGTTGCATATGATGCAATTGGCAAGAGTTGCCTACCTGAGAGATCTAAGTTGTGGGTGACAGCCCTAGCTGGTCCATGGCTCAGAGGATTTCAGGATCTTGACCCACTAGAAGATTGTATGCTACAATCTTCCGAATTGATGGTGAGGGCTATCAATTTGAGTCAAAATAGTGGGAGCGGTAATTAATTAAAGGCCTAATTAACTATCATCAAATATTATTCAAATAAAATCAAAAAGGTTTTGACAAATGCAAATTTTCTCTTGTAGAATGGCAAAAGAATCATCTTTTAAAATGGGCAAATTAATTGAGAATAAATTCCATAACTGGTTGAGGACTGTGAGAAGTGTTCTGCACTATCCAGATATACCAGGAGCCTTAGAATCCACTCTATGTACGCTTAATGCGTTGGTGAAGAAGAAGGTAGGTAAGGGAGAGAAGTGTTCTCTCACCAAACCGATTTCTTCTACATGGAGAGGATGGAAGGAACAATGGAAGAAGAAGTCAAAGATAGAGATCTCTACTTCTGGTGTATACGTGATTGAGATTAACTTTACTACTTCTTCATCATGGGTACTTGATACCGGATGCGGATCTCACATTTGTTCAAATGTGAAGGATCTTAAGAGAAGTAGGCCTTTGGGGAAAGGCGAGGTTGAACTACGTGTTGCTAATGGGGCAAGAGTTGCCGCCAGTGCCGTAGGAACCTATGAGTTAACTCTACCTAGTGGGCTAATAATAGAGTTGAAGAACTGCTATTATGTACCTGCCATAAATAGGAATATCATTTTCGTCTCTTGTTTGGACAAAGATGGATTTGAATTTCTTATTAAGAATGGAAAGTGTTCCATTTCTAAAGATGGGATCTTTTATGGCAGTGCCCCTATGTCTTATGGTCTATACTTGATAGACTTGGAAAAAAGTGTATACAACGTAAACACCAAAAAGCAAAAACTCAACGACTCAAACAAAACATATCTATGGCATTGTCGTCTAGGGCACATAAATGAGAAGCGCATTTCTAGACTCCATAAAGATGGTTATCTAGACTCTTTTCATTATGAATCAATAGAGACATGTGAATCTTGTTTGTTGGGCAAGATGACCAAGACTCCCTTTTCAGGTAAAGGTGAGAGAGCTAGTGATCTATTAGGACTCATACATACTGATGTATGTGGGCCTTTTAGAGCTAATGCCAGAAATGGGTGTCAGTACTTCATTACCTTCACTGATGATTTCAGTAGGTATGGCTATGTGTACCTGATGAAACATAAGTCAGAAACCCTTGAAAGGTTCAAGGATTTCATGAATGAAGTACAGAACCAGCTTGGTAAGAGTATTAAGGCACTTCGTTCCGATCGAGGTGGAGAATACTTGAGCCAGGATTTTGAGGACCTTCTGCGAGCCCGTGGTATTGTATCACAATGGACTCCGCCAGGAACACCACATCATAATGGTGTGTCTGAAAGAAGGAATCGCACATTGTTAGATATGGTGCGATCAATGATGAGTTTTGCTGATCTTCCAATTTCTTTCTGGGGTCATGCTCTTGAAACCGCCGCGTTTATGCTTAACCGTGTACCAGCTAAATCGGTTCAAAAGACACCATATGAGATATGGTACGAGAAGCGTCCCTATTTGTCTTTTATGAAGATTTGGGGTTGTGAAGCTTATGTCAAGAAAATGTTTCTTGATAAGCTTGGACCCAAATCCGATAAATGTTATTTTGTTGGATACCCCAAGGAAACGAGGGGATATTACTTATACCACCCTACTGACAACAAAGTGTTTGTTGCCAGGACAGCTGTGTTCCTAGAGAAGGAATTTATTTCCAAAGGAAGCAGTGGGAGGAATATAGAGCTTGAAGAGGTTCAAGCCCAACAAGGAAACATTGAACCAGTAGATGTACGAGAGGAAAATGGAGATTCACAAGGTGTTGTGGAATCTCATTCTCCTCAAGTAACACAAGGACCTCGTAGATCTAGTAGGACTCGCCTTGAACCTGAGAGGTTTGGATACCTTGTGACTCAGGAAGGTGGAGAGTTGATCATAGATGATGATCCAACTACCTACGTAGAAGCTATGGAGGGACCAGATTCTGAGAAATGGCTTGAAGCCATGAGATCCGAGATGGAATCCATGTACTCCAACAAAGTATGGACTTTGGTGGAACCACCCGAAGGGGTAAAACCCATAGGGTGCAAGTGGGTCTTCAAGAAGAAGACCGACATGGATGGCAATGTGCAAACTTATAAAGGCAGATTGGTTGCAAAGGGTTTTCGACAAATTCAAGGTGTTGACTATGACGAAACCTTTTCTCCAGTTGCCATGATTAAGTCCATCAGGATCATGCTTGCTATTTCAGCTTACTATGACTATGAGATTTGGCAGATGGATGTTAAAACCGCATTCCTTAACGGGAATATTCATGAGGATGTGTATATGACACAGCCTGAAGGTTTTGTAGATCCAAATAATGCCAATAAAGTCTGTAAACTGCAAAGGTCAATCTATGGATTGAAGCAAGCATCTCGGAGTTGGAATCTTCGATTTGATGAGGAAGTCAAAGTGTTTGGCTTTATTCAAAATGAAGATGAACCTTGTGTGTACAAGAAGGTTAGTGGGAGCTCGACCACATTCCTCATATTGTATGTGGATGACATACTTTTGATGGGGAATGATGTCTTAGCCTTAGAGAAGGTAAAGACTTGGCTTGGGAAAACTTTCTCAATGAAGGATTTAGGAGAAGCATCCTACATTCTAGGAATTAAGATCTATAGAGATAGATCTAGAATGCTTCTCGGACTAAGTCAGAGCACGTACATTGACAAGGTGCTGAAGCGGTTCAGCATGGAGAACTCAAAGAGATGCAACGTCCCTATGCTACATGGATTTACCGTCTCTAGAGCTCAATGTCCCCAATCTTGTGAAGAGAGGGAGCGTATGAATGGGATCCCATATGCATCAGCCATTGGATCCATCATGTATGCTATGTTGTGCACACGCCCAGATGTCTCGTATGCTCTCAGCATGACGAGTAGGTACCAGTCAGATCCCGGGGATGCTCACTGGACAGCCGTGAAGAACATCCTCAAGTACTTGCGAAGGACTAAGGATCAGTTTCTTGTGTACGACGGCGAGGAAGAGCTGGTTGTAAAGGGTTACACCGATGCAAGCTTCCAAACCGATAAAGATGATTACAGATCGCAGTCAGGATTTGTGTTTTGCCTTAATAATGGAGCTGTGAGCTGGAAGAGTTCCAAGCAAGAAATAGTTGTCGATTCTACTACAGAGGCCGAGTATATTGCTGCTTCGCATGCAGCAAAGAACGCTGTGTGGATCAGGAAGTTCATCTCTGAACTTGGTGTAGTTCCCAGTAGCTGTGATGCAATTGAGCTTTATTGTGACAATAATGGAGCTATTGCACAAGCTAAGGAGCCCAGATCACATCAGCGGTCCAAGCACATACTGTGGCGCTTCCATCTCATACGAGAGATCGTACAGCGAGGAGATGTGAAGATTTGCAAAGTACCAACTGAAGACAACATAGCTGATCCACTGACTAAGGCCCTTTCTCAGCAGAAGCATGATGGTCATGCTAGGTCACAAGGACTGCGTTTCCTTGGTGACTGGCTCTAAGTGCAAGTGGGAGTCTGTTGGTATGTATGCCCATAGAGCAAGTCATATGATGATTGTAATGGGATACTTTGTAATTGATTTGAATAATAATAAAGGCAATTTCCAATCTATATGTTTAAACTGTTTCTGAGATGATGGTGTAACATGATATATGTCTAAAGATTGTATTACTCAATGACATATGGTTTTAGGTTCATGACCTAAACGATGAGATCATATGAATGTTAAGAGTATACATTCTTGTTTAGTCCCTAGCCGGTTGTTATTGTGGAAATAACCATAGACATCAATAACATTAAAGACTAGATTGTGTGTTGGTTGATGACAGAATCTCATTAGTCATGATATAGTGATATCAAACCAAGCACATAGGTACTTGTAAGAGAACAAGGTACCGGACAGACCCACCGTGAGAGTGACACATGGAACCATGACTTGGTAGTCACAGTCAGCTCTCACAGTGATGGTGGTGAGTGTCATTCTTAGACTTGAAATCACTGCACTCAACACATGTCGTTGGGTACACTTTGACATCATCAAACGCAATCCTGAAACATGGGTTGTTATAAAGGTGATGATTGGGTGGCTTTGACACATGGGGCTTTTGAGGGGTGAGTGATAGATATGGGATTTGTCCCTCCTGAGGGAGTTTGATATCTTTGGCCACTTGATGAGTAGGATTGAGAAAGGCATGCGCATGCACGTGTGAATCAATATGTGATATTGATGTCATACACATCTCACTCGGTCTACTCTGAGATCAAGGAAAAGAATGAACGTTGACAGGATGACTGTTCCATGCCTCGAGTTCATTCTGGATATCAGTGACAAAGGAATTATACATTCACTGTAACACCATTCACCGATTGTAGGATGAAAGTTGTTCTCCAACTTTCTACTTTCACTTGGGCAGCAATGATGTGTGACTAGGCACCGCTCATTGCTTGTGAAGTCATAAGTGTTATGGACTGTCACTGCCAACGTGAAATGGACCTGCAGGGTCACACATATAGGATTCAACCTGGAAGAGGAGTTTTGTCCACAAGCAATGTTTAGATTGATTACTAAAGGAGTTTAGTAGTTCAATTAAACACTCAATTAATCGATAGCTCAATATCACAATGTTCAAGGAGTTGGACGTGTTGATTGGAGTATCGGATTGATTGAAATCGCATTTGACTGATTCTGCACAATCTGCACTCCCAACCGGTCGGTTCATGTGATGAACCGATCGGCTCATGCATAGTGTGAAACGACCGGTTCAAGTGTTGAACTGATCGGTTCAACTGGTGCAATCGAGCAACTTGGGAAAGTAGGATTGGTGAGAATTTTCCTTTCGTTTCAATTGCCCAATTCGATTGGGAATTATATTGGTATTCGATACCAATTGGGAAAGAAACAAGGAAAGTCAATCGGGAACCAACCTGGAACCCCAACCGACCGGTTCATGAGTGAACCGATCGGTTCAAGGGTCCCAAACGATCGGTTCATGAGTGAATCGATCGGTTCAGGTCCCCAACCGACCGGTTCACTTGTGAACCGATCGGTTCAGGTTGCGAGACAGTTGCTTTTTGTGGAAAATCCCGAACCCTTCTACTCCTGCTTTAGTCCCGTATTGCCGGGCACAGAGAACCCTGTCCCATGACCCGCCTATATATATAGGGGTAGTGGGGGCTTCTCAGAGTACAACTCAGTGCAAGTTGATTGCTCTGCAAAGTTGTCGTTCTCTCTGGTTTTTGTAATCGAGAGAGAGCCCGAGCAAGTGCTTCCCGCAAAGGGAGGTGCAGTAAGGGAAGGACAACTGCAGTTGCAGTCGACAGCAGGAGAGTGTGTTGGCGACTAGTACGTCAACAAGAGGGTGCGACTCCTTCCACTTCCTTGTGGGACAAGGAGAGTGGAGTTCCGGGTGGTCCGTGTGGACTACTTCAGAGGCGGGAGGTCACTGCCGCTCAGGAGGACAACTGTCATCCGGCAGTCCGGTAGGAGGAGGAGTCTTCAGTCCCGGTGCGACCAGGAGCTGCACAGACACCGTCCAAGACCGGAGGTGAAGACCGCGCAAGCCGCGTGGCATTGTCGCCGAGCAAGCCTCGGGACAAGGTATGATTCACAAACCTTATAGATGTCGACGCGATTCCTTTTGTTCCGGGTTTGGGGAGTAAATTTTTTTGTTTCCGCTGCTTCTCTGCCTCCCCTAAAACCCGACAGTAGGTGCATCACCATATCGGGTTAGAGGTGCTTGCTTGTGTGCTTGAACCCGATATCACATTACCTTTGATGATGTGATCACCATCAACCTCAAAACCTATATCATTACTATTCTTTTTTTCTTTTAGAATTTTAGAACGATTTTCTAATTATAATATAAAATAATAGAAAGATAAAAAATCGTTTTTGGGTTTTTCAGTGAATCCATATAATATATTCGATAATATATTCGTGGAATTCGTTCATTCAAGATAAATCAAAATTGCAAGTAAATCAACAAGTATGACAAAATTGAAGGTGCATAATAATATAATTGGGTTCAAGTTATATAACCCTCCTTAAGAACAACTTCAAAGCTCCAAGCTACAAATCTCCACGTTCCTATGGTTGAAGATCAACTTCACAACTCCTCTATATGCAAAGAATCACCATGGATAAGCAATTGGTAAAGAAGAAAAGAAAGGAAGATCATAACCCTAAAATCATGCTTCAATCCGAGGTTGAAGATGATCATGGCCTCACCTTAGGGTTAAGTATGAGATCCTTCTTGCTCCTAAGAACCTTTGAACGATACCTAACTACTCTTTCACGATATGAAACCACCAATGCATGATATGCCACTCACTTGTGATCAAAACACTTCACTATGGCCGATACCACCTTACTTGGTCGATATGAACTTGCTATGGATGATACCCAAGGCCCTATGCATGATAGCACTTCACTCATGCACTATACAAGTACCCTATGCATGGTACCATAGGTACGGAGGGTGGTAAGATTCGAAAAATTTCCCTAAGGGTTGAAAGAAGGGGTATATATACTTGTTGTTCATGAAGAAGTGTGAAAATGAGATGTCATCAATTTGAGCTACTAGGTGCCACATGTACATGCATGGTTGACACGTGTGCATGCATGCATAATCATTTATCTTAACATGCAAAATAGTTGAGGATAATCTAGGGATGAAAATTCGTCCATTACATATCCCTTTGAATAAGATATATCAATTAAATAATCACTTTATCCACAACCCGATATAACTTTTCTAAGGAAGTTGTAACCCGATACACCTCACCTCCTTGAGGTTATTTGCACGACATGGAAAAGAGTCTAAAAAACGATATGGGACTCATCCCATGTCTCCTTGGCTGATAGACACTCATATATAAGCTTTTCCACCAGATACAACTCAAGTTAGGGTTTCACAATTAACCCCTTTCTTGGTCATTTTATCACCAAGAGTGCCATCACTCATAAATGATTCAAACATGGTGTCTACTCCTTTGTCTCTTCTCTATATGATACTAGGAAGGAGTAGGGACACTCTAGATGTGGTAATTTACATATCAACCCTACATTTTGGGTAAATTACAATTTGTACCAAAATTGGTGCACAATGCACTAACATTATTCAAACAGGTTGCAACTTGAAATTTAGGCTTTCCACAAGACATCATTTAAAATAATTCTATCTCTTATGATGCTAAAACATATTAGGTACATTAAACATGGGACATTTTGCAATATTTGGGTAAATTGCACTTTATACTCAAACTATCATATAATGCACAAATAGTTTGTAATCAAGCTCGAACTTGAACATTAAACTCTACAAGAGTCTTATTTACTTTTCAAAATATTAAAACAAGTTTATGAACAACTTATTTAAGAAAAACTTATAGGGTTAAATCATAACCCAGGTCAGGGATGTTACAATCAGAGTGTTCAAACTGTATCTTGATCAGTTTGTGGTGGTGTTCATAGAAAACATCTTGATATACAGTCGGGATAGTCAGCAACACGAGCAACATCTACGTCAAGCGTTGACTCTATTGAGACAACATCAACTATATGAAAAGTTTAGCAAGTGCGAGTTTCAGATGAAGGAGGTGTACTTTTTTGGACACATGTTATCTAAATAGGGTGTTCATTTGGACCTCAAAAAGGTTGAATTTTTGATAATGTGGGAGCAGCCAAAGACACCGAAGGAGGTTCATAGTTTTTTGGGTCCGGCGGGCTATGCTAGGAGGTTCATCAAGAAATTCAACACAATGGAATTACCCCTAACAAAGGTGACAAGGAAATATGTGTCTTTTGTCTGGGACGACAAGTGCCAACGTGCTTTCTAGTTGTTGAAAGAGAATCTGACTAGTGTTCCAATGCTAGTGCTTTCAGAGTAGGGAAAAGGCTATATTGTCTTTTGTTATGCCTTGAGGAATGGTATGGGATGTGTTCTGATGTAGGATACGAATGTGATCTCTATTGTATTACAACAGTTGAAGAAGCATGATGAGAACTACTCAACCCATGATCTGGAGCTTGTAGTGGTGGTTCATGCCTTGAAGATATGGAGGAACTACCTTTATGGTAAGAAGTTTCACATCTTCACAGATCACAAGAACTTGAAGTATATCTTTTTGCAATAGGAGTTGAATATGCGGTAGCGACACTCGATGGAGTTAATCAAAGACTATGACTATACTATTAGATTCTAACTATTTCAGTTTTATCTCCCTTAGGCTTTCCATGTTGTCCCTAAGTTCCTTATAGAACCCTTACCTTATGTGAAATTTTTTGATTATATGCTTACCCTAGTTGAGATGATGAAAGATAGATGTCAGATTAAGTAGATATGAGGATCTTAAGATGTTAAACCTGTCCTTATTAGACTCTAGTTGATTATACCCCAAGGTGTAGGATGGTTGAAACATTTATATTTGAATATAATGATGTTTGAGTTGAGGGTGGAGTTTGGTTGTGATGATGTCGAGGTAGTAGGATAAGGAGATCTTATTATGGAAAAATTGTAACTTAGTTCTTACATTTATTTGGGTACCATTTTTGTTTTACTTTGCAATGTTTCTTATCATTCAAAATTATTTCTATTATTCTATTATACATACAAAGGAAAACTTCTATGTATTTAATCAATGTTTTGTTGAACCAAGTCACAGTGAAGGAATGTTTGTAGTTTGGAATGGACTTTATGCCATGTCCTCCTTGTCCTTCACCTGGGTAGGAAGCATACCCTAACAAGAAGAGAAAAATAGATGACATTAACAAAGGTTGGTATGTGCATAGTAAAAAGGAAATTGAGCAAAATATAAAAAAAGACAACAAATATAAAAGACTTCCTATAGAAAAGACAAGGACTACCCAAAGGGTCATAAAAGGAACATAATCACCATCACATGATAAAAGAGATACTTGTCGTAAATAAAACAATAAAGTTGTGTCATACTAGCACTTATAAAGAAAGTAGGGCACACAACTCACAATCATCAACCTACATGCATGTGAGATAAATAGCTATACAAAAATATATATACAAAGGAGGACAAGCCTCAGAAACTTGAAACCTGATAGAGATGAGATACTACCACTCCCAATATATATAAGTTGAGCCAAGCCTCACAAACTTGAAACTCAAATATGGGGCACCACCACCTCCATCACAATAATAACAAGGGCATACTGCCAAAACCAATGCAATTACACTACTCTAGTGCTACTAATTGACATAGCATTTTTAATGTAGTGGAAAGTAGAAAGTATAGCCAGATCTTACAAAATCACCACAAAAGTGGCCAGCATATACATCCACCTCACAAGTGGGAAAAAGATATCACATGTCATCATATAGAGTTCTGTCATGTACAAAACATGTGAAAAGAGTCCAAAAGAATATACATGATCACATGATCAATAACAAATAAGGTAGTTCACATGAACCATGATTTTCAAAAGAAAAGACATTGTGTATAGGCTAATGTCCATAGGTCCAAGACAAAGAAGAAACCTAGGCTAAGTGCTCAAAAGAATAATTGGGGATGCAAACATACCTCACTTCAAAGTCTATACAAGTCCATGTCACTTCTAGATCTAAGTTTAGGTCTCCAAAGAACCTATTATATATATATGTAGAATTTAGGTCAATTTCATATTCATTATTCAAACTCTAAAAATTGCCTTTTTCTTTACATGCGATGTAGGTTATCAAAACCATACCATATTTTAGTTTACCTTTTTTTAGTCCAAAACATACTTTATTATATTTATTTGACTTATATAAATTTAGTTATGAATTTTACAAGTTATTAATTATTTAGATTAATATATTATAATAGTATATTTTCAAAATTAAGCTCAAGGGACAAAACTAGTACCATCAGAAAGCCCACATTTTTCTGATTTCAAGACATATTTTATTTTAATTTTCTAATCTAGGAATTATTAGTTATGAATTCTTTAAAATTGACCAATCAGATAATTCCACGTCAGCAAAATCACTAGGAGATAAAAAAGAGAGAGTGGGAGAGGTCCATTCGATCTGAGTTGGCCTAATCAGGGCTGGCCAACTCGGCAGGCCACTCATACATGTAAGCTCATTATTCCAGAACCAAAATAAGGCAAGTAAATGTGAAATGACATAAATACACTTAAGGCAAAAAATCAAGATCAGAGGTAAAGGGAGGGTATAGATGGGAAACAACACCAAGGATCCTTCCCTCGATATCTGCTCTTCGTGTTGTACATCATCGATAATGGAAAGTGTACTCAGAAGCTCGAAATCCTGACCAACTCAAACAACTCAACCAAACTCGATGATCTTGTCTACAGACTGAACTCACAGGATTTCCCCCAACAGCACAAGCTCAAGATGAGGAGGATAGGTGGTGAGAACAACAACTTTCACCATCATCGGTGACATGAATCAAGCATTGGAGGAAAAAAACTTGAAATTAGTGCAGGTGAATTTAGGGATCCCCGACAAAGTCATTGAAAATGAAATCACGACGAAAGACAACGAAAAGCTTGATATTGCAAACAAATCTTGGAACAGAAGAAAAAGGGAGAAACGGAAGATACCAACCTTGGGTTTGAGTGGGAACTGCAAACACTTCGTTGAGGTTGAATAAAATGACCGGCGGCCTCGACTGAAGTTTTTGCAGTCTTAGGTGTCGGGCCAATGAACTGGTAGTAGGTGAGGATAAATGGAGTAGGGTAGGCTAACTCCAGTGCAAACGACACCAAAGTTGTAGGTGAAAAGGACTTCTAGAGGTCTAGAGAAGGTCATCTAGTATTTATATAAGAGTCTGAAGCCTCCGGGTGGTGAGAAGAAGGAAAGGAGAAGGAAAAAGGGGAAAAGACAGAAACTAGGGTGCAATTGAGGGTTACTAACTATTAAACCTAGGGATATTGGGGTCTAAAGGCTATGGAAAAGAGCGACCCATCTAGGGGACAAATCCACACTGAGCGAGCAAAATCAGGGAGAGATAATCAGTACAGAAGATTGGAAGTACTATAGCTAGAAATAGAGAGTTCGACTAGAAGTAGGAGACAACTCCTCATCTGTAAGATCCCCATCCAATGGCCAAGGGAGGGGCACATATAAGTAAAATCCGGGAATCTTATTATCTTAGTGTGACAACATGACAAAATCAATTTTATTTAATAAACTTTTAATACATTTTTATTCCTTTTCTCTTTCCTCATTTGAGGGCACAAACGAATCCCAAATTAGATGAAATTTTGCATAGTGGCGATATAAAACATGTAGATTCTGATTATACAATTAGATTTGCCTATTGAGAACTTCTAATTTGTTAAATAAACCAAAATTTTATTTTCTCTTTCCTCATGCATTAATGACTATAAAATCCTTCAAATTTTATGAAACCTCGCCCATAAGTCATATTTAATGTATTGGATATGAATTTGCCATCAATTTTACATGTTAGAGTTGGTTTTACAATTATTTAATAATTTTGAAGGTTCTACACACTTTCTCTCTCCTGATTTCATCTTGTAAGCAGTATCTTCCAAATTGGATGAAAATTCACCCAAAGTCTATATTGATTACGTAGATTATGAATCAAATATTATTTTCCTATTTTGGAGTCATTTAATATTTTATATGATATTTTGGGGGAAAACATAGATCTTCTCTTTCCAAAGAGAATTATATTAATTATTATTGTGTGAATAATGTGAAACTTGACTCCCAAGGCAACTGGGACCCAAGTAACACGATTCTTAACTTAGATTCCACTTTTGAGATTTAGTTTAAGGATTTATGTCACAATTAATATTTTTGGCTCATTATTATTATTATTATTATTATTATTATTATGTTTACCATTATTCATCCAATTTACTCATGTTGAGGTTCTATCTTGCAATTTGTCACATGTAGTTTGTGTCACTTTTTCCTTGTCCTCATGAGAGAGAGAATGATTCTTAGGGGTGCCTTGTTGGACCTTAGATGATGAGGTGCCATCATGTTATCACCTCAATTTCTTAAGAATGTAGTAAAAGATGTAACTCTCTTTTAAAGAATAAAAAAAAATATTTCTTTGAGTTGTGATGGATTTCATGTGAAATGGCCTTGATTGATTGATAATGGGCCTTTTTGGCCATTGAGCCCAATTGAAAAGAAAAGAGAAATAAAAGGAAAAGGATTTAATTAAATAAAAGGAGAATATGTGAAATAGAAATAGATAAGAGAATAAAGGCAAGTAAATATTCTCCCATATGGGAATTTGCGCCGTTAGGTTTTCTTGAGGTCCAAGGGACCCAAAATAACAAGATAATAGCAAAGGGAAAAGAAATACCAATTAATTTTGGATTAATTAAATTATAAATTAGGAGGGAAGTAAACCTTCTCATCCAGTGGAATTTTTTTCTGAAATTTCGTAATTAGCTAGATAATGTCAATACAAACTTTCCCTTAAAATTTGAGATAAAAAGGAGCTATGGCTTAGGAGATATGAATTTCTCAAGATATAGCATTAATTTACAAATAGGAAAATATATTTCCTTTTGGCTGATCGTGAACAATGGGAACCGTTGGATCTTGATCCAACGTTGGACGCTCATCGTCTAAGTCCCACTAGGACTGGGACTCTGAAAATTATAAAGGGTCTTTCCTCTTAGGTTTCCTCGTGATCTAGGGAGTGTGCGCGCCCGATAATGATTGCTTTCGACTCAGAGGAGGAAAACAAAGGGAACCAACCCTACTTTGTAGGGGATTAGCCGCGTATTGGGAGAATTACCAATCTAGAAGGAATCTACCCTAACCCTATATATAGGGGAGGGTGAACGAGAGAACCATCATCTCCTTTTTCTACCCTAATCTCTGCGAAAGAGCGCGTAGAGTGTTTTAGTTCCTTCAATTGATCTTTTCATCCTGACCTTCACCCTCGTCACCACAGTGAACCTCGCCAGAGTATGGTGACTAGGAGAGGGTCACGTCGTGATCTCATCCTGCAATTAGAGACCTAGCCAACTTCGATGGATGAAGAAAAGAAAAGTACTTATAATCCAAAATTAGGGTTTCATGTTGCTAAAAGATGAACATAGAATCTTTTGTGAAAGAAAGGTGAAATAATTAGGGTTTGTAAGTGATTTTATAAAATTAGGGTTTAAAGTAATAAAAATGAAGAGAAACCCTAATTATGCTCAAAACCCTAAAAATGATTAATAACCTTAGGAAACAACTAGGATAAATAGATCATGATGATATGATTAATGATAGAAAAATTAGATGCCTTTTTCAAGATCAATTTGTATGTGCTTGCTTGATTTCTGGATTGGTTGAGTTATTTCTGCATTCAAGTCTTCTTGACAGGTATGTGGTTAATTATGGTTAATCGTTTTAGTTTACCGAAGGTTTTCCAGATGAATTGATCACATAGATTGCAATTAACCAGTTTGGATGTTCATAATTGCAAATTATAAAGTAATTATGATTGTCACAACTATAAATAAAGTGTGTATTCTCACACCTACATGCCACCCTGATGAATGATGCAAAAAGTTCAAGCCCAAGAAGGAAGACCAATGGCCACCATGAGAGGTGATTCCAGACACCAAGCTCGGGAATGAGAAGGTGGTCTATGTTGCATGACTAAAGGGCACCATGACAGGTGACCCTAGGCACCAAGCTCGGGATTGAGAAGGTGGCCTTAAGTCAAACCCTAAAGAGGGTATTCTAGGGTTAGGGCAAAAGCAGTGGAGACTGACACATTGAAAATGTAAATTGACTTGTTAATTACCTTGGTTGTGATAATTAGTTTGTTAGACATATTTGTGAAGTTTTGGTTGTCCCCACATACTGGCATATTCTGATATGATGACCATTGTTTTGTTTGTCGATGTTTTAGGTACAACCCTGAAATGAGCAAATAGTAAAGTGACACATTGTGAAAATAAGAAATAAAGTACAAGAAGGATTAGATAGAATAGATCCAAAGCTGTGGATAGAAGTAGATTTTCAAAGTTTTTAAAAAAGGTATGCAAAAATTTATTGTATACCAGATTTCAGTTTAGTTGGTAGAATTTCTTAATTATTATTGATTAATTGTCAAACCTTTGATCCAGTTTATTGGGATAACGACTCTGACCTCTTAGTCTCCCTTAAGTGGGGGTTACCGGGAGGCGGGGTCGTTACAATTGGTATCAGAGAATAGGTTCCTCATTTAATCTATAATAATTATTAAATTTTACAAATTCTATAGAACTGAGGGAGTTATTAGAGGATTTTCCAAAAGACAGAGGTGTCTAGAAAAGGATCACTTCTAGGGGCTGGCAATATTTTCCTCCACACCGCTAGTCGGAATATGAGGACTCCTGAATTGTGTGACTGCCTGGCCAATGCCTTAGGATTTGACTCGAAATAAGATACCTTTAGAACTCTCTCATCTTGTTCATCCCTTCTCAACTCAAATTCTTTTTTAGGATTTCAAGGATTAGGACTTTCTCTCTCTTCCTCACCCTCTTGAGGTATGGGTAAGGTTGATAAGGTTTAAGGAATCCTCCACCAAAGTAATAAAAGATACATAATTAAGATGCCATTGACATAAGTATAATTAGTTAAATATAGACTAAAGGTATGTTTGTGTGCTTATGTAGATGGCTCGTACAAAGACTGTGGCTATCCCAGTTGCCACCAACAGTGGTGGGCCTCCCCGCAAAGAGAATGGGTCTTCTGAGAAAAGGAAGCGGAACCATGGTGGTGAAACCTCAAAGAAGAGAAAGAGACCTGAAGGAACTGCTCATGAGGCTCCCAACCCTGACCCAATACCCTTCAGCAACCTTGAACAAGAGGAGGGATAGGGATATGAGGAGCAATATGAGTATGAGGAAGTCACCCAGATGGAGGAGGACTAGTCTGGTGGTCTGGAACTGACCATGGTAGTTCATACTATGGAATGGATGGAGCAGCAAAAATGGCTGACTGAGGCTATCCATGCCTTAGCCCTCAGGGACATAGCAAGAGATGAGAATGGTGAGCCACTACTTGTTCGTCCTCGACTGGGAGCCACCTTCTTGGACTTCGTCAAGCTGAACATCGAGAAGTTATGGGGAGAAGATAAGTATGAAGTGGTCGACAAGGTAGAAGCTTGGATGCTTGCAGTCGAGAATGGATTTTGTATGCTTGAAGTGAAGCCAAACAAGAAGCTTCTGTTTGCTACTCACCTTTTGGAAGGTGTAACCAAGATATGGTGGGAGAACCATATCATGGGAAGAGACCTAAGCGAAGAACCAATGGCGTGGATCGATTTCTAGACCATCTTCACCACCAGATTCATTCCTATCTCAGCCAAGAATGAGAAGGAAAGAGAGTTCACTAACATGACACAAGAAAGCTTGTCAGTTGCCAACTTTGGTCGCAAGTTCCGCATCCTGGAACGTTTCCGTCACATGATGGATGAAGAAAGAAGGGTGGACCACTTCATAGTGCGTCTGCACCCTACCATCAAGCCACATGTGATGGCTAGTAAGCCAAAGACCTTCTATGAAGCCTACAACACTGCCTTGGACATGGAAAGGACGGTGATGCCTGCACAGAATCCCTCCAAAGGATACCTGGGTTTCACTGAAGGATCTCAAGGGTAGAGGAATGAACATAAGAAGGGACAAGGACGCAACCACAACAAAAGCAAGCATGGGCACAAAGGCAAGCCCCATGGCCGCCTCCAACAGAGTCGCACCCGCGTACGGACACATCCTGGGAAGTGTCGTTTTGATAAGAAGGTGTGTTTCATATGTCAGCAAGAGGGAAACTTCATCACCAATTTCCCTCAGCTCAACCTAAGTGGACCTTTGGGGTCACAACCTATGGCAGCACAACCAGTAGCTGCAGCACCTCCAGATGGAGAGAGGAGACAAGCTAGAGTGTTCGCCATCGACAATGAAGAAGCTCAGGTGAATGCTAATAGGATGATCGAGGGTAATAACCCTTAGCTATTTTTCCTTTTAGTTCAGTAGATCATGTAATAGCTTTCTAATGTGGTATAAACTATGTAGGCCTCTTGGAAGTCATGGGACAAAATGTAAAAGCACTCTATGATTCTGGTTCTACTAATACATTTATTTCTAGAAATCTGGAACTATGTTTGGTTTGGATATCAAGTATTTAGGTTATGTCTTGGATGTCACAACCCCGAGTGGTCGTATTTATACATCTCTTTTGAAAACCCATGTTTTGCCAGTTAAGTATCTGAACCATGAGCTTCCCACTGACTTCATCCTTCTCGATATGAATGATTTTGATGTAATCATTGGTATGGATTGGCTTTCCACCTACAGAGCCCAGATTGACTATAGAAAGAAGAAGATTCTTATCAGGAAAATTGGTTATCTACACTTTAACATTCGAGGAAGGAGGGATGTGACAACCAGCCTTTATGTGTCCACTTTGAAAGCATAATGGATGCTATCTAAGGGTTGCTGAGCCTACCTAGTCATAGTAACCATACCTGAAGTTAAGGGACGATCCTTAGAGGAGATAGAGGTGGTCCGGCAGTATGCGGATGTGTTTCCGGATGATCCACCAGGAATTCCCCCTGAGACGGAGGTAGATTTCTCTATTGAGCTAACTCCTGGGACTAACCCTATATCTAAGGCACCCTATAGAATGACCCTTGCAGAGTTGCTTGAGTTAAAAACCCAATTGCAAGAGTTGTTGGATAAAGGCTTCATCTGGCCCAGTACATCACCTTGGGGAGCACCACTCCTCTTTGTGAAAAATAAGGATGAGTCGCTTTGGATGTGTATTGACTATCATATGATTAACCAGGCAACCACTAAAAATAAGTATCCTTTGCCTAAAATAGATGACCTATTTGACCAAATCAAATCAGCTCGAGTCTTCTCCAAGATCGATTTGAGTTCAGGATACCACCAGGTGAGAGTAAGGAGTGAGGATATACCTAACACGACTTTTCAAACCTGATATGGTCACTATGAGTTTGTGTTCATGTCATTTGGATTATCCAATGCACCTAGTGTCTTCATGAACCTTATGAATAGTGTGTTCCAGCCTTTCCTTGACTCTTTTGTGATAGTGTTCATAGATGACATTTTGGTGTACTCATATGACCTAGCCCAACACCGTCACCATCTGGGTAGAGTCCTTGATATCCTGGGAAAGCATAAGTTTTTCAGAAAGTTCTTGAAATGTGAGTTCAAGTTATACCAAGTCATGTTTCTTGGACACATCATCTCAGGAGGAACAATCACCATAGATCCAGCCAAAGTATCGGCAGTTCAAGATTGGTCGGCACCAAAGAATCCCTCCGAGATTCACAGATTCTTGGGGTTGGCCAGATACTACCGTCGCTTCATCAAGGATTTCTCAAAGACTACTTTGCCACTGACCATGTTAACCCGGAAGGATGTGAAGTTTGTGTGGTCTGATATATGTGAAGCTCGCTTCTAGGAGTTGAAAGAGAAGTTGACCACCACCCCTATATTGAATCTATCGTCTGGCAATGAGGGTTTCATGATATTCACTGATGCTTCCAAGATGGGATTTGGCTGTGTGTTGGAATAGAATCGACATGTGGTTGCATATGCTTCCTGACAGCTCAAGCCCAATGAGGTGAATTATCCGACACATGACCTAGAGCTAGCTGCTATTATCCATGCCTTGAAGATATGGCGGTATTACTTGTACGGTGCTACCTTTGAGATCTTCACCGACCATAAGAGCTTAAAATACCTGCGGATATAGAGAGACATGAACCTACCACAATGACGATGGATGGAGTATATGAAGGATTACGACTTCACCATCGCCTATCATCCTGGTAAGGCGAATATCGTAGCAGATTCTTTGAGTTAAAAATAGCTTAAGTGTGCAGCTATTTTGTCCAGTTAGTGGAAGAGTTTGGAGAAGCTGGTGGAGTGGACTCCACAATTGCTAGAAGACCAAGTTCGTTTGGCTAATATCTAGATTGAATCTGAGTTGTTAAATGAGATTATAGCAGTACAGTTGACCAATGAAGATCTAGACAAGATGAAAGGTCTAATGATGAAGCCACAAACTCATCTATCTGTGGGAGTAGACGGAGGAATCTGATTTGAGAATCACATATGGGTTCCGATGGATTCATCGATAAAGGAACGTATCTTGCAAGAGGCTCATGGATCCTAATACATAGTACACCCATGAACTACTAAGATGTTCAAGGACTTGCAGAGGTTTTTTTGGTGGCCAGGAATGAAGAAAGACAATGCAACATGTGTGGCCAGCTGTCTTACGTGTCAAATGGTGAAGGTTGAACACCAATGACCCGGTGGACTTCTACAGTCAATAGAGATTCCAGAGTGGAAATGGGAACATATCCCCATGGATTTTGTGGTGAGTCTACCCCAGACCAAGAAAGGTCATGATGCGATATGGGTCGTGGTAGATTGTCTTACCAAGTCAGCACACTTCCTTGCCTTAAAGAACTCTGCTAAGGTGTCAGACCTAGTTGAGTTGTATATCAGAGAGATAGTGTGTTTGCATGGTATACCCGAATCGATCATCTCTGATAGAGACCCAAAGTTTACTTCCAAGTTGTAGAAGCAAGTTTAAGAAAAATTGGGTACCATGTTGAAGTTTAGTACATCTTATCACCCCCAGACGGATGGTCAAATAGAAAGGACAATCCAGACGTTAGAAGATCTATTGAGAGCTTGTGTGATCAATTGGGGTGGCTCATGGGAGCAGTACTTACCTTTAGGTGAGTTTGCCTACAACAATAGCTACCAAGCTAGTATCAGGATGCCTATGTATGAAGCTTTGTACGCGAGACCATGTAGGTCCCCACTTCACTGGGATGATATGGGTGAGAGGACCCTATTGAGGTCAGATGAGCTCCAAGTGTATGCTGATAAAGTTTCTTTGATCAAGGAAAGGCTGAAGAGAGCCTAGGATCGACAGAAGTCATATGCTGATGCAAAGCAGACTGATGTGCATTTCATTGTGGGAGAGCATGTGTTTTTGAAAATCTGACCACTCCGAGATATATCTAAGAACCGAGGAAAGTTGAGTCCCCGATACATGGGTCTATTTGAGGTGTTAGAAGAGATTGGTGATGTTGCATATCATTTGGCATTATCCCCTCGGTATAGCATGATTCATGATGTGTTTTACGTGTCCAACTTGAAGCGATATGTGCAAGATCCAATCCATGTGTTGAGCATTGAACCTATTGACCTTCAAGGGAAGCTGGCTTATCCTGAGACACCTTTGTGGATTCTAGATACCAAGGTGAAAGAGCTCAGATGCAAGAAAATAGAGATGGTAAAGGCTCTTTGGAGGCACCATGGAGAGGATGAGGCCACATGGGAGTGGAAGGCAGACATGGAGAAAGCATACCCTGAATTGTTTGTTTGATTGTTTGAATTTTGAGGGCACAATTCCTATAAGGAGGGGAGGATGTTATAACCTCAATTTCTTAAGAATGTCGTAAAAGATGTAATTCTCTTTTAAAGAATAAATGAAATCTATTTCTTTGAGTTGTGATGGATTTCGTGTGAAATGGCCTTGATTGATTGATAATGGGCCTTGTTGGCCATTAAGCCCAATTGAAAAGAAAAGAGAGAAAAAAAAGAAAAGGATTTGATTAAATAAAAGGAGAATATGTGAAATAGAAATAGATAAAGAATAAAGGCAAGTAAATATTATCTAATACGGGAATTCATTCCTTTAGGTTTTCTTGAGGTCCAAGGGACCCAAAATAACAAGATTATAGCAAAGGGAAAAGAAATACTAATTAATTTTGGATTAATTAAAGGATAACTTCGGAGGGAAGGAAACCTTATCATCCATTGGAATTTGTTTCCCAAATTTTGTAATTAGCTAGATAATGTCAAGAAAAACTTTCCCTTAAAATTTGAGATAAAAAGGAGCTATGCATTAGGAGATATGAATTTCTCAAGATATAACATTAACTTAGCAAATAGGAAAATATATTTCCTTTTGGCTGATCGCGAGCAATGGGAACCTTTGGATCTTGATCCAACATTGGACACTCATCATATAAGTCCCACTGGGACTAGGACTCTATGAATTATAGAGGGTCTTTCCTCTTAGGTTTCCTCACGATCTAGGAAGTGTGCGTGCCTGATAATGATTGCTTTGGACTCAGAGGAGGAAAACGAAGGGAACCAACCCTACTTTGTAGGGGATTGGCCATGTATTGGGAGAATTCCCACTCTGGCAGGAACCTACCCCGACCCTATATATAGGGGAGGGTGAACGAGAGAACTAGAATCTCCTTTTGTAACCCTAATCTCTACATAAGATCACATAGAGTGTTTTAGTGCCTTCAATTGATCTTTTTGTCCTGACCTTCACCCTCGTCACTAGAGCGAACCTCACCGGAGTCCGGCGACTAGGAGAGGGTCATGGCATGATCACAACCTACAATTAGATCCCTAGCCAACTTTGATGGAGGAATCTAAAGCCGCCTGGCCCATTGGCATGATCGCAAGTCGACAGGATCACGAAGTCAACTATAGAGTTGACCCTCGCAACAGCTGCTGTGTCGCGAGGTTGAAGAAGGTGTCGACCCGTGAATTTACCAAACTACCCTGCGGTGTCTTCAGTACAGGTAAGGGCATACTTGTCTTTCAGCTCACTTTTGATCATAAGAAGAGGCACGTGCGTCCCTGGTCAATGGATCCTGAGCGGACCAGCGGACCACAGATCTAATGATTCTTGTTTTTCTGAAACTAGCAAATAAATCAATAAAAAGGAATTTTATTGATAAAATCATAGCTTTTGATAGAAAACTCGGATGAGGAAAGTTAATCATGAAAAATGATCAGAAAAATATGAGGGATAAATTAAAAATAGTTTGGGAACCTAAATCAATATCTTTTTTCAAAAGTATCTAATTTAGTTGGAAAAGTATTAATTTGTGGTTATAAACCCTAATTGTGAATCAAGGATAGATTTAATATTGCAAATGGATTAATTTGAGCATGGTTAACTTGTTTAATGATAAAGATGGATTTTAACATGTTTTGAAGATAGAATTGCAAGGTTTAGGGTTTTAAACCTAATATTATGATTAATATGCTTAGAAACCCTAAATAAGAGAAAAAGAAAAGAAAAGTACTTATAATCCAAAATTAGGGTTTCATGTTGCTAAAAGATGAACATAGAATCTTTTGTGAAAGAAAGGTGAAATAATTAGGGTTTGTAAGTGATTTTATAAAATTAGGGTTTAAAGTAATAAAAATGAAGAGAAACCCTAATTATGCACAAAACCCTAAAAAGGATTAATAACCTTAGGAAACAACTAGGATTAATAGATCATGATGACATGATTAATGATACAAAAATTGGATGCCTTTTTTAGGATCAATTTGTGTGTGCTTGCTTGATTTCTGGATTGGTTGAGTTATTTCTGTATTCAAGTCTTCTTGACAGGTATGTGGTTAGTTATGGTTAATCACTTTAGTTTCCCGAATGTTTTTCGGATGAATTGATTGCATTGATTGCAATTTACCAGTTTGGATATTCATAATTGCAAAATATAAAGTCACTACGATTATCACAACTACAAATAAAATGTGCATTCTCGCACCTTCATGCCACCTTGATGGATGATGCAAAAAGGTCAAGCCCAGGAGGGAAGACCAATGGGCACCATGAGAGGTGACCCCAAACACTAAGCTTAGGAATGAGAAGGTGGTATATGTTGCATGACTAAAGGGCACCATGAGAGGTGACCCTAGGCACTAAGCTCGGGATTGAGAAGGTGGCCTTAAGTCAAACCCTAAAGAGGGTATTCCAGGTTTAGGGCAAAAGTGGTGGAGATTGACACATTGAAAATGTAAATTGACTTGTTAATTACCTTGGTTGTGATAATTAGTTTGTTAGCCATATTTGTGAACTTTTGGTTGTCCCCACATACCGACATATTCTTATATGCTGACCGTTGTTTTGTTTGTCAGCATTTTAGGTACAACCCTGAAATGAACAAACAGTAAAGTGACACATTGTGAAAATAAGAAATAAAGTGCAAGGAGGATTAGATAGAATAGATGCAAAGTTGTGGATAGAAGTAGATTTCCAAGGTTTTTAAAAAAGGTATGCAAAATTTTATTTTATACTACATTTCAGTTTAGTTGGTAGAATTTCTAAATTATTATTGATTAATTGCCGAAACTTTGATCCAGTTTATTGGGATAACGAATCTGACCTCTTGGTCTCCCTTAAGTGGGGGTTACCGGGAGGCGGGGTCAGTACACATCATATATGCTGAGTTAGGGTTTGCATGGTCTTTCTTACATGCTTGAGTTGAAGGATGTTTTGACCTTATATGTTCTTTTTTTGAAGTGTTGCAATTGCAACACTCTGCTGGTTGATGTTTGCTACAACCTAGGTGTCTACCCTTGGTTTTGGTCTCTAGGGTTTGCTTGACTTGAGAAGTGTTACAACCTATTTTGTTGAGAGACATCTTGTAGCAGTCACTACATGGTGATTCCCTTGGTTTTGTTTCAACTGAGGGGTGTAGTTGACCTAAGTGGTCGCTACACTGCCTTGTTTGTATCACCTTTTGGTGCATGCATGTCTAGAATTCTTGATGGCTGCTTTTTTGAGGGACATGTGTCCTTTTGGTGCCCTCATATCTTGACACCTTGTATCTTTCATCTCCCTCCTACCCTTGAGTATATATTCTCACATGCTAGTATCCCCTTTATCTCTCTCTTTCCTCTCTTATCCCTTGTGTTTGTATTTGATCTTGATGGTGCTTGAGGAGGTGGTAATCTTAGAACTTTAGTGGTTGATCACCTTTGCACATGGTGATCTTGAGCCTGATCATCTCTCTTGTGGTGATCCTGGGTGATCTTCCTTCTTGGTAAGTGGTTTCCTTTCATTGATCTCATTTTTCCTCTAGAACCCTATCTCTTTCTTCTTCTTCTTTTTGTCCATGAGAATATGAATCACCATGGTGTCTATCTTGAGGATCTTCTCTTCACAAAGGTCGATACTATGGTTTGACCATGGTAGTACCTAAGTGACATGAAGTTTCCTCCTTTCTTCTTTCATCTTCTTTGTTTGACCTAGGGTTTGTACTTCCTTCTTTTCGACCTTTCCTTTGACCATGGTGTGTTCATCTCTTCTTGAGATGACCTTGTTTCTTGAGGAGTTGATCCTAGTTGGAGTTTCCTTCTTTCTCTTAGAGCTCGTGGTTTTGGAGCTTGATCTTCATCTTAAGGAGGGTTATATAACTTTTACTTCTTCTATTACTGCACCATTATCTTTATTGCATGTTTCTTATTTCATCTCTAAAATGTGAACCTAATATTCTAGATGAGGTTACCTTAATTTAGGGTTTAAGATTTTGAAGTATTCTCTCATATATTACTCTTTCTCCTAAACCCTAATTCTTACACTTGAAACCCAAGTGATGGTGGATTAATTACTTCTTACATGCATGTTCGATTGATAGTTTAATCACCATTCTTATGGTTCGGTTATCATGTATTAGATGGAGGTTTTTAACTTTAGTATACATGTGTTGGACATTAGTTTTAATCTCTCACAGTATGGCTTCATTGTTGATCTTGGTGATGGACATTTTTAGGGTTTTGATGTTCATCCTTGCATGTAGTTTTTCCCTTGATGATGTGTAGTTTCCTTGATGTTTATCATCTATTTGATTGAGGTGTTTCTCTATTTTGATGTCAATGATGTGTTGTTTAGAGTGGCCTGACCTTATGGTCGTTGCACTCACCCTGGTGCTTGAAGTTGAGACATGCTTGATGGGGTGTTGCGGGCACAACAAACACTTACCCTAAGTGGGTGGTCCCTATAGTTCTTGACATGGTTTGGTTGATACAAGGGTCTCTACATGTGGTCATCTTGCATTCGCAACACATGCTTTTGTTCAGTTGGTCTCTACACATACCTAGCTTGGTCACAACAAGGTGTTAACCTCCTATGGTCGCTACCTATGGGGTTGACACTATGGTCGCTACAATGTATTAACCTAGTAGGGAGTTACACATATATAAGTAAGTAATGGTCACTACATCTTGGCTCTTGAATGGTCAATAAATAGTGTTATTTGGCATGATTATTTGATCATAATTATGATACTTAACCCTAATGTCCACTAAGAAGGTGTGAGTGTTGGGTTTTGTGGAAGGAAACATGCACGGAGGAAGCCACAAAATAAAATATGTTTCCACGCAACCCGCAATAGGATCTCGTGGACAACAACATATTCAGAAAGAGTGTTGACAGGATATACCTTATTGCGGAGCAAGTCCAGAGACATCCCGCTGCATGATGGTGTGAAATGCTCATGGCTTACACGGAAGGTACTTCTCTCCCATCCTCTGAATTTATCATAGGAAGATCTGGTGGTGCTCCTTTTATTCAGTGATGCACACCACTCGTAGCGCATATGGACGGTCATTGATGTCCTCCAAACGCAGCTGTCACAAAGTCTACATCTCTACATCATCTACGCGGATGGACTATAACTCCACATCACACATCCTAAAATGACAGGAAGGAGTAGCCTCTGTGTAATGACATGCTAGCATCGTAGTGCTCTCCTTTCTCTCCTAAGGATGGTGATGGCTAGGGTTTACGTACGTGAGCGTAAATTGAAAAGCCTCTCTCAATATCTTGTAAAGATATCGTCCGTCAAGCCCCTTTAAATAGGAGATGAAAGGAAGTTGGGTTTCCTAAACCCATCGAAAATAGAAAGACTATGTTAATTAAAACGTTCATGGATTAATGAGAATATTTTGGAGTTAATTAATTAACCAATTAATCATATTAATTGATTAATTAATATCTAACTCCATGCAATTTCTCAGGATGTCTCTATGGGAATACATACCAACAGACTCCCACTTGCACTTAGAGCCAGTCGCTCCAATTAATTGGATCAAACATTTTAATATATTCCAATATTATTCTAATAGATTACATAAATATTTTAGTAATCAATTTGATTTATAACAATTCCAATTAAATCCACAATTATACTCCTATTCTAACACATCCTATGTGTGTGACCTGGTAGGCTCTACACTTTGGTAGTGATATCCATAATATTATGGTTTCAAAAGCAATGATTGGTATCTAGCAAGACTTCATTGCCACCCAAGTAATTGGAGAAGTTGGAGAACAACTTAACCTATCATTCATAACTGGTGTTATAGTGATTGTATAGTTCCTTTTTCACTGATATCCACATTGAACTCAAGTCATGGAACTACTATCCTCTTCAATGTTCAATCCATATTTCTTGAACTAGAGCAGATTGTATGTCATATATGTAAGCTCAATATCACATATTGACTCAAAACAACACGTCCATGCATTTCTTAGTCTCGCTTATAAAGTGGCCAGAATATCAAACTCCCATAGGAAGGACAAATTCCATCTACATCACTCAGAGTCATCTCCGTGTGTCACTAAGCACCCAAGCATCGTCTTTATGGCAATCCTTAATCATGACCACAGTGGATGATGTCAAAGTACATCGAATGACATGTGATAAGTGTAGTGAATTCTGGTCTAAGAACCACAATCACCACCATCAGTATGATATGTGACTTTAGCTACCCATCATGGTATCCATGTGTCACTCTCAAGGTGGGTCTGTCTCTGTTCTCTAAAAAGTATCTATGTATTTTTTTGATATCTCCATATCATGGATAATGAGATTCTTCCGTCAACCAACATACATTCTAATCTTATGTGTTATTGATGTATATGTATATTTCCACCATAACAACCGATTAGGTAAAAAACAAGAATACATACTCTAAGCATACATATGATCTCACTGTTTAGGTCATCAACCTAAAGACATATGTCATTGAGTATATTAATCTGTAGACATCTATAAGTTTTTTGGTCAATTTATAATATAAAACACAAACAAATATATTGGAAACTTTCCTTTATTGATATGATAAATATAGTATTACAAATCATTTACATAGTATCTCATTACAAGCATAAAATGATACTTTCTATGGGAATACATACCAACAAATTCCCACTTGCACTTAAACCCAATCACTCATGAATCTCAATCCAAGTAATTGAACTTGTCTGTCATGTTTTTTCTGTGAAAGTTCTTTTGTGAGCGGGTCAGCCATATTTCTTTCTGTAGGTACTTTGCAAATCTTCACATCTCCTCACTGTATGATCTCTCGTATGAGATGGAACCTTTATAGAATATGTTTGGAACATTGGTGCGATCTTGGTTCTTTATCCTTTTCAATTGCTCTATTGTTGTTGCAAAACAACTCAATTGAATCACTAGTGCTTGGAACCACTCCAAGTTCAGAAATGAACTTCTTGATCCACATAGCTTTCTTTGAAACATTAGATGTGGAAATATATACGTATTCTATTGTGGAATCCACAATTGGAACTCTTCCAGCTCACAGCTCTATTGTTTTGCCAAATCTAGATTTCAGTCTATAGTCATCTTTATCAGTTTGGAAGCTAGTATCAGTGTAACCCTTTACCACGAGCTCTTCCTCACATCCATATACCAAGAATTGGTCCTTAGTCCTTCTCAAGTACTTTAGGATGTTCTTTACAGCTGTCTAGTGACATTCACCTGGATCTGACTGACTCGTCATGCTCAAAGCATATGACACATCATGGCGAGTACATAACATCACATACATGATAGATCTAATTACTGATGCATATGAGATCTTACTCATGTGCGCCCGTTCTTTAAATAAACTAGGACATTGGGCTTTAGAGATCGTAACTCCATGAGATATGGGAAAGTTATCTCTCTTAGAACCCTCCATGCTAAACCTCTTTAGCACCTTGTCAATGTATGTGCTCTTCCTTAGGCCTAGAATCCTTCTAGGTCTATCTCTATAGATCTTGATTCCTAGTATATAGGACGCTTCACATAAATACTTCATAAAGAAGGTCTTCCCCAACCTACCTTTTACTATCTAAAGAGTAGGGATGTCATTTCCCATCAATAGTATGTCATTCACATATAATATTAGAAATATGACTATGCTCGCACTAACCTTTTTGTAAACACAAGGTTCATCTTCATTTTGACTAATGACAAACTTTTTTTCTTCATCAAAATGTATATTCTAGCTTCGAGATGATTGCTTCAATCCATAGATTAACCTTTGTATCTTACAAACTTTATTGGCTTCCTTCAGTTTGACAAAACCCTCAGGTTGTGTCATGTACGCATCCTTGAGTAAATTCCCATTAAGGAATGCCATTTTAACATCCATCTGCCAAATATCATGATAAGCTACAATGGCAAGTACAATCTGTTGGATCAATGGGCTCTAGAGGGGGGTGAATAGAGCTTCACAATTCTCACAAGACAAATTAGACCACAAAATTATATAAAGTGTAAAATATTAAACAAGAAGCAATTTGATGTCTTAATCTAACATACATAAAAAGGATGAGAGACAAGGATAAGCAAGCACTTAGACAGGTTGTTTACAGTGGTTCCATGTCCTAAACTTAGGAGCAATGTCAGTCTACTACCTAGAGTGGGTTAGTCTCTAGGATTTGCAATCTTGGTACTCTTATATTCCACAATAAGATTACAAGACACAACAACCACACATCTAAGGGATTAGTACCTCAAGCAAAGATCTTCAACCTATAGAAGGAGCTTACCCACTTGAACCATGGAGTCTTCATTCACCAACATGGACTTGCCCACTCCTTCCTTCAAGTCTTCTGCCTTCAAGGGCTTACCTATCTTCCTTGAGGGTTGCCTTGACTATCTCCTTCACTTGGAGATCTTAAGCACCTATCTCCTTCACTTGGAGATCTGGATCACCGTGCTTTCTTCAACCTTGAAGAACAACACCTCCTTCTCCTTCACTTGGAGAAGATCTTCAAACTTTATCTTCAATGGGAATTGAGGTAGGAAGATGGAGCAGGAGAGCTTTACATCAATACAGGGAGTATCTCTCTTATACAAGAACCTATCTCACTCATACTCACGAATTTGACTTGAAGGTAGAGAGAGAAAGGGGCTCAAAGGGTTAGAACACTCTCAACTATGCTAGAACCAAGTTTGCAATGAATGAAAAACCTTGGAATGAACTCCAAGAGGTCCTATTTATAGTTGAGGGTGCCCCTTTAAGTTGTGGGACACTTAGATACAAAAATAGCCATTT
The DNA here is from genome assembly GCA_963693085.1 of Alisma plantago-aquatica. Classification (NCBI taxonomy): domain Eukaryota; kingdom Viridiplantae; phylum Streptophyta; class Magnoliopsida; order Alismatales; family Alismataceae; genus Alisma; species Alisma plantago-aquatica. Next base: position 412,365,080 of record OY856415.1, on the reverse strand, counting down.
TTTCTCAAAGCAAGGACTCTATTTTTCTCAAAACACACACCAACGGTCACATCACTTTTTCTACAAAATTCCGTACAGTGCAATCGGTCGAGTTTCAATATAGTTATCTCAACTGATCAAGTAAAAGACAAAACTGATATTCAAACTATCGGTTGAGTTTATCCTGGGAAAACTTGACCGCTCACTGAAGATCGTTTTGGTCAGACACTCAATCAATCGAGTTCTATGAAAACACAACTCGACCGATGCTATCTCCAGAAAACTAACCAAGATGGATCAGCCAAGTTTGTGTGGGGGAAAATTCGACCGATCGACAGCCTATTCCCAATCTTTGGAAAATGCATCTAAAGTGATTTAACTTTGACGTTTTATGACCCAATCATTTTTCTCATCTAAGTTACAAGTCAATTCATCATTGCAAGTGATTACATAAATGTTCTAAGGTCATTTACATGGATTACCACAAATACACACTTGTAGCTCTTTGACTTGAACTTGAGCCATTCTAGGGCTTTTGATTTTTGATCCTTTTCATGTACCTAATACCTGAAATCAATCCTTAATACACATATTACATACAAATGATTGGAATGCTTAAGTCATTATCAAAGCATGGATGATGTATAACCTCAAGGTCAACATTCTCCCCCTTTTTGATAATGACAAACCATTCCTCAAACATATTACGAAAGGATGTAGAAGTTATACCTTTGCCTTGTGAATTTTGGGGGATTCATGATACGAACAATGTGAATTCCTTTCCCTTAATCTATGCTTCCTCTAACCTGCATGGTTAGTCTATCTAAACATAGCAATAACAATCTACATGTAGTATGTAGTCCTTTGCAAGTTCACATGATGAACAGTGAATGAATAAGAAAAGGATCTCACAAGCTAAAAGCAGTAGTATAATGATGAATACCAATATGATTGAGTTTCAAGACTTGAAATATCTCTCCCCCTTTTGACATTATCAAAAAGTAAGGGGGGTAGAATAGCATAAACTCATGTCTTCTCCAAAACACAAGCAACCCCATGTGTAGAAAGAGTAAGCAATCACATAGCATATATCACACAGAGATGGAAGATAGCATACAATATAAGTTGTAAGCAAAAAGTGGCAGAAGAGTGCACATCAGATATATAACAACTTAGAGATATGTTCACATGAGAGCAACTACAAGCATAAGACGATGAAAATGAAGATAAAAATAGTACAACTCATATATATGTGCCAAGATGTTTTTTATACAAAATAGTCTAGAAAGATATATATGATAAGCATGCTAGACTACAAACTAAGAAACAACCTAAACATGTAAGCTACCTATATCTACGGTATCATCATCATCTCTAGGTGTGTAGTCCTCGTCTCCATCAGAAGGTGGAGAAGCATTGCCATCATCATCGGAGTCAACACCATCACCACCATCTGAAGCATCCTCACCATCACCATCGTCATCAACATCATCAGCCTCAACATCATCAGCCTGGTCCGACATCTCCTCATCAGTAAGAGGTCCAAAAGAGCGATCGGGCCAACGAGCATTCTGCTCAGCCCAAGACATACTAAGAGCGTGAAGCTCATTGTCCTGTGGGAAGGACGGAGTAGAGTTTCCAAGGCTGGAAAGAAGAGTGGCCAAGGGGCCAGCAGGCAACGATAGATAGATGGGAGCATAGCTACCAGTAGCAAAAGGTGACAGAGGTGGAGAGCAACAGTGGAAGGCTCGGGAGCGGGGTAGTAATGATTATATGCATAGGAAGCATAATCACTACCGGGGTAGGGCTGGTAGGTGGGATAAGGGTGAGCACAAGATAGGTTCATGGTAGACATGATGGAACACATATCCTAATGCAGATGGTCTAGAACCTATTGGTTGTGTTCTTGTTGGTTCATCATATATCCCAAAAGGGTTTCATTTGATACACGAAATGAAGCACGGCTAGGTCTAGGAGGAGCTTGTGGTGGTGGAGCTCGTGTGGAGAAGGTTGGGGCTGTAGAAGCTGAGGGAGAAGCACCGGGGGTGGAGGAGAATACATGCACAAACTTTTGAAGTGTAGTCTCACTGATGCAAACACCCTTTCTGGCGACTGGGTAGTGGAAGTCAGAAAAGAGGGATTTGTTAGTGGCAAACTTGAAATAGCCACAAATCAAAGCAGGGTAGGGAGGGTGGGTGCCTTTTGTATTCTTACTAGTGTCAAAGCAGGTCATATGATGTATAATATATCTTGCCCACTTAACAACGATGTTCTCTAACGAGCAATACATAATGACAGCAGTGTTCTCTGCAATGTCCATTTGGTTTTTCTTTGGATGGACATTACAGTTGATCACTAAAGCCAATATGCACTTCCTAAGGTCAAGGGAGGAGGAAGGCAGGGTGGACCTCTTCTTATAAGGAACGTCAGGTTTCTTCAAGTAGTGATGAATATCAGGTAAGGTCACTTCATTTTTCTTGTAGAAACCTTCCAGGTCTAGAAGATCGAAATACTCTCTGTAATCCTTGCTCCACGTGTTGTTTTCCTCGTCTCAAGAAATAAAGACATTTAAGGTTTCCTCAGAGATTTGGAAATGGTGACCCGCGATCATCGATGTGAGGATCACTTGAGTATTCGGCGGGGGGATAAGAGAGTCGTAGTTCCAATGAAAATTCACATAGAACTCATGAACTACCTTAGTACTCGACAGAGAGTTATTAAAGAAATCACGTTCGATGGCAAGGGCGGATAGATGGTGGATGGATAGAAACTTAGCTACTTGGTCAATTATCGCTTGACGTCTAGGAGAGGGCTCGACTAAGGCACGAAAAGGAAAAGGGCTTCGAGGAAGAAGTCTCGTGTACTGATTTATAACCTCTATCGATATAACTGATGTATCGTCAAAGGGAATCAAGCAATTAGAGGACGAAGAAGAAGGTGCATTGCTTGGAGCAGGTTGTTTCCTTCTTTGGGAGGCCATGGAGGCTAAATAGATGAAGAAAACATGCAAACAAGCAAAACAAATCGTAAAAGCCAAACAGAAACCACCAAGGATTGCTCGGGAAGGTCTAGGTTAAGCTACCTAGGTCTGGAAACAGATGGAAAAGGGAGGTTTAGGGCTAGGGTTGAGAGCTTAGGGCTTGAGGATGATGGATCAGTCGGTTGTTTTCTAGTTGAGAGGGAAAAAAGTCGGCCGATCGTAAGTTAAAGTTGGCTTAGCCCGCTGATGGGTCGATTTTTGTACGTATGAAACTCGACCAAATGGTTCTCTGAAGAACAACTCTCGGCTCCTGATTGGTCGAGTTTGTCTTGGGGGAAACTCGATTGAAGGTCAACCTAACCTAAAATAGTCATTCTTAATTTCTAGCCATATTCATGCCAATTAAATTCTATTATGTATAATTAACATACTTAGGCACATGTAGCTCATCATTTGGTACTATTTTGCGATAAAACATGAAATTCGATAAAAACCCAAAAATAAGCAAAAAACTAAGCATGTTAACAAGCAAGTTAGGCACATTTTTAGAATATATAGGTAGGCAAGGTGAGAAAAGACATGAGAAAACATATAGGATAGAGACAACTAGCTAGATCACATAGTAATATCATCCATAGCAATAATGAGCACTTTAGATTGAATAAAATTAAATAGATCTCTAGCTAGAGGTTTAGTGAAAATGTTCGCCAACTGATTTTCTGTGTCCACATGCGTGATATAAATATCCTTCTTGGCAATGTGATCACAAACAAAGTGATGGCGAACCTCTATATGTTTAGCTCTACTATGCAATATAGGATTATAAGAGAGATTTATTGCACTAGTATTATCACAATAGATAGGAGAAGCATCAAAATATATGTTAAAGTCTTGGAGCATTTGCTTCATCCATAGGACATGGGCACAACAACTCCCGACGGCAATGTATACAGTCTCGATAGTTGATAATGCCAAGGTGCTCTATTTCTTGGAAAAATAAGACACCAAGAATGGTCCTAGAAGGAAGCAAGTGCCACTTGTGCACTTTCTATCAACCAAACAACCTGTGTAATCTGCATCACTATATGCCACAAGAGTAAAGTCCCTTGACTTAGGATACCAAAGTCCAAAATTTTGAGTTTTGGCTAAGTACCTCAAAATTCTCTTAACGACAATAAGATGTGATTTCCTAGGGCTAGATTGAAAGAAAACACACAAGCCAACAATAAACATAATATCATGTCTAGAGGCAGTTAAATAAAGTAAACTTCCAATCATACATCGATAGAGGTTATCATCTATCTTCTCACCTTATTCATCTCTATCAAGTTTGGCAGTGTTGTACATGGGAGTATCCATCGACTTCATGTTCTCCATCCCAAAGCATTTGAGTAGTTCATGCGTGTACTTGATTTGGTTGATGAGGTTTCCTTCTTTTGTTTGCTTGATTTGAAAGCCGAGGAAGAAGGTCAACTCACCCATAATTCTCATCTTGAACTCACTCTGCATTAGAGAACTAAACTCCTTGCAAAGATCAAGATCAGTCCCACCAAAAATGATATCATCAACATAAATTTGAATAATAAGAAAACTGTTAGAAGTGTACTTTAGAAACAAGGTAGAATCAACTTTGCCCATGACATGCCCATTATCTAATAAAAAAGTTCTTTAATTTCTCATACCAAACTTGAGGTGCTTGTTTGAGTCTATAGAGAACTTTTTGCAACAAATAAACATGATTGGGTAGTTTGTCATTTTCAAAACCCAGAGATTGAGCAAAATATACTTCCTCCTCGATTGTACCATTCAAAAATGCACTTTTAACATCCATTTGATATAACAAGAAATTTCTGTAACTAGCAAAGGCAAGTAGCATTCTAACGGATTCAAGTCTAGCAACAAGAGAATAAGTTTCATCAAAGTCAACACCTTCCTGTTGGTTGTAACCTTGTGCTACTAACCTTGATTTGTTCCTTAACACTTTTCCTTGGTCATCTATCTTGTTGCGGTAGACCCACTTGGTACCAATGATCTTTCTATCACTTTCTCTTGGCACTAGAGTCCACACGATTTTTCTTGAATTGATCCAGCTCTTCTTGCATGGCAAGGATCCAATCATCATCACCGATGGCTTCTTTGATGTTCTTTGGCTCTAGTTGTGAGATGAAGGCACTATCTACTTGTTATTTGTTTTATAAGTCTCGTGTCTTCACTCTCTCGAAAGGGTTGCCAATGATTAGCTCCTTGGGATGGTTCTTAGCAAAGCAGGGAGTAGGATCCTTGTTTTCTTCTTCATCTACTTCTATCACCTACTTACCTTTGTTGTCGATGTTGAGGTCTTTCAAGATAGGAATTAAGTCATCTGCAACATCATTATCAACAACATGCTTTCCAACAACAGGTTAGTTTCAATAAACTTAACATTTATATATTCTTCAATTTTAGACAATTCAATGTTGAAGTATAAGCCCTACTTGTAGTGTTATAGCCTAGGAAGAAAGCCTTATAAGATTTCGGATCAAACTTGTCAAGAGAATCCTTTGTATTCAAAACAAAACAAGGACATCCGAAAACATGAAAGAAATCAATCGATGGATTTCTACTACCCCAAAGGTCATAGGGGGTTTTCTTCAAAGAAGGATGTGTAAAAACTCAGTTTTGCACAAAATAGGCAGTACCAACGGCTTTGGCCCAAAACTTCTTAGGAATGTCATATTCAAGAAGCATTGTCCTTGCCATCTTTTGAAGCGACATATTCTTCCTCTCTACTACCCCATTTTGTTGAGGTGTATGAGGAAAAGAGAAATTGTGTGAGTAACAAGATTTTTCACAAAATCATTCAAAAAGATCATTTTCAATTTCTCCCCCATGGTCACTGCGGATAGAAACAATCTGGCAAGAAGCTTCGTTTTCAACTCGTTTACAAAATCTCGAGAAAACATCAAGAGTATCACTTTTTAAAATGAGGAAGAAGGTCCAAGTATATCGAGAAAAATCATCAACAATAACTAGACAATACTTGGAACTGCGAAGCATCTGCACTCTCATTAGTCTGAATAGATCAATATGAAGAATCTTAAGATATCTTTTGGTACCCATGACTCTTGGATTTGAAGGAGGATTTGGTTTGTTTCCCTTGTGTACAAGGTTGGAATTCCTCATCCTTTTCAAAATCCAATTTTGGAAGTCCTCGAACCAAATCCTTTTTACTCAACTTCTTCATTTGAAGCACATTCACATGACCCAAACGATGATGCCAAAGAAAAATATCATTTTTATCAACTACCAAGCATCTATCAAGAATGGTATTAAGAGCATCAAGAATAATAACATGAAGATAACCATTTATAGTTCCCTTTTATATGACATTGTAAGAGAGGGAATCTAGAAACAAACATTCTAAAGATGTAAACAACACAAGATATCCATTATCACATAATTGACTTACACTAATCAAATTGGGATGTAGGTCATCAATAAGCAAAACATTCTTAATACATAGTTCAGTCCCTACATCACCCTCACATATGACCTTACCCTTCTTGTTGTCCCTGAAGGTTACCGATCCTCCTTTCTTTTTCACAAACTTGTTGAAATGGGTGATTTCATCAGTCATGTGCTTAGAGAAACTACTATCAACAATCCATCTCTTTTTAACCTGCAAGAAAGAAGGATTTCGGAGCCCAACTCAAAATTTTGGATCCGGGGTTAGCTTAGGGACCCATTCCATCTTTGGGTTGGTCCCCTTGGGCTTGTAAGGACAATAAGTAGAGTAATGGTCATCACATTTACAATGAACACAAACCATAGGGTTCTTAGAGCTGGAAGTCTCTCCATGGAAAATAGGAGGTTCCTTCTTACCCTTGTTCTTGCTCTTTTTCTTACCTTTGGGAGCAGTCCGATCATATCCCAAACCGTTAGTATCAATTTGTTTGGTAGAGTGTTCTAAGACATCAATGAGGGATTTCTTTCCTGAGAGAAACTTTTGCAAAGAAGATCTTAACTTGGCATTATCATCACTTAGGTTAATGATAGTAGTAGAAAGACTAGCAAGATCATCTCTAGCATGCAATAGGTCGGCCTCTAAATAGAGGGCTTTAGTATGAAAGGAATCTCGTTCTAACGCTATGCTAGCAACTTCATCACTTTGCAAAATAGGTCTAGAAGATAAATCATTAACTTGAGCAAGTAACTTGGCATTTTTATATTTAAGCAAAACAATTTCTCTTTGATAAGCATAAACTTCATTCCTCCTAGTATCATCAATGAGTTTGAGTTCTACATTTTTAGTTTTAAGACCATCAAGCTCATCTAGGAACTTTTGGTTTTCTATCTTAAGATTTTCAATATTTTTAAGATATACACCATTTTCAACCTCTACTCCATTATGTTGAAGCTCAAGGTTAAGAAATGTCCCTTGCAAAGAGTCTATGCTATCAAGGAGCAGTTTTTCATTTTTTATCAACAATCTCAATTTTAGCATAAAGATCATCAACTATCTTACCTAACCTTTTCCTTTTAGATTTGCATTTAGTAAAGGATGATTGGCATTCATTTAGCATATCAATGAGAGTTTCCTTAGATAGCTCATGCAAATTGACTTCACTTACCTCACTTACCTCACATACATGTTCACTTATAGAGGCCATGAGTGCAAGATTGCATTCTCCATCTTCAGAGCTTGAAGAGGTTGAGGAGGACTCCTCCCAAGCTGCATGAGTTGCATCTTCGGATCTTCTTTCTTTCTTTTCTTTCCTCTTGTACTTGCCTTCTTTCTTGTACTCCTTGTCATTCTTGTGGCTGCTCTTGTGATGACTCTTCTTGGCCTTTGAGAAGTCACTCTTGAAATGGCCTTTTTGGCCACACTCATAGCATCTCAGAGTTGATGAAGAAGGCTTCCCCATGTAGTGCTTGCCCTTGGAGTAATTTTCTTCATGCTCATTTTGGCATTTGTCCTCACTTGAGAAGGGGGTAGGAGACTTTAGAGAAAGTTGTTGATGTCACATCATCTCTTCTATTTGTTCTTTGAAGTATGTGTCCCTTTATCTTCTTGGACTCCTTCTCTTCCCTTTTCTCTTCCTCTTCTTTCTTATCAAGGTAGGTTCATGGGCTTGAAGGTTACCAACCAGCTCCTCGATTGACAACTCACTTATCTTATACACCTTTTTATTGGATGTAAGATTGGGCTCCCATCTCTCAGGAAGAGATCTCAAGATCTTGAAGTTGATAGTGCCTTTGCCTAACACACTCCCAAGGGCTGCCAATCCATTTATGATCACATTGAGCCTAGTGTACATATCAACCACTCTCTCATTCTTACCCATCTTGAAGTTCTTAAGTAGCCCACCAATCATGTAGATTTTGGCTTCCTTTACTTTCTCTGTACCTTCATAGGTGACACATAGTTTGTTCCAAATTTCATGTGTGGTGTCCCAGGAAGATATCCGGTTGAACTTGAATCGAGTGAGGGCTACGTAGAGGATGCTCACTGCTCTTGCATTGAGTTGGGCTTGCTTCATTTGAGCTTCATTCCAAGTGGAGATCTCCCCCTTTGGTTCTTCATACTTGAGGTGCACCACCTTCCACATCTCGTAGCTCACACCTTGAAGGTAGAACTGCATTCTTCTCTTCCAATATAGGAAGTTGGTGTCATCGAAGACCGGAGGTCGCATGGAGAAGTTTCCTTCTAGGTTGAGGGATCCAAGTGTCAAATCGCCCATCTTCTGCTACTTGTTGAAGTAGCTTGGAGAAGACCTGCTCTAATACCACTTGTTGGATCAATGAGCTCTAGAGGGGGGGTGAATAAAGCTTCACAATTCTCACAAGATAAATTAGACCACCAATTATATAAATTGTAAAAGATTAAACAAGTAGCAATTTGATGTATTAATCTAACATATATAGAAAGGATGAATGACAACAATAAGCAAGCACTTGGATAGGTGGTTTAGAGTGGTTCCATGTCCTAAACTTAGGAGAGATGTCAGTCCACTACCTAGAGTGGGTTAGTTTCTAGGATTTACAATATTGGTACTCTTATATTCCACAATAAGATTACAAAACACAACAACCACACATCCAAGGACTTAGTACCTCAAGCAAAGATCTTCAACCTATAGAAGGATCTTACCCACTTGAACCATGGATTTTTCATCCATCAACATGGACTTACCCACTCCTTTCAAGTCTTCTACCTTCAAGGGATTACCTATCTTCCTTGAGTGTTGCCTTGACTGTCTCCTTCACTTGGATATCTTGAGCACCTATCTCCTTCACTTGGAGATTTGGAGCACCTTGATTTCGTCAACCTTGAAGAACAACACCTCCTTGTCCTTCACTTGGAGAAGATCTTCAAACTTTATCGTCGATGGGAATTGAGATAAGAAGATGGAGGAGGTGAGATTTAGATCAATACAGGGAGTCACTCTCTTACACGAGAACCTATCTCACTCATACTCACAAAATTGACTTGAAGGTAGAGAGAAAAAGGGGCTCAAAGGGTTAGAACACTCTCAACAATGCTAGAACCAAGTTTGCAATGAATGAGCAGCCTTAGATTAAACTCCAAGAGGTCCTATTTATAGTTTAGGGTTCCCCTTTAAGTTGTGGGACACTAAGATACAAAATTGACATTTTTTTTCTCAAAGCAACGACTCAATTTTTGCTCAAAACACACACCAACGGTCACATCACTTTTTCTGCAAAATTATGTATAGTGCAATCGGTCGAGTTTCAATAAAGTTAACTCGACCGATCAAGTAAAAGACAAAATTGATATTCAAATTTTCGGTTGAGTTTATCCTGGGGAAACTCGACCGATCACTGAAGATCATTTTGGTCAGGCACTCGATCGGTCGAGTTCTGTGAAAACACAACTCGACCAATGCTATCTCCAGAAAACTAACCAAGATGGATCATCCGATTTTGTCCTGGGGAAAACTCGACCGATCGACATCCTGTTGTCAATCTTTGGAAAATGCATCTAAAGTGATTTAACTTTGGCATTTTATGTCCCAATCATTTTTATCATCTAAGTTATAAGTCAATTCATCATTACAAGTGATTATAGAAATGTTCTAAGGTCATTTACATGGATTTCCACAAATACACACTTGTAGCTCTTTGATTTGAACTTGAGACATTCTAGGGATTTTGATTTTGGATCCTTTTCATGTACCTAATACCTGCAATCGATCATTAATACACATATTAGATACATATGAGTGGAATGGTTAAGTCATTATCAAAACATGGACAATGTATAACCTTAAGGTCAACATGATCATGATGGATTTAAGCATGGCAACTAGTGAGGAGGTCTCGTCATAATCAACACCTTGAATTTGACAAAATCCTTTCAAAACCAATCTACCTTTATAGGTTTGAACATTTCCATCCATGTCAGTCATCTTCTTGAAGATCCACTTGCACCCTATGGGTTTTATCCCTTTGGGTGGATCCACTAAGGTCCATACCTTGTTTGTGTACATGGATTCCATCTCAGATCTCATGGCTTCGAGCCATTTCTCATATTTTGGTTCCTTAGTAGCTTCTAGATAGGAAGTTGGCTCATCTATATGTGCAATTCGTCACTATCTCGAGTCATGAGAAATCCAAATCTCTCAGGCTCAATTCGTCTCCTACTAGACCTACGAGGTTCTTGTATTACATTTGGAACTTGAAATTCCACAACAGTTTGTGAGTCTTCGTGTTCCTTATGTACCTACTCGGGTTCTATGCTTTCTTGTTTATCTCAAACATCTTCGAGCTCTACATTCCTCCCACCGATTCCTTTGGAAACAAATTCCTTTTCAAAAAATACAGTAGAGAAACAAGCACATTGTTGTCAGTTGGTGTGTAGAAGTAATATCCCCAAGTTTCGTTGGGGTATCCAACAAAATAGCATTTTATAGATTTGGGTCCAAGATTTTAAAGGAAATTGTTTCCTAACTTAAGCTTCACATACTCAAATATTTAACATAGAAAAATTGGGACGATTCCCATTCCATATCTCATATGGTGTCTTTGGAACTAATTTGGAAGGTACATGGTTAAGTGTAAATGTTGCGGTTTCAAGAGCATATCCCCGGAACGATATTGAAAGTTCGGCTGAACTCATCATTGATCGTACCATGTCTAGTAATGTACAATATCTCAAAAGGTCCTCAAACTCTTGACTTAAGTATTCACCACCTTAATCTGAATGGAGTGCTTTAATACTCTTATCAAGTTTCTTCTCTACTTCATTCATGAAAGTCTTGAACATTTCAGGAGTTTCTGACTTGTGTTTCATAAGATATACATAGCCATAACTACTGAGGTCATCTGGTGAAGGTAATGAAGTATTGATAGCCTCCTCTAGTATTTGATCTAAAAGGTCCACGTACATCAGTATGTATGAGCCCTAACAGATCACTAGCTCTCTCATTGTATCCAGTGAAAGGAGTCTTGGTCATATTGCCTAATAAAAAAGCCTCACATGTCTCTAATGATTCAAAATCAAAAGAGTCTAGATAACCATCCTTATGGATTCTAGATATGCACTTCTCATTTATGTGCCCAAGACAACAATGTCATAAGTATGTTTTGTTTGAGTTGTCAAGTTTTAGACTTTTAGTATTTACGATGTATATGCTAGTCTCATGTTATAACAAGTAGATACCATAATACATAGGGGCATTGCCATAAAAGATCTCATCTTTTGAAATAGAAATCATTAAATTCTTAATGTGAAATTTAAATCCACTCTTGTCCATACAAGATACATAAATAATATTTCTATTAATGGATGGTAAATAAAAAGAAATTCTATAGTTCTATTACAAGGCCTGTATGCAAAGATAAACTAATAACTCCAACCATGGTGGCAGCAACTCTTTCTCCTTCAACGACCTGCAGCTCGACTTGGCCCTTTCGTAAAGGCTTACTTCTTATCAGATCCTGCATATTTGAACATATGTGAGATCCACATCCAGTATCCAATACTCATGATGAAGAAGTATTTAAGTTTATCTCAATGATGTATATACCTAAATTGGAGATCCCTATCCCCTACTTCTTCTTCCTCAATCCCTCCAGGTAGAGAGGATGATTTTTTTTTCCAATGTCTAGCCTGGTGACAATGGTGACAACTGCCTTCTTTAAAGATCCCACCTTTAGCTTTGAGATTGGATGACTTTGTCTTATGTCCAGCATTAGAACCTTTCTTAGCCTTGCATATTCCTTTTGACTTTCCCTTTGTCCTACTGATCATGATCACATACTTAGGCTTGTCTTTCATCACTTGTGCTTTAGTTGTCCTCAACATGCCCAACAATTTTGACAACGGCTTGTCAAGATTGTTCATGTCATAGTTCAGGACAAAATGACTAAAGATTCAAACAACAATTGTAGAATCACATCAGTGACCAACTTTTAACCAAAGGAAAATCCCAGCTTGGATAGGCTTTCAATGTACCCAATCAAAGTTAGTATATGGGTGCCAACTGAGTTTCCCTATTTCATCTTGCTTCTGAACAAAGCCTTGGAGACATCATATCTCTCCTGTCTTGCTTGATGCTGATACATTTTCTTGAGATGTGTCACCATCTCCATGACATTCATGTTCTCATGCTGCTCTTGCAACTTATAGTTCATTGAGAACAACATCAACCACTTTACATCCATGGAGTCATCAAGGTGATTCTTGTAAGCATCCTTTTCATCCTTAGTTGCATTTGAGGTGGGTTTTGTTGGATCTGGTGTTTCAAGGACATAGAGCTTACACTCATGCGTGAGAATAATTCTCAGCATCCTAAACAAGTTTTGAAAGTTGATTCCGATAAGTTTGTCCTTCTCAAGGACTAATCGCAACAAGATTCTGTGAGTTTTGTTTGTCATTTGATTGCTACAAAAGAAAAAGTTTGCATTTAGTCCAAAACATTTTGACTTGTAAAGATTTAATAATGAGATTAATTAGGCCTTTAATTAATTATACTCCCACTATTTTATTCAAATTGATAGCCCTCACTATCAACCTGGAAGATTGCAGTATACAACCTTCTAGTGAGCCAAGATCCAAAATGATTGGATCAATGCCCAGCCAACAATGGCATCAAAGACCAAATACTAAGGTAGACAACTTTTGCCAATTGCATCATATGCAACTCCTGGATAGATGATCATGTACAACTCCTTGACATGATGCATCTGTGTGCCTCTAGGTACTTGATCCTATCAAGGTTCCCTAGTTAAGTCTAACCATAAGCCAACACGATGAGTGTGCACCCTGTGGAGGCATATCCAGACACCCACCATCACACTTCCACGAGATAGATAGTGTACCACACAGAGGCGTGCCCACACATAGTGGATCAAGCTTTTCATGTGTGTTGCTTTATGGAAAACAACTAAAACTTAATATTATTAATTGATGGGTTTTATTGTTACATATACGTATCCAAACACTACATACTCATAGTATGTATCATATACTACTATATCCACAGCCACAAATGATAGACATGCAATCACAAACACAAATACATCGGTTATGGCCATACTATTGTAATCCTTTGGAGACACAAAGGATTATGGTCCACCTAAGGTCTTATGCATCTCATGAAACAATGCTTGTGAATCAACCTGTAAGGATCAACATTACAATGAACAACTTAATGGATGCTTTGTGGAGTTGGATCTTTAGGTTGCTTTTTGGAATTGGATCTTCATGTTGCTTCTTCATGGATGCTCCTTGGAGTTGGATCTTCAATTTTTTTATTGGAATTAGATCTTCATGGTGCTTCTCCATGGATGCTCCTTGGAGTTGGATCTTCAAGTGGCCTCCTTACATCAAGTGTACAAAGACTAAAACTAATACTATCTCTATTACATCATATGAGAACAAATATAAAGAGAAAGAATTAATTACACTTTGAAGTAAGAGATGAGGCTCGACATGCAAGCCAAATAATTTATACAAATGATCCATGTACAATCATTATACATCCACAGAATTCAAAAACAAACATATCCACAACATTCACAACCACATTCATTCACAACATTCACAAAAGGGGATTCTAGGCCATAATCATGCATGCATTCACCACATAAAATAGATTTGAAAGGTGACGTGTATGATATGATAGATATATACACATATACTGTAACATCCCAGGATTTGAGGCCTCGGATGACATGATCTTAAAAGGAATGATTGGACTGCCCATATCACCAAGGTGCACCTCCTTTTCCAGGAGCCCATCACTAAGAACTCCATAGTTAAGCGTGCTCAGCTTGGAGTAGTACTGGGATGGGTGACTTGTCGGGAAGTTGATCCTGGCATGCGCGTGAGTGAGGACAAAGAACGCAGTTAATGTTATTGGTGGTCTGTGGGGACAGTCGTCATTCCTGAAACTCTACTAGAGCCTTGGGCATTGGGCCCGGGCATTACAAATGGTATCAGAGCCATAACCCCTCCAGTAGGTTGGGCCCACATGGGCATGTGGCATGCCAGTCTTGAGCCGTGCGGTCCAGGCAAGTTGGAATGGGCTATCCGTAGAGACGAGATGGAGCCGCCCTTGCGCTGGTAGCCGTGGACGGGAGCTGGGTGTCCATGGGCCATTGTGGGTATGTACTGAAATGGGGTCAGATTATGAGGCCATATTGTTGATCCTTGACGAGGACGTCAAGAGTCTAAGTGGGGGTGATTGTAACATCCCAGTATTTGAGGCCTCGGATAATATAATCTTAAAAGGAATGATTGGACTACCCATATCACCAAGGTGCACCTCCTTTTCTGGGAGCCCATCACTAAGAACTCCATAGTTAAGCATGCTCAGCTTGGAGTAGTACTGGGATGGGTGACCTGTCGGGAAGTTGATCTTGGCATGTGCGTGAGTGAGGACAAAGAATGCAGTTAATGCTATTGGTGGCCTGTGGGGACAGTCGTCATTCCTGAAACTCTACTAGAGCCTTGGGCATTGGGCCCGGGCGTTACATATTCATACATACATATACATATATACATATTAAAAATTGCAGTACTTTTAATGCGGGACATTCCCCATTGAATAAACTTTTGACTCCCACACATACTATGCGGGGTACACATGGGCAGCACCCCTGTGCGGGGATATAAAATTTTACTTTTGTGCACTTAGGAAAAATCAGTATTTTCTATAGTTCACCCCATCCAAAATGTCAAAAGTAGAAGCCTGCGGCGTATGTGGAATTAGGTTTTGATATGCACATTAATAGTTTAAGTTCGCATTGTATGCAACCATAGAAAATAGTATACATTGATTCGATCATATCGATACTAATCCAAATATGTTGTAGATCAATGATGGTTTGATACCACTGTTTGGGTTTTGTGGAAGGAAACACGTGTGGTGGAAGAAATAAATAAAATATATTTCCATACAATCCATAACAGGATCTCATCGACAATAGCATATTCAGAAAGAGTGTTAGTGGAATATACCTTATTGTGGAGCAAGTCCGGAGACATCCCACTGCACGATGGTGTGCAACACTTCTGGATTACATGAACAATATTTATCTCCCATTCTCCATATGTGTCACGGGAAGATTCGGAGGCACTCCTTTCATGTGGTGATGTACACTGCTCGTAGCACATATGGACGGTCATTGACATCCTCCAAAGACATGCATCACAACAAATGCATCTCTACTCTGTACATGTGGATGGATTGTAACTCTATGTCGCACTTCCTAAGCCGACAGGATGAGTAGACTCTGTGCGATGACATGCTAGCATCGCGGTGCTCTCCTTTCTCTCCAAAGGATGGTGATGGCCAGGGTTTACGTACATGAGCATAAACTGAAAAGCCTCTCTTAATATCTTGTAAAGATCTCGGCTGTCAAGCCCCTTTAAATAGGAGATGAAAGGAAGTAGGGTTTCCTAAACCCATCGGTAAATAGAAAGACTGTGTTATTTAAATTGTCTGTGGATTAATTAGAATATTATATAATTAAATAATTAACCAATTAATCATATTAATTTATTGATTAATATATGACTCGATGCAATTGCTCGAGATGGCTCTCTGGGCATACATACCAAAATGGAGATGGTGTACCTAAGGTTGAAGCTGAGTAATGTTATGGAAATCGTAATAGGCTACATGAGAAACCCTAACCCTAATTCCAAATGCATGATGTAATGCTTATCCTGCTTGAAGTGATTAGCATGTGATGATATTTTCTCTCTCCTACTTGTGTAACCCTAATGTTGTAGGTTGAAAACACATCATAGATTGTGAATGATATGGTATCTCTTACATGACACATGGTGATGATTATGAGCCTTGATGTGGTGTACCGAGATAAATGATAATGTAATTGGCTCTTATGACCTGACAAAGGCTCAATGCCTAATGTGAGGTGATATCTTCTAATATGTGATGAGGGATGGTTATCCTAGGATGATGTAATAATGTTGATGGCCTTTTATGGCAGTGATATCAAGTAATGATGTGACAAGTTTGTATCTCATACATTTTATATCATCTAGAGTTGTATCCTACTCATCTTTATAGAGTTTGTTTAGGGTTTATATGTTGTAACTTGATTGATGCATTAAAAGATACCCAATTAGCATAACTAATCAGATGAAACCCTAATCATGTAGTGCCATGTGTCATAGATCCATTCCAGATTTACAACTTTTCTTAATGGTGAAACATGCATTTCCATGGGATACCCGAAGCACATATTGTTGAGTATGCGATGTGGACTGCGTGCCCTTGGCACCTTGATCCAAAATGTTTTTGAGAATGATTGCGGTCAGGTCTCGGTGATGGTGAAAATGTGATGTGATATGATGGGATAGAGGGTAGTTTTGGTGGTACCTTAGTGATTGGGTTATATACCCTGGTTTCTAGTGTCGTAACATATACCAAGACGGTCTAGGTGTTTATAAGACTATAGCTTTGACTATAAGTTGCTGTTTTGCAGTTTGACTGATATGTCATTGCGGTGAAGACTCAAATTGATCGAGTAGTGTGGAAAGATCATGTAATATTGCTCTTCCATAGATCTTGTATGGCACGGATTTTGACTTAACTGTGGTCAGCTGAATTTGAGTGGTATGACTGAAGTCCTCAAGACAAATAAAAGACATAATAAATCTGAGTAATATATTTACTTAGGGTCAAAATGTGATTCACATTGGAAGACCCCTTTGCCTTGTTTCTTATACTTTTTAGTTGATAACAGATATACATGCACTTCATATTTCTTCTAAAAGTATAAGATGTTCTACTTCTCAGTTATAGATGCTTAAACTGCTTAAATACTGTTAACCACTTTGCTTATATCATTTAACTAAATCTGCTCATCCTAATAATAAATATTATCTTCCTGCTTTAACATATCTATTCTTATAATATGTGTTGGTGGACAGTTATATCTCTCGCTGGGACGTTGGTCTCACTCAGTGGTTTCCGTATCTTTTAGGTGGTCGTAGACGATGAGGTAGAGATCGTGTGGTTGAGGCTGAGCAATAGTTGTGAAAGGTTGGATATGTTGCTAGTTTTTGTAGTAGAGTCCTATGTATTTTTCCTGTACTCTCAGGTTCTTGGGGGTGTTTTCTAGACGCTATACATCGACACGAGTTTTTGGAAGTATTCCATGGTTGTTTAAGTATATCTTGTATATGTACAAGTTATCATATGTAACATGTTGTGGTTAGTTGGCCAAGTGAACATTAATATACATTACCTTGTGGTATGATATGTAATACAGGTGGCATAGTTTGTGTACTCAAATGTAATAGGTCTCTACTTTTGTGATTTTATATAATCAGTTTTAATTTACCCTATTTTATGGTAATCCTGGATGTTAGTATTAGTTCCACAATTTATTTTGAGTTATCTCTTTACTATGATCGATGTATCACAAAAATCTTCTTTGTATTTGATAATAGAATACTAGAGAATATCCCACCATTGTTGACAAAGAAAGGGCAACATACTTTTCAAAAATTAAACTATGCATTATGACATGACTATAAAAATATGTTTAAAATATGAAATATATATGTTAGGTAATAAATGAGTCGTAGAAAAAATACAAAGAATATGAAAGAACAATTTTCTTATACGTAAAATAATTGTAACCCCACTTTAATATAGTAAAAGTTCTTACCATTTCTTCGATTTGTAATATTTTGCTAAAATTTCCATTTGTTTATGTGACTATATAGTTTAGTGAATGAAATAGTGTTAAATAGTGAATATTGCATGTACAGGCTAACTAAGTTTCAGAATTCGTTGAAGTTGGTTTGTTATCAAAATTTAATCAATTTTGAGTACATTTTAAATTTGATCTAGAACATAGAAATAGACAAAAATAATATACATAAACATTTGTTTAATCAAGAAGACTAACAAAAAAATCCATATCTTGGATGGTGAAAATTAAAATAGGAATCTTGGATGACGAACTTCTAACAAAATGGAAAGGACATACCATTTATGTGGAATAAAGGAACAACATGAATATAAATTGACGAATATTAGATTATTCCTAAAGATGACATAGAAATGAATTACACATATTCTTAGAAAATATAGAGAACATAAAATAAGACGTTTCTCATAAGTGGCATGGAGACGACTGTATGGGGAACTAAACAAGTTGCAAAAAAAGAATATTATTGTTTTCAATTACACAATAACGAAATCATAAAACATGCAAATTGTAGTGTAATGATCTATATAAAATATTCTAGTTTGGCCAATGGTATATCAAGATGAAATGTCAAATGGGAACTGATCATGTAATGCACCGGACTCAGAACAAGTACCATATGATATTAAACTCAATGTAAATATCAAAATACTTGAATGCATAACAAATTTGATCACCTAAAATAGTATATCTTTATGATGAATCATTACTAATTGTTATAAGGGTAGAATCGATCACGGAACCTAATCACGGTTGAAATTTCAAAAGATACTCCACAATCATAGGATTTTTGAATCAATCGCATATTAAAATCCAGGGTAGTTTTTGCTTAAATTGTACATAGGGAAAAGGAGATGGATATATATAGACCATGAAAGAACAAACAAGACCATGTCAACTAACAAAAAAAATCTAGCGTTCTTGTATATATAAGACAAATGTATTCATGCTCATCCAATCTAACGATCAACATCTATAAGTGGATGTTCTTACTAAAGTTTTGTCAAGAGACAGTCATTGTCATCTTACTAGCAAACTGGAACTAGGGTAATGTTTTGTTCTTTTTCCCCTCCATCCAGTTTGAGAGGGGGGAATTAATGTATTTGTGTATTCAGACTGAGGACAAGTTGATCTCAATTTAGGCCCTGTTTGATAGGATGTTCTCGGGTGTTGTTCGATGATTTTGAAAATAATGTTCAACATGATTGATTTTAGCTAGCAAACAATTCATTTGGTTAGTTGTGGGTCAAATGCTATGGTTTTGTTTGAAATCGTTCGGTTACACACTGCTGGATGTAGCTTTCACATATATGCATGCTTGACTGATGTCATGTTGTAGCTGTGTGGGTGTACCACTCCCATTCACGACGTGGTACAAACTCTGTGAATTCAGCCCAAAAAGATATCAATTGTGGGTTATAAATCAAGAAAAAATGTTTCCATATATGCAACTAAACAAAAACAACACCTAAATTCGAAGTGTTCAATTGTATACTTTTTCTCTTACGCCCTACCAAAGAGGGCCTTTGTTAAGGGTTGTCTTCCTCAAGAACATTGTTATTTTAAATCTTTCTTACTTTCGGTTATCATCATCTGACCATGAAACATATCCTAGGATGTGTCATCCTAATATTTATCCCATATTTACAAGTGTTCTATTTATAAACATTTTAATTAATACAAGAACTACTTAGTAAGTACGCTGAATCACAATACATTACTCCCGCTTACACCATTCTTCTCCGTTGCTTCCCCTTTCCGCTGGTTCTCAGCGGCTCTCCCTTCTCCATCTCATTTTCCTCAATTATCTCACTTTCTAACTTTGATTTTTTCATTAGTATCGTTTTTTTACTAATACAAACAAAGAAAAAAGAATGATTAGTTGTGTAATATTTACACATAATATGTGGTACTTTAAGAGTTGATCTTATAGAAATGCATTTCGTTCCTCCATGTGATTGCCTAAATGATTAGTGGATCGA
The DNA here is from genome assembly GCA_963693085.1 of Alisma plantago-aquatica. Lineage (NCBI taxonomy): Eukaryota > Viridiplantae > Streptophyta > Magnoliopsida > Alismatales > Alismataceae > Alisma > Alisma plantago-aquatica. The sequence goes on along the minus strand of OY856415.1, from coordinate 412,344,941 downwards.
GCCTGCGATGTGGAGTTTCTCGACAAGTGTCGTGGTTTGTGTGGCCAAGTGGCTAAACGTCATGTCGTATACTCGTAGGCAATAATAGGCAATCCGGTTTGCATGCAAAAGAATGAAAAAAACGATGATATGTGGAGAGCAAAACCAATAGTTCAATCATTTGAACGCAGCAAATTAGGTGGGATGGGGCTTTAAGATTCACATGCTGGTTATTGGTGAAGATAGGCATCACATTCAGAAACGGGACGTCAGTTTCGATTTGGAGACTTAAATTTTTTATGCGCGGAAAAAGGTCGCAGCATTGGTGAAATTATTGGCCATGTCATGCTTTATGGGTGTCCTCGATCTAGAAGTTATTGGATCTGTCTCCCACATAAAAAAATCCAAAAGCTCCAAAAGTATCTTGCATTACAGGGTTGAAAGATGCGTCTATCTCGGTCGTAGTCATACGACGGTCTTTGACGACTCAGTTTGGACTTTGGATGATGCCAGATCAGAAACCACACTTACATTGTTTAATGCTGCTCTATGAACAACTGTTTAATCTTTTACTTAAATTTGTGAACGTTTTCATGTGACTGAAATGCGAAAGCGATTATTAAGCCACCGACAGCATGGAAGGGTTTGGTTCTATTTTTCTACTCTAGATCTTTAGATTCTAAATAATTTTGTTTGTAGTCTAATACGAACTATATGAAAAGTTTGTATGAGAGGTTTAATATTTTTTTATGTTAATTTTTTTCGCATTACATATTTTACATTGTCTTGTTTTGAATCATTCATCGCATTCTTTTATTGTGTGTTATAATATGGTTTGTACGTGTTGGAAAGGTTGTTAGTGTGGCAAAACTAAGATTGTAAGAGGTGGAGAACTTGATCCTTTCTAGTGATTTTTTCCTTCATTGTTTCATCCTTAATGGTGCAACTAAAAATTCAGACATATTTCTGCATATCCCTTTTTCTTATAGCTTATTCGCAACGTAATTGTCTATTAGTTATAATTTTTTGGGTTATTTTTCTTCTTCTTTTTGATAAGTAATCCATGCATTAATAATAAAATACTTACAAACAGAGTCGTATGTAAACATGAGATAACAAGGTGTTTCATCTAGGGGAGCACATACGAGGATGTCGATCTGAGTTCATATGTTGATAGAAAAACCAAAAATGAGCAGGATCGGGAGAAAATAATATTTGTGGGAGAGTCGCCTCTTAACTGTAGGCCTCGGTAATGAGATGAAATAAAAAATGATATGCTAGGCATGTTGTGCTCTTTCAGCTGAAGCTTCCAGAGATCTAGATTCAAAATCTTGTATCATTTGCTAGATGTCTTCCAGCGAGTAGCACCCACCACCATTTTGGTCTCCAAAGATGTTATATTGATCTTCATCTGCTTTCAGCACCTGCGTTGATGTGGAAGCCAGTCCTGCAATGTAAATTTATGTACAAAGAATGTTCAATGTCAATTAGTAAAAGATGTATTGATCAGTTTGTGTTGTTATATTTTCTCTGATTTCTTTCTAGCCAGATGTGCTAGAGAGTGGTAATAATCATATCTGTAGGGATATGATTCTTATGTTGTGTTAGAGGTTTTAAGCGTGTGATATTGTTTGGAAGGAGTAAATTGCTAGATATTGTGTGGTGGGAAGAATTTGTACAAGAAGTATAGTCTGAAGGGGCAACTAGTGAAGAGGTGTTGCATTTCTTCTTATGTAGCTAGACCAAGGTAGCATCTAATAGGTCCCTGGAAGCCTCTTCTGCTGATGTGATGGTTTGTTAGGATCCGGTTGTTTAAAAGGATCCAGAAGAAGACTTTGAATTTTTGTGGTCATTTTGCTTTCCATATGATTTTCATATCTAATATCTGTCCTCTATAGGTTAACTGTAGTTTAGTAGCTTTTGAAGAATATTTAGGTCCCCAAATCCAAGAAATATAGTTAGCATTATTGTTTTCTAGATCTTGAATGATGTCTTGCAAAGTATTCTCATGAAGGTTATTAGTGAGGTAGAGCTTGAGAGAGTTTTGTTGATTGTTGGTAAGGAGTTTCAAAGCTCTGGCAGTATTTAGATTTTTCAAAGATGGCGGAAAAAAAAAGAAATTTTATTTTAGGTTATGTATGGAGTTATTTTGAAGCCAAGGGCTCTCCAAAGGTTAATGTTTAAGTACGCGTGTGAGGGGGGGAGAGTTGATGAGGTGAGTAATGATGTCTAAGTATTTATTTATAAACTTCCAAAGTGGAGATTTTATACAATTACAAATATTATTCCAAGGTGGGTTATGTTTGTAGTACTTGTCAAGGATGCAAGTTTTTCAAATCTTGTCTATATTAGTGGAAATGATGTTGATGATCTTGGTCATGAGTCATATGTCTTGAACATTAATGTTTATGATTCCCCACCCACCATATTCAACAGGTGCTATAAGAGTGTCCCAATTTACCAAGTGAACTTTGTGTTTTTGATGGTATTCATTGAAGTGATTCTAAAGAAACTATTTCTTGATGGAGTCAAAGACCTTAAAGAATTTTTCATGGTAGGAGAATGCAACTGAGGAGTGTGTAGTTATTGGTGTAATGACACTGTTGAGGAGGGTGAGGCGTCCCACAAGGTTGAGAAAGTGGTTGGTCTAAGAGAAAAGTTTATGTTTAATCTTTTTAATGACGGGGTTCCATAGGGAGTGCGTGATGGGGTGTGGAGATATGGGAAAACCGAGGCAGGTTAATGGGAATTGTACAATCTTGCATTTTAGGAGAGTTTTGTATCTTTCAACAAGGTCGGTAGAGGTGTTGATACCTATGATGGAAGATTTTGTAAGGTTTATTTTGATTCCAGAGATGTATGAGAAAAGAACAATGATGCAAATGGTGTTAATGATAGTATTGTCTTCTTGTTTAACTAGAATCATGATATCATACACAAATTGGACAATATTCTCATAGCATTTTGCAGTAGGTGATGAGATGAGCCCCTATGCAGTGTCAAGCTTAATCATGTCGATAAGAATGGAGGTAACAATAATGAACAAGTATGGAGAGAGAGAATCTCCTTGTCTAAGTCTATTTGTGTTGTGGAAGTGACAAATGGGGATTCATCGATGATGGTGGAGGAGTGATAGGTAGAGATGCAAGCGTGTATCCTATTATTACAAAGTTTTGGAAAGTGATATCTAGACATGGCGTGGAGGAGGCAATATCAGTTTATGTAACCAAAGGCTTTCTCACAATCCAATTTGATAGCTATGACCTAGGTTTTGTTTTTCTGGCATACGTAGAGAGTTTCATCTACCATGATGTAGGTGTATTTTAGTTGTGGGAAATGATGTCCTCTAACTGTGGTTTGATGCGATTGCTAAGGACTTTTGCAATGATCTTGTAAGAGGTGTTGATGAGGCTGATATGTTTGAATTGTGTGATCTGGTAGGGATGGTTGACCTTCTTGATGAGATCTATGTTGGTATGATTGGCAGTTTTGATATGTCTGTGGACATTAACATTGTTATGGATGGCTTTGAGCAGTTTCATAAAGTCTCCTTTGATGTGGTTCCAGTTGGCAAGGTGGAATTTAGTGTTAAAATCATCAGGGCCAGGAGATGTTCAGTGGATATGAGATAGTTTTGTAGCAAATATGTTTTCAATTGATTGAGTCGAGGAAGGAGGGCTTATGTCCAATACTGAAGATGCGCTCAAAGTGTCGCACAATGTGATTGGTGATGGTGTCGTTGTTACGTTTTGGGCTAAATTATAAAGAAATATGCTAAATGGGCATCATTTTAGAACCCGAAATAGAACTCAACTCATTCTCCACCACATGCTTGAAGGTATAACAAATAAAAGTATAACAAATAATATATATATTATATTTGTTATACCCTCAAGCATTCGGTGGAAAATGAATAAGGTTCTATTATGGGTTTCAAAATAAGTCTAAACAATAGACCTTAATTATAAACGTCAAAACTGTGTCATAACTTTTCTATATTGGATCATATCGTTAAGCTTCAGAGAATGAATAGCATACGGAAGCGATTATAAAATAATATAGGAAAAAACCTAAATGGCACATTTGCAATTTTTAATTACCTAAATGGCACGTTCTTGAACTTATTGCCCAAAATGGCACATTTCTGGAGCAATGCGTCCCCTGCTAGGACGCATTGCTCTTACGCGAGGCAATGTGTCCCAGCGGGGCTCGGGACGCATTGCCCTCCTGTGGGACCAATGTGTCCCCCGTCGGGACCTATTGCCTCGTGTAAGAGCAATGCGTCCCAGCAGGGGACGCATTGACCCCACAGGAGTGCAATGCATCCTGAACCGTGACACATTGCCCTTTGTGGGACCAATGCGTCGCGCCCCGCGACGCGCCCAATGGCTAGAAATTGCAACGCGGGCAATGCGTCCGGGACGGGGATGCATTGCTCCCAGGGCAACGACTATTTTACCGTTAGGGTCACCGCGCCGCGCGGGGCGGTGCCACGTGGGTGCAATGCGTCTCCAACCGGGACGCATCGCTCCCCTATATATATTGGCCGAAAACAACTCCCCAAACTCACATCATTCTTCATTTGCTTTATCTAGCTCTATATTCCCATTGGTCTAGAGCTTTTTCTCGGATTTCTATTGCTTTGGGTGATTTCTAGCTTATTACAGGCGATCTTGGAGCTGATATCTTCTACTGCTCGGAGAATATTAATTTGGAGCTTCTTCTTTCTCTTCTTCTATTCATCGATTGTCAACACATAACTCTCCATTTCAGGTATTTATTCTACCAAAATTTTAATTTTCAAAATATGAACTTAACTTTAGTACGAAATATTACAACTGAAATAATTGTATTGTTACTCTTTAATTGCACATTACTGAAATATTGATGTAGAAAACGACAATTGAAGGCTACTTAATACCTGCAAAATTATTGTTCAAAATTGCAAAATTGTTATTTTGAAATGTTAGTATTACTAAAAAATTAGCAAAATTGTTGTTATGAAATGTTAGTTAATTTTACTGAAAAAATAGAAAAATTGTTGTTCTTAATTGTTGTTCACTGTTAATGTTATAGAAAAAGTAGTCTAATAAATTTAATTCCAAATTGATGTCACTGCTCTAAAATATTAATTTATGTTGATATAATGTCATAAAATATGAATTTCTTTATGATGTTAATATAATATTCTAAAATATAGGAACATGGCATCTAGTTCAAATTCACGAATTGTGAAGATACGATATGATGGGAAATTTCTCTCTGATGGGTCTTATTCTAGTCGATCTGTTAGACCCATAAACATTTCACTTATTAATACCCTATCTAAACTAAAATCATATATCTATACAACACTTGACATCAATCCCAACCACTTCTCTATCAAAATATCCTATCTTTTCCCTGGAGAAAATCATATGCTCGTACAAGTTGATGATGATGATGCATACAGAACCTTGTTATCACTTTGAACTGATGCCTATATTGATGTGTTTCTTGAAAAACATATATCCACCAACAACCTTGTTTAATGAGTCTATTGAATCAATTTCAATCTCAATTCTCTCGGAGTCAACCACCTCAATTCAATCTTACACCTCAATTTAGTCTTAGTAATTTAACTGCTGAGTGGAGTCAACCACCTGAATTTTCTCAAAATCTTACTACTGAGAATATTGGTGTTGAGGTTGAGGAGGGAGATAATGATATTGATCATGAAGGTGATAATGATAGTGATCATGAAGGTGATAACAATAGTGACATTGGAGGTGGTAATAACAGTGAACCACCTGAGGATGAGTCATTGACTGAAACCGATGATGAGCACACACATCCATTCCCTGACTCTATTACAGCATTGAGTTATATTCCATCCATATTTGACAACCAATGACCCCAACATGAACACATTGATTCCAACTATGAAGCTTTTCAAGATGATGACTGGGTGGAAGATTTTTGTCATGAATTTCATCTCAATTACAATCCTTCCAGTGTTGTTATATATGAAGGTGCTTTATTTGCATCTAAAGTTGTACTGGTTGAGACACTCCAAAAATGGTCGGTATAAAAGAATGTTCGGTACCGTACATTACGCTCAAATAATCATCATATTAAACTTGCTTGTATCCATGATGAACGATGTCCTTGGAGATTGACCGCTTTCCAGTCCAAAAAAGTAGGTAGCATGTGGAGGATAAAACGTTGTAAAGCATACCACAATTGTGAATTAACTGTTGTGAATCATGATAATCACCAAGTCACAACATCTTATATTGCTCGAATGATAATGCCAATCCTAGTATCACAATTGGATATGTCGACACGAGAAATTAGTGACAAGGTGAATGATGAACTAAGGCTCAATATATCTTACAAGAAGGCATATTTACTGAGGAGGAAGGTTGTTTGTAAAATATTTGGAGGCTGGGTGTTACGACCCGCGTCGAGCTTATCCCGTAAGTAAGTTGTTCAGCATGTGTTTAGCTGATGTGTTAAGTTATAAGCATGTTTTTGTTAATAATGTTTAAAATGGACATGATATGTGCTTAGTATGTTTTCTAGCTTCTAAAGCGTGTAGTATCTTACGCTTGAAGCGTTGCCATAGAAATCGTTCGAATCCGACCTTCGAGTCAAAAGTTGCATGTTTTTGGGCTTCTAGGGACCCAATTGTAATTTTCGAAAAGTTTTGAACTTTGCAATTTGGCCCCTAAGTTTTCTTCCTTATCCTTCTTCTCTTCCTTTCTCGTTTCATTTTCACAGAAACAAGAGAACGCTCCTGCGTTCTGTTCCTGCGAGAGAGAAAGAGAGAGAAAGAGAGAGAAAGATAGGAGGAGCTGAGGAGGGAAAGGCGTCGGAGCTCCGTTTTGCTCCGATCAGTCGCTGCAAATCGTCCCTTTCCTCCGTAGATCATCATCTCCGTCGATTCGAAGCGAATTTGTAGCTGGAGCTGCGTTTGCAAGAAAAGTGGTCAAGGAATTGGGGTGCTCGGAGCAGCCCTAGCTTGTTTCTTCGTTCCTCTCAGGTGCGGTTTAGTTGTATGCGTCGTTTGTGATCATTTGGTGTTGTTTGTTCGAAGTTTGCCCGTCGATTCGAGAGAAATCGACTTCTACAGGCCGTTTTATTGTTCTGCCTGTGCGCGGTTCGGCCGAGTTTCCAATTCGGTCGGCCGAGTTCTTGTTTAGGGCTTTTGTACAACGTTTTCTGATCGGCCGAGTTTTAGTTTTGGATCGGCCGAGTTTCCTAATTAGATATACGAACAGGGATTTGGTCGGCCGAGTTTGGTCCTGATCGGCCGAGTTTCTTTGTAGGTTTTTCAAGCGGTGAGTTGGTCGGCCGAGTTCCCCAGGGGATCGGCCGAGTTTCCAGTTGGTCGGCCGAGATTGGTCGGCCGAGTTTCAGGATCTGGGAAGTGATCGACCGAGTTTCATAGTGTTCGACCGAGTTTCAAGTGGTGAGTGGCAATTCATTTAGAAATCATTATTTAACTCATTTTAAATGTCTAACTGCTTCAGTAATAGTATAATAAGTTCATTGAAACTTGAATTGTGTAATAAGAATGATGAGAAAGAGGAAATTCTGTGTTTTACAGTTATAATGTGTTATTTATGTTATTGTTTAATCAAGTATAGACTTAGATGCCCTAACACCGTAGAACCCCTAAGTGGTATCTGCAGCTTTGGGGTGAAACTCGTGTTGCAACATTATCCGTGCGATGTCATGGAGACACGAGGATAGTAAGGCAGTGTCCAACAACAACGCGTGCTTGTGTCACGGTGGCACTGGAGGAAAGTGGGGGTTATTGCAACATTATCCGTGATTGTGTCATGGAGATAACCCCGTGAGACTCTCCGCCTGTGTGCTCAGGTTAAAGGAGGAGTCTAGAGCACTCAGAGTAATGCATTGAGGCCGGAGAGCCTGTAGGCCGGAGAGCCTGTGGTCCTGTGGCAGAGCAGGGCTGGCGTCAGACTTAGCATTCCCGGGTGTGTCGCTAAGTCTTGTACGGTGGGGCCGTAGCATGAACTTACTGCGGATCTTTATATGCAGAGTACACTGCATATATTTAGGGCATAATAATAAAATGGATGAATAATCATGTAGGATCACAGTAAATTTATATAACTGCCTATCTACTTGAAATACCTGATGATGCTTAGAATTGTGATTATTATCTGCATATCTGCTATGTCAAAAGATCTGCTCTGCTTAATCTGTATACCTGTTTATTTTCAGTTAATAAACCTGACGAGTTGTTTATTGATAGCTAAGTGAAATTTTATTCACTGAGCGAGTAGGCTCACCCCTCTACTCAAACATTTTCAGGTCAGCACCAGCTTCAGGAGTCGGAAGGATCGTTTCATCCCAACGCTTAGTAGATAGAAGGTTTGTAGTTAGACTAGTTAGAGGTCTCTTAGTCCATTCCCCTCGATCTTTGGGACAAGGTGTGAGTGAGAGAGAGAATGTGTACAAGATGTAAATTAATTGTTATGCTTTATTTTATGTTGAATAATGCAGTGTGTTGTAGACTTGTTATATTTCTTGTCAGTTTAATAGAAATGCTTCCGCAGTTTGTTAGTTTCATTGTACTAATATCTTTAATTGTTTTAAGAAGAAATAAATGGTTGGTTGTGTGTTAATCCCACCTGCTGTGTCCTAATTCCGTAGTTTGTGTTTAATGTGAGATTGGGGCGCGACAACTTTTGGTATCAGAGCATAGGTTTGAGTACTTGGTTACTCAAGTTAGGGGACGATAAGAGACCAATAGGATTAAGGTTTAAGTGTCTTTCTTCTATCTGTAATTTTCTAATAGGAAATATTCTATTATATCATTGCAGATGGCAGGAAGAGGCTTTGATCGTGATGATCAAGCTGAGAGCCATGTTGGCCCTGATCCGCGATACTTGGGTCCAGGTGGTGGAGACCACGTGGATGAAGCATCCCGGATGTACAGGATGTTCTTGGAGACTAAGGAGAGGTACAAGGCGGATAGGCGAGAATCTTCTTCTACTAGCAGTAAAGATCTGATGCGATCTTATGAGCTTGTGAAGAAGCTTGGTGGCACAGATTTCAGTGGCACCACAGATCCTGCAGAAGCTGATGAGTGGTTTAGACAGATTGAGAAGGTCTTTCGTCTGATGGAGCTTCCAGAAGACAAGAAGATCAATCATGCAGTCTACCTTCTGACAGGAGATGCAGAGTTGTGGTGGCGTGGTGTGGAAGAAAAGAGGAGAGGCACAGAGCTTTCCTGGCAGGATTTCTCTGAGGAGTTTCATCTCAAATTCTATCCACCCACCTTTCTCAATGAGAAAATCAGGCAGTTGCAGAATATTAAGCAGGGGAACATGACAGTTACAGAATATGAAGCACTTTTCACACAGTTAGCTAGCTTCTGTCCACAGCTTGTTCCTGACAACATAGAAAGATGCAGGAGGTTTTCAAGAAGGGCTAAGGCCAGAGATTCGGCATACAGTTTCTGCTACAAGTAGGAGGAACAGAGAGAATTTTGGTGAGTTTGTTGAGGCTGCCAGACAAGTTGAAGAATCTGTGAATGCTGATAGGGTGCCCGAGTCTAAGAAGAGATCTGCAGAGTTTAGTGGAGGACAGTCCAGTGGTGGATATAGAGGTGGAGGTAGAGGTTTCTTTTCTAAGCTTGGGTGTGGTTTTGGTTGTTTTGGCAGGCAGAGATCTGAGGATGTCACTACTTCTAGAGGCAGAGGAGGATACAACCCAGGAAGATGGGGCAGTGCGTCTAGTGGACGGTCTTCTGGGTCGTCAATGTCAGTGACAGGTCCCCAGAGACAAGAGATACCGCTATGTGATAAATGTGGTAGACCACACACTGGTCAGTGTTGGGGTCCAGGTTGTTTTATCTGTGGACAAATAGGACACCTTAGAAGGGAATGCCCTCAGCTTCAACAGGCAGCATCACAAGCTTCTCAGTCTCAGTTTTATGATGTTCAGAGACAACCTCCAGTTGAAGGACCGAGTTCTTCTATGGCCTCCGGTTCCAGAGGTGGTGGCGTGTCTAGTGGTAGGAGTGGTCAGAGAGGACCGCGCGTCAGAGGGAGAGCTTCAGCACGTTTCTTTTCTTTGACACCCTAGGAAGGTATAATCTCTTCACAAGTTGTTACAGGAGAGATGTTTTTGTTTAATAGTATACCAGTTTCAGTTTTGATAGATCCGGGAGCTACTCATTCTTTTATACGACGTTCTTTAGTTGTTGAACTTAATCTGTTAACTCAAGAGTTGGCAGATGAGTTAGTGTTGAGGGTTCCACTAGGTGGACCAACAGTTTTATCTGAGTCCTGTCCCGGATGTTTGTTATCCTTTGGAGGTTTTACCTTTGCTGCTAATCTTATACCCTTGGATATAAATACTTTTCAAGTTATCTTGGGTATGGATTGTCTTGGGACATATCGAGTGCAACTCGATTGCTGGAGAAAGGAAGCTACCTTTCAATTAGGAGAATTTTCTTGTGTCTTTACTGGAGAGAGGAAAGTTCTGCCTACATGCATAATATCAGCTGCTGTAGCTGATAAGATGTTACAGAAAGGATGTGAAGCGTTCCTTGCTCATGTGGTTGACACCAGAGCAGAAAAGAGCACCGCCAGTGTTTATGATGTGCCTGTGATTCGTGAGTTCTCTGACGTTTTTCCAGAAGAGTTACCAGGCTTACCTCCTGTCAGAGACATTGATTTTGAAATTCAGATATATCCAGGTAGTCATCCAGTAGCGCTGCCAGCTTACAGAATGGCACCTGCGGAGTTGAAAGAACTCAAGGTGCAGTTGCAGGAGTTGTTAGATAAGGGTTTCATTAGACCCAGTTCTTCACCATGGGGTGCTCAAGTCCTGTTTGTTAAGAAAAAGGATGGAACCATGCGTCTCTGTATAGATTACATGCAATTGAACAAGATCACAATAAAGAATAAGTATCCTCTGCCGAGGATAGATGATCTGTTTGATCAGTTGCGTGGAGCGACGATCTTTTCTAAAATTGATTTGAGATCCGGATATCATCAGCTCAGGATAAAGGCTTTTGATATTCCCAAAACAGCTTTCAGAACCAGGTATGGGCATTATGAGTTCTTGGTCATGTCGTTTGGGCTGACCAATGCCCCAGCAGCCTTTATGGATATGATGAATCGGATTTTCAAACCTTTTCTAGATCAGTTTATTGTAGTCTTTATAGATGATATTCTGATCTATTCCAGAGACGAGGAACAGCATGAGCAACACTTGAGAGTAGTGTTGCAGTTGTTGAGACAACACCAGTTGTTTGCTAAATTTAGCAAGTGCGAGTTCTGGTTGGCCGAGGTAGCATTTCTAGGACATGTTATCTCGAGAGATGGAGTTAGTGTGGATCCTAAGAAAGTTGAGTCTGTACTCCAGTGGGAACAGCCTACGACTCCTACTGAGATCAGAAGTTTCTTGGGTTTGGCAGGTTATTATAGAAGGTTCATAAAGGACTTCAGTGTGATAGCATCACCTTTGACACGCTTAACGAGGAAGGATGTATCGTTTGTTTGGTCTGACAATTGTGAGAAAAGTTTTTAGATTTTAAAGAAAAAGTTGACTTCAGCAGCAGTGTTGGTTTTGCCAGAAGCAGAAAAAGGTTATACAGTGTTCTGTGATGCTTCTAGAAGAGGTTTGGGCTGTGTATTGATGCAAGAAGGTAAAGTTGTTGCTTATGCGTCTAGACAGCTTAAGAAAAATGAAGAGAATTACCCTGTTCATGATTTGGAACTAGCTGCTATAGTTCATGCTCTTAATACATGGCGTCATTACTTGTATGGTGAGACATGTCAGGTGTTTACAGACCATAAGAGCTTGAAATATATCTTCACTCAGAAAGACTTGAATTTGAGACAACGCAGATGGCTTGAGCTGATTAAAGACTATGATGTGACAATCGATTACCATCCTGGTAAGGCGAATGTTGTAGATGATGCCTTGAGTAGAAAGTCAAGTTCTTCAGCCAATGCATTTTCTATGGCATGTTTCAAGAGAGACCTGCTCGTAGATATGCGAAGGTTGAACTTGGACTTGGAGGTGACAAGACAGAGTGGGCTGATTGCACAGATGCAAGTCAGACCTACTTTTTATAATCAGATTAAAGAATTGCAGCAGAGTGATGATAAGCTATGGCAAATCATGCAGGAGATGTCTGAGGGTAAGAGGACAGAGTTCAGATTTTCAGATGAAGGCATATTGTATCTTCATGATAGGTTGTGTGTACCTGGAAACAGTGAGTTGAGAGAGCAGATTCTTGAAGAAGTGCATACTTCTATGTATGCCATGCATCCAGGTAACACAAAGATGTACAGGAACCTCAAAGAGATGTACTGGTGGTCTGGCATGAAAAAGGATGTGGCTGAGTACGTAGCTAGGTGCGGGGTGTGTCAGCAGGTTAAGGCTGAACATCAGAAACCTGCCGGTACTTTGCAGTCGCTTCCTATACCAAAATGGAAATGGGATCACATCACGATGGATTTTGTAGTAGGATTACCCAGAACGCCTAAGGGTTCAGACTCGATATGGGTGATTGTGGATAGACTAACTAAGTCTGCTCACTTTCTTCATGTCAAGTCAACCTTTGACGTTCCAAAGCTAGCTAAAGTCTATGTGGATGAGGTAATCAGGTTGCATGGGATTCCAATTTCTATTATTTCTGACAGAGATCCAAAGTTTACATCTAGATTCTGGAATTAGTTACATCATGCGTTGGGCACAAGGCTGAAATTCAGTACAGCGTTTCACCCACAGACAGATGGTCAATCTGAGAGGACCATTCAGACCCTTGAAGACATGCTGAGAGCATGCGTGCTACAGTTTAAAGGTAACTGGGAAGAACACTTAAGCCTAATAGAGTTTGCATATAATAACAGTTACCATTCTAGCCTTGGAATGGCCCCATATGAAGCTCTTTATGGCAGAAAGTGTAGATCGCCAGTTTGTTGGTACGAGGTGGGTGAGAAGGAAATTCTTGGACGTGAGTTAGGTGATGTGACTACAGAAAAGATATCTGTGATCAGGGATCAGTTGAAAGCTGCACAGGATAGACAGAAGAGTTATGCTGATAGACGACGTCGACCTCTTGAGTTTGAGGTGGGCGATGAGGTTTACTTAAAGGTTTTGCCGTGGAAGGGGGTACTGAGGTTTGGCAAGAGGGGTAAGTTGACCCCTAGATATATGGGTCCATATCCTATTGTTGAGAGGATTGGACCGGTAGCTTACAGGTTGGATTTGCCGTCTGAGTTGGCAAATCTTCATGATGTCTTCCACGTGTCTATGCTGAAAAAGTGTCATCCTGGTACAGATAAGATTCTAGATTCAGAACCGGTGCAACTTAGGACAGATGTGTCCTATATTGAAGGACATGTGCAGATAGTTGATTACCGGATCAAAAAGATTAAGAACCGTGAAATTCCTTTGGTAAAGGTTTTGTGGAGAAACCATAATCTTGATGAAGCTACGTGGGAGCTAGAGTCTGAGATGCGTGGCAAGTTCCCTTTTCTCTTCTAGGAATTTCGAGGATGAAATTCTTATAAGGGTAAGAGGAATTGTTACGACCCGCGTCAAGCTTATCCCGTAAGTAAGTTGTTCAGCATGTGTTTAGCTGATGTGTTAAGTTATAAGCCTGTTTTTGTTAATAATGTTTAAAATGGACATGATATGTGCTTAGTATGTTTTCTAGCTTCTAAAGCGTGTAGTATCTTACGCTTGAAGTGTTGCCAGAGAAATCGTTCGAATCCGACCTTCGAGTCAAAAGTTGCATGTTTTTGGGCTTCTAGGGACCCAATTGTAATTTTCGAAAAGTTTTGAACTTTGCAATTTGGCCCCTAATTTTTCTTCCTTATCCTTCTTCTCTTCCTTTCTCGTTTCATTTTCACAGAAACAAGAGAACGCTCCTGCGTTCTGTTCCTGCGAGAGAGAAAGAGAGAGAAAGAGAAGAGGAGCTGAGGAGGGAAAGGCGTCGGAGCTCCGTTTTGCTCCGATCAGTCGCTGCAAATCGTCCCTTTCCTCCGTAGATCATCATCTCCGTCGATTCGAAGCGAATTTGCAGCTGGAGCTGCGTTTGCAAGAAAAGTGGTCAAGGAATTGGGGTGCTTGGAGCAGCCCTAGCTTGTTTCTTCGTTCCTCTCAGGTGTGGTTTAGTTGTATGCGTCGTTTGTGATCGTTTAGTGCTGTTTGTTCGAAGTTTGCCCGTTGATTCGAGAGAAATCGACTTCTACAGGCCGTTTTATTATTCTGCCTGTGCGCGGTTCGACCGAGTTTCCAATTCGGTCGGACGAGTTCTTGTTTAGGGCTTTTGTACAGCGTTTTCTGATCGGCCGAGTTTTAGTTTTGGATCGGCCGAGTTTCCTAATTAGATATACGAACAGGGATTTGGTCGGCCGAGTTTGGTCCTGATCGGCCGAGTTTCTTTGTAGGTTTTTAAAGCGGTGAGTTGGTCGGCCGAGTTCCCCAGGGGATCGGCCGAGTTTCCAGTTGGTCGGCCGAGGTTGGTCGGCCGAGTTTCAGGATCTGGGAAGTGATCGGCCGAGTTTCATAGTGTTCGGCCGAGTTTCAAGTGGTGAGTGGAAATTCATTTAGAAATCATTATTTAACTCATTTTAAATGTCTAACTGCTTCAGTAATAGTATAATAAGTTCATTGGAACTTGAATTGTGTAATAAGAATGATGAGAAAGAGGAAATTCTGTGTTTTACAGTTATAATGTGTTATTTATGTTATTGTTTAATCAAGTATAGACTTAGATGCCCTAACACCGTAGAACCCCTAAGTGGTATCTGCAGCTTTGGGGTGAAACTCGTGTTGCAACAATATCCGTGCGATGTCATGGAGACACGAGGATAGTAAGGCAGTGTCCAACAACAACGCGTGCTTGTGTCACGGTGGCACTGGAGGAAAGTGGGGGTTATTGCAACATTATCCGTGCTTGTGTCATGGAGATAACCCCATGAGACTCTTCGCATGTGTGCTCAGGTTAAAGGAGGAGTCTAGAGCACTCGGAGTAGTGCATTGAGGCCGGAGAGCCTGTAGGCCGGAGAGCCTGTGGTCTTGTGGCAGAGCAGGGCTGGCGTCAGACTTAGCATTCCCGGGTGTGTCGCTAAGTCTTGTACGGTGGGGCCGTAGCATGAACTTGCTGCGGATCTTTATATGCAGAGTACACTGCATATATTTAGGGCATAATAATAAAATGGATGAATAATCATGTAGGATCACAGTAAATTTATATAACTGTCTATCTACTTGAAATACCTGATGATGCTTAGAATTGTGATTATTATTTGCATATCTGCTATGTCAAAAGATCTGCTCTGCTTAATCTGTATACCTGTTTATTTTCAGTTAATAAACCTGACGAGTTGTTTATTGATAGCTAAGTGAAATGTTATTCACTGAGCGAGTAGGCTCACCCCTCTACTCAAACATTTTCAGGTCAGCACCAGCTTCAGGAGTCGGAAGGATCGTTTCATCCCAACGCTTAGTAGATAGAAGGTTTGTAGTTAGACTAGTTAGAGGTCTCTTAGTCCATTCCCCTCGATCTTCGGGACAAGGTGTGAGTGAGAGAGAATGTGTACAAGATGTAAATTAACTGTTATGCTTTATTTTATGTTGAATAATGCAGTGTGTTGTAGACTTGTTATATTTCTTGTCAGTTTAATAGAAATGCTTCCGCAGTTTGTTAGTTTCATTGTACTAATATCTTTAATTGTTTTAAGAAGAAATAAATGGTTGGTTGTGTGTTAATCCCACCTGCCGTGTCCTAATTCCGTAGTTTGTATTTAATGTGAGATTGGGGCGCGACACTGGGAATCATCATATCATAGTTTGTTGTCGTTCCTGATTTCTCTGACACAATATATTCCAAGAACTATATATGCCCACCTTATTGATGATTATACCCTTCAAACTAAAGGCACTCGTAGATTCAAGCGAGTGTTTTGGGCATTTGGTCCATCTGTGAGGGGTTGGACCTATTAAAGGCCTGTTCTTACTGTTGATGGCACATTTTTAACAGGAAAATATACTGGCATACTTCTCCTTGCATGTGGCATAGAAGCTGATAATGGTCTATTTACACTTTCTTTTGTTGTTGTCGAGAAAGAAAATAAGGACTTCTGTAGTGGTTCTTTGGTTCTGTACAAAATTGTATTCCAATCATTCCACGACGTACAGACTTGTGTATTATTTCTGATCGAATGAGTGGGATTTTTCCAGCCCTTCAATCAAAATTTCATTGGGCTCAACATCGTTATTGTCTTCGACATCTTCGGGAGAACTTCCATAAGCAGTTCAAGTCCAAGGAGTTGAGGGACCTTATGTGGAAGGTGTGATCCACAACTGATACACATGAATTTGATCGTCATATGACTGTTATAGAAACCATAGAACCAACAGCAAAGTCGTATTTATTAGGCCAAAATCTAGTACATTGGGCTCTCGCATATGACAAAGGTTGCAGGTATGGGTCATTGACTACCAATCATGTTGAAGGGTGTAATGGAGTCTTAAAAGGTGTTAGAGGTTTGCCAATACAAGCGTTAATTGTTTCCACATACTATCGCTCTGTGACCATGTGGCTGTATAGGCGTAATCTCGCAAATAAACGTGCATAAGATGGATTTAAATGGCCCTTTAAGGTTCATGATAATCTTTATAATGTTCGAGAGGATGCAAAAAAATTGACAATACACATCCGTGTGAACAATGATGAATGGCTTGTTTGTGACATGGATGGATATAAATTTCAAGTAATAGTGCGTCCAAATGGTGGCAGTCAATGCAGCTGTGGTTTTCCACAACAATGGCATTTTCCATGCTCTCATGTTTGGGTAGCTGCAGACTCTGTCAATTGGGATCTTGATGCACTTGTGAGTGCATATTATACAAATGAGGCTTATCTAAATGCATACATAACTGAATTTCGTGGCATTCCTGACAAGAGGTATTGGCCTCAATTTGATGAAAGTAGATGTATTTATCCCTTATTACCCCCTAGGAAATGAAGGCAAGATGGAAGACCAAAGAAAAAGAGAAGGCATTCAACTATGGATGTTGATCCAAATCAGTATACATATCACTGTCATAAGTGTGGCAGAAAGGGCCATAATAGACACACTTGTCCTAATGTCATATGATGGCTGGTTATGTAATGTTTGCAATTTCAATTTACTCAAGTCATGTAATATTTTCAGTTTTGATTTCACTAAATTCATGTAATGTTTGTAATTTCAATTTCACTAATGTCATGTAATGTTTGCAATTTCAATTTCACTAAAACAATGAATTTATAATGGTTTTTCTATAGATGCCTCATCGAAGGACATGGACATTTCACATGTCCGTAGAGTTAATCCAAATAATAGCTACGAAGTGCCTATAGGGAAAAATGGCTCATCAAACTCTATTGGATGATGACTGGAATGACGTACCAGATTTGTTGCACAACAAGTTAGGATTTATAGTGACAAAAGAACAAGTAAAATTTCATTGGCAATTTTTAAAGGAAATGTTTCACATGTACGAAGAACTTCTTGAGCTACCTGGTTGGTATTGGGATCACACAAAACTGAAAGCAATGCCAATCAACGAACAAGTAAAAAACCAGTTAGTTGTATCACATTCAGAGATACATCGAGTGGTACATCAAGTGTGGCCATTTTATGAACCTCTAGATGAGATACTGAATCAAATGCAGTAATTTCATGTAGTTCATGTTGTTCATATTGTATTTTTATATTGTTTGTTCATGTTATTCATGTTGTTCATGTTGTAATTTCATCTTATCTAATGAAGAATCTTGACAATCTTAAATGTTGTACACTAATTGCACTTTTCATTTAATGTAATTTTTGTACTTTTCATTTAATGTAATATTTGCACTTTTCATTTAATGTAATATTTTCACTTTTCATAGATATGGCTCCTAGACAACAAACCTACCGACTCTCCCAGCACCACATTATGTTGGCACAATGGCCTATTACTGACCAGGATGTTTTAGACAATATTTCCATAGCTGGTTTTGGGCTTGTTCATAGGCTACCATGTATCCACATTGACTCTACTTGAATCACTGCATTAGTTAATAGGTGGGACAACTCTAGCAATACTTTTAGGCTTCCCCCTTTTGAGATGAGTGTCACTCTTCAGGATGTTGCAGTTCTTTTAGGCCTGAGGATTGATGGCCCACCGGTTATAGCTTCATATCCTTTAGGTGTAGATGAGGAGCAATTTTCTTCATGGACTCACCTTTGTGAGAATTTCTTAGGAGATGCACCAGATGGGATGACTAAGGGGCATATCTCCTTGATTTGGTTGCGTGAGACCTTCAAGGATATGGATCTCACCGCGCGTGATGAAGAACAACAAGTAGAAATAAGGACAAGGTATACTAGGGCATATCTCTTATATTTCTTAGGTAGTTACCTTATCCCAGATAGTACAGGGGATAGAGTTCATGTTAGGTACCTCCCTCTTGTGTCTGATTTTGAACGTTGTCACACCCTATCTTGGGTTGCTGCAACTCTAGCTTTCTTATATAGGGAGTTTTATAAGGCAACCACCCGGTCTAGGAGAACAATCCATCTATCAGGTTGTGTGTGCCTATTACAGCTGTGGTGTTGGGAGAGGTTGGGAATTGGACGTCCAGGTACAATTGCAATGCGATGGAATGATTGGCCAGAAGATGTTCCCTTGGGTTACAGGTTAAAGATCAACACAATTAATTTTTTTATTTGTCCAAATATTATGTAGTGTTTATCTAAATTTAGTTTGTCAATTTAATAGGTGGCCTACCTTTTTCCAAAGGAGTCAAACTATCAGGGGAACAATTCAGTTTTACGATTCAGCATTTGACCAGATTTTGCCCTCACATGTATAACTTACTTACTATGTTGTATGGTATGTTTTATTTATTTACAATTTACTCCGTTTTATATGATACACGTTGTGTATATGAATAACAGATAGAGTTGACTCCTTACACTACTGAGGTTCTCGAGAGATTGCCTGCCATTTGTAGAGATGGTAGTGATATTTAGTTGGCAGGAGTGCCTCTGTTGTGCTACACAATAGTGGACTGACACTTTCCCGACAGAGTACTTGGACAGTTCGGCTTTGTTCAAGTACAACCTACTCTTGAGATGTCGAAGCTTAGCCGGATAGATGGGAGGGGTCATGCGGCTGAGGATTGGATGCTTCATTATAGGCAGGAGGTGCATATGTGGAACAACAAACGTGAGAGCTTAGTTCCCGCTCCACCAGCTGATACAATCTTCAGTCCTCAGGTTTACTATGCATGGTATCATCCACAATACATCGTGCCCCCTCCAGCTATGCCTCCAAGCATATACTACCCGCAAAGTTATCGTCAGTAGGAATTTGTGAGTATCATTATTATTTTCTTTTACAAATTGTTATTATTTATCTTTGTTATTTGTAATATATGTAATTGGTCTTTATTATGTGTACATACTTTGTTTTACAGGTACAAACACAGGTGGCGATCCGTGCAGCATTAGAGCACACTCATGCACAGATCAGAGACAACATCTATAACATCTAGGGGAGTTACTTTGCTAGTCTTCCCGACTATGCTCGGTCGTGGGATCCCATACCCACTCATACCACAGCCCCTGAGCCCACCCCTACTCCTACTCCTACTGTTGAGCCCACTCCCACTCCCACTTCTCAGTTCATGTCATGGGGACCGACATGCCATATTTTTCAGGAGCTGTTTCATGTTCCTCATTCATCACCCCACCTCAACCACCATCATACCATGGAGCAAGTTCTTCTTCTGCTCCATAGAGGGACATGGGCGAGGACGTCGTGGGCGAGGACGACATAATTAGTTTTTTATATATTGTATAGTTTTGTATGTATGCCTTTGTGAGGACATCTATTGTATGTGGATCTATCATATTATGATATCACATTGATTCATTTTGTATCATGTTGTTGTGGATCTATCATATTGTTCTGTTGTGTATTATTTTCTCGTCATGTTGTTGTGTATTATTTTCTCGTCATGTTGGTTCATGTTTTAACCTTGTTTTTAATTGCTATCTCATTTTTTTGGATTAAGTTCTTATTATATAATCAATTAGGAACCAACCAATGTTGGTTGCAATACACTTATATATTCCATATGCATGTTACGACCTATTGAAATTGACAAATTTATAATAATTGGGTATATTATAGACATCCAAATACAAGTGAACAAATTATAAATGTATAAATATAATCAATATTGTTGATATACATATCAATAACCATGAAACAATATCAGTGACTGTAAAAATATGATTAAAAAAGCAATGTGTCCTGCATGAGGACGCATTGGAGCAATGCGTCCTGCGGAGACTCATTGAGGAATGCGTCCCGACAGGAGACGCATTGGTCCCATAGGAGGGCAATGCGTCCCGGTTCGGGACACATTGTTCTGTTGTAGGACCAATGCGTCTCCTGCTGGGACGCATTGGAGCAATGTGTCCCGCCAGGAGACGCATTGGCCCACAACAGAGCAATACGTCCCGAACCGGGACGCATTCCCTTCCTGTGGGACCAATGTGTCCCCCGTCGGGACGCATTGCCTCGCAGAAGAGCAATACGTTCCCGCGAGGCAATGCGTCCCTGCAGGGAACATATTGCTCCAAAATGTACTATTTTGGACAAAAAGTTCAAAAACGTGCCATTTAGATAATTAAAATTGGCAAATGTGTCATTTAGGTTTTTTTTTGCCAATAATATGTTCAGTCGTACATGGCGGCGGCCACCCAAGAAGCAGCCTCCCATTATCCATGGCAGCCTGGTTTCTGTCTTTTTGGTGATCCGCACTATCCAATCTCCTTCCTTCCATTAGCTATCCAAGTCAACGTCGAAACCGTATATTATCCTTCCCGACCAGGCTATCTTCCCTTCATCCTATAGCAGCCACAGAACCCAAACTACCTCGCTGGTGGCCCTCTGCTCCGTCTTTCCTCCTCTGCTCAAGTGCTCAACAGTCATCTATCCGAGCTGCAGCTAGCAACCTTTCCTCATCCTTCTACCTCATCGCCGATCAAACACGTACGTCTATCTCAACTATCCAGAAACACCAAGCCAAACGCGAATCAAACTAGTCACTAACACACCTCCATGGCTTCCGCCCTCACCCCTGCCGCTGACTCGGAGCCCATTAACCTGGAGATCGACACCACGGTCCATCACCTTCCGCTCTACAAATACTGCTTCGAGAACAAGGAGAGCATCGGCCGCAGCCAGGACACAGACACCACCTTCCCCGGCTACAATACGTGCATCATCAACAGCGCCCAAGGATCCATGACGTACGGCATGGCGGAGAGTCGTCCTCCTCTTGTGCTGCATCCTCTTCGTCGTCATCCTCTTTTCCGTGGAGCGCCTCAGCAAGGGATCCATGGGTAGGGAACGGGTAGACGAGGATCGGAGTGTCGGCCTCTAGACAATACCCGAGCACATCTGCCCAGGAGTCGTGCTTGAGGCGGGACAATATGGATATATGTTTAGCATATACGACACCGTCCTCATAAAACTCACTTATTTCGCTGATTATTTCGCTGAGATATTCAAGAACCCAAATGGCGACCTGCTGTCCTGAGGAGAGCGTAGCTTGGTAGATCTGCCCGTAGGGTCCCTTTCCAACTAGTGCTTTTGGGCCAAAATCGCCACTCAATCGTTTGAGCTCATCAAGAGAGATTGGAGGGATGTCGATGACAGAGTTGCTTTCATCAGGGATCTCCAAGGAGTTTTCCAGAATCTCATCTCCTTCAATGGAAATCCCATCTGAGTCGTTGATGTTCAGCTTTTCCATCTGGATCTTGTAGGGTTCATTGGCAAAGTCGGCGAGGCTCGTGGTAATGGATCCAGCCCCAACCATTCCGTCAAACACTTGCCCCATCCTAGCGTTGGGCAGCAAGGCCTTCATGGTGTCCTGCAGCTCCTCCACCTCAGTAGGCGCCACCTCCCCCAACATGACGGTCCTCACCGACGACAGATCAAAGGCATCCACCAAGGGGCTCTTGCTCATCGCCAAGACGATAGCCGGCACCAGCGGCGCCACAGTAACCTTGTGTTGTTGCACAAGCTTGAGCATCGGAGTGATGCTAAGCTTGGGCAGGATGACAATGGCTGCCCCGACGCGAATCCCACATAGGACGGAGACAAGGGAGTACATCTCAAAGAGTGGGAGTGCGCAGAGGACCACATCGTCGGTGTGAAAGTACAGATTGGGATTATCGCGGCCGCCGTCCGCGTACTGGGCAACACTCGCGATCATATCCCGGTGGGTGATGGTCGTGGGACTGCCTGAGGAAGAGTAAGTGATGGCGACGCAATCGTCGGGCCTGATGGGGATGTCTTGTGGTCTCCGGTTGATACTTAGGATATCACCGTACCAGAAGAGAGCCGGGACCGTGGTACCGTCTTGACGGTTCGTGAACTCCGGCGGCGGGCCGTTGTCCTCTTCTACACAAACCACCCGTACCCCGTCCTCCTCGGCCAGCAAGCGGACCTTCTCCACATAACTCGCCGTGGTAATCACGACTTAGCTCCCGCGGCCCTGCCTTTCCTCTGCACCGCGGCCGGATCGTCGAGGGGGTTGCCCATGGCTGACACGGCACCCAGGTACGCCAGTCCGAGGAATGCGAACACGAAGTATTCCGAATTCGGCAGCACGAGCATGACTACATCCCCTTGGCTGACTCCCAACAGGGTGCTTAATCCGGTCCCGGCCATCTCTATACTAGTCTCCCTGGACGACGCAGAGTCTCGCCCAGTCTTGACATGGGCACAACGCGTGAAGATCGCCTGCGTAGCCAGAGGACTGGAGTACCTCCACGAGAAAGCAGATCCCCCTGTCGTGCACGGGGAGTTTGGGACCAGAAAGGTGCTTCTCTTTGACGATTACGTGCCCAAGATCGCATCTGGTTTTACCCTCACCAGCACCGAGCTCAACAAGGCGTTCCCGGACATACACATCGGCGTATTCGGGTACCACGCGCCTGAGTACGTCAATTCCGGCGAGCTCACGAGTAAGAGCGACGTCTATAGCTTTGGACTGCTTCTTCTAGAACTTATCACCGGATTGAAAGCCGTCGACCCTAGCAGGCCCCAAGGTGAGGAAATGCTTGTGATATGGGCAGCACCGATGCTAACTGAGGACCTAGTGATGCAGTGCGTTGACCCCAAGCTCAACGGTGAGTTCCCACTAAAAGATCTCGTTAAGATGGCAGCGATGGCAGACTTGTGCCTGCAAGATGAAGCTGATTCAGGCCGAACATGACTATCGTTTCCAGGGCTCTCCAACCACTACTCAACCACTAAGCTGGAAACCTCTGGAACTAGATCAGAACCTCATGTGGCAGATTCCCAATGCGAATTGGTATTCTTCATGAGACACACTGTCAATTTCGATTTAATTTTCATGCCCCCTTCATGTAACCAGGTCCAATGGATTGTAATTGAGTATGATGCATTGCTTCATTTGTCTGTGTTTGATATTCTAAATTAGATTTTTGTTCACCTGAATCCATATGTTTCTAAATTTCTACCAGAACAATATTTGTTATTCAATGTCTTAAAAGTTTCATCGTGATATATATATATATATATATATATATATATATATATATATATATATATATATATATATCTTGGTTATGTATTTATAGATCACATTATTAACTGAAATAACATAATACCTTAATTAATATTTGTAAATATGATAATATCTCTTAAAGATTAATTTGACAACTGAGATTCGTGATGCAAAATAATGAACACGACAATAAAATTGCTTCATGATACTCAACTTTGTAACATTTTGATCTATGTAAAAAAAATCCACACAGTACCAAGTTATAATATAATGAAACACTATAGTTATTTACAAAGACACCCAACTTTGTAGTATTTTTTCATGATGCAAAATAATTATCATAGTCAACAAGAGGAATGCAATCCTCACATATATAATCATCAATAATGGTCAAGAAACATATATTCGCGATGAGGTACAATTAAACATCTACACATATACCTATCCAGAAGAAGACTGAACTGAAACAAAATCAAGAATTACAATTTGTGGTTCATACTACCCTAAACCTACGAATGGAGGAAAAGAAGTTTGTTCACAAGGAGTGAAAGGGGTACACGAGTACAATGTAGAACGATTATAAGTAAGAGGAGGAGGAGTCAAAATATAAATAGGAGTAGAAGTAGGGGTGGGCTAGGTGGATGTCTCTACTATGTAATATAGGGTATAATATCATGAAGATTCTCAAAGAAGCCCTCTGTTACAAACTCGATTTTGCTTATATGACTGTAATTATAATTGTTTCAAAAGAATTGTACTTGGTTGTAAATTTGCATGATTTATGATGAATATATGGAAATCTTTTTACAACTCTTCCTTGTGCATGGTTTTTCGTGGACCCTGACGTGTATTTTACTACGCGCTTAAACGCAAGTATACGCGTCGAGTAATATAGGCCTTGTGAGGCCCGAGTCGAACTCAGGGATACGTGAATTATCGGAGACTTTTACTAACTAATCGCAATCAGCTAGACCGAATAACAAAGTAGGGTTTTGTTGTTCAAATTTAAAAAGAAAATAAAAATCAAACAAAGAAAGCAATCGATTAAGGGTTAATTTAATCAATTTAAAGAGATATCTTTAGGATGGCGGTTTCACTGCGGGTCAACATTGTATTAGATTTCATATAATTCCTCACACTTCTCTCTCTATCCGGGCAGTGGCCTGAAATGAGGATTACCCACTGTCGTGGTGTAACCCACTACTTAGGTTTAGGTTGATTCCACCGTCGTAGTAATCATTCCCCTAAACTAAGCACATTAAGATTGGTCCCTCATTTCCCACCATTAATTTTACAACTCCTTAGTCAAGGGTTTTATTAATTAATGCAGAATTCGTCTCTTTTCAACCGTTAATCCTTCTGTCGAAGTGATTAAGGGCATTAATTTATTATTATGGTGATCAAGCATAACAATAGCAATAGAGAAAACGAATTTGTACCACGGATATGAGAGAAAAATACGAATTATCACTATGAAATCATCATACAATGTATCACCGGGCTACTCCCGGTCCTAAAGATTGAGGGTTTTAGCCTCTCATGTTCATCTTACACGAATACATGACAGAAATTGGGGAATTCATAAGAAAAACGTGAAATAGATGGGAAAACCCCTGAACGGAGAAGAACCGGTGGATCCTTGGCGTAGAACACAAACTTCTCCGCCTCTCGGTGGTGAAAATCGTCTCCGGCAGCGTCCGAATCACCCGGGATGAGCTTCTCGGCCTCCGTTCTCCTTTCTCTACTCCTCGGCACTCGTGCAAAACCAAAAACGAGATAGTAATTCGTGAGGGCGGTCGTCATTAGGTATAAGTCCCTAATTAGGTCGTCAAATAACAACAGCCGTCCGATCACGATCAAAACAGATCCAACGCATATCTGCCGGCGTCGATACCATCGACGCGGGTCGATGGTATCGACCCAGTAGATTAGCGGCCGCTTTCCTTTCCTTTATTCTGAGCGCCTGTGGTGATCTCGATGCCATCGACAGGGGTGTCGATGGTATCGACTCCTATAGTGTCGGTTTTGTCTTTTAGCGACACTGTAGCTCTCCTTGCGTCGATGGCATCGACTTCCGTCGATGGTATCGACTTCATCCTCGCCAGCAACCTGTAGACATCTCGATGCCATCGACAGGGGTGTCGATGGTATCGACTCTGTATTTCTCTTCTCGGCTGACAACCTGTGGCTTGGTCGATGGTATCGACATCCGTCGATGGTATCGACGGATGCAGATACTTGTTTTTCCTGAAATTGCAAAACAAGACCAAATAAATCCACACGATTTATGATAGGATGATTAATAATGCTTAAAATAATGAATTAAAGGGGATTTGATATAAAATGATGGCAAAGACCAAAGTAAGTGAATTATGCGATATTATCCATGAAAATGAGTAATTAAGGCACAAAACACATATGAAAACAGTCTATAAATGTGACTCAAAATCATCGCATCAAACTCCCCTAAGCTTAAACATTGCTCGCCCTCGAGCAACTAATCCTTAGAATAGAATTGCGAATGTCAACTAACAATCAAAATACCAACCCACATCACAAATGACTCCCACTGGACGTTCTCAAACCGGCCTACCCTAATCACAGAACAGTAATTACCCTGTAGGCGACAATAACCATCAATAAAAGAAATAATCCTTCAAACCGATGAACACTATCACATAAGGCAGTTAACATAAAAAGGTTCGCCGATTCAACCATGGTGTATCTTGTGATCGCCTACACTACGTTGCTCGCCCTAGCTACCATCTACATGGAAGCAGTCCTCCTTATACACATGGGTGAGGAGAATATCACGGTGGCCTACCAATCCGAGCAACGGGTGGATGTAATGGGTGGTTCATGGAAGAATTTGGAAGCAGTACACTATTTCAGTATGCATATAACAAAATGCCCTAAATGATGCAAATGCGCATTAAGAATGCCCTAATGCCTAAAAGTGGGTGGAATGATGCATGCACTAACTTTCTACCTCAAAATGAGATAGAAGTCTACTCAAGCCAGATCATGTACTCAATTTCCTTGTTATGCAAGTGATAAAATCATTCCTTCCTCCCTCTTATTCTTTTCTAAATTTTTTTTTCATATTTACAGATTTTTTTTCTTCTCTTTTTTTCTTGCCCACATATCCATAATTACTTAGAGATACATGCAATAGGCCATTTTCCTTCCAATTGGAGATCTTTGTTTTATTTCGAGGGTATGGAACCGATTAGATCACCTATTTAGGCAAACTGAGATACATGGTGTGCTTATGCATGAAAATCATGAAATTATGGGTGCAACTACATGACATGCACCTAAGGGTAATGTGCATGTATCACTATATATTTTTTCGTTTTATGCAAAAACATGAAAATAACAATGCAACACCTATCTACATGCTATGCACGCAAAAGAATCTTGAAACTGCACTTTACTTCCAATTCTTGGGTGGATTATGGAAAATGTGGTGGAATGATCACAAGATTAAGTGACTGAACCTTAGAAGAAAATTATGTGTCCCTCCTTACTGACATGTGTAGTAGTTTAAAGGGTTCTTTCTCTTACATCTGATTAAGGTCTCATTACCATTTGATTAGGTTAGGCTCAAACAACCGTTACTATCCACTTTCCATGAGTCAAAGGGGTGTGGGTATGACATATTGCTTCAAAGTTGACATAATCAATCATTTTCATAGAATAAGTTCCCCAAGGACAACCAAGTAAAGCTATCCAAATGACACAAAATTTTTTTTTAATTCCCTTAATTTCCCCATGAAAACAGCAAGATGACAATTTTTAAGACATCCACGATTACACTAGATAGATGTGGATCCTAAATAAAAACTTAAAATTGCAAAAACAAATAACAAAGCACAAACTAAAACAACTAAAGAAAGATAAAAGATAGAGCTGTTCCAGCCACCCCCCTAAGCTTGAATTCGACTATGGCCTCATAGTCAAAAACCAACTTAAGGGTGGAACAGTGATACCCTGATTAGTCCTGTGGAGGCGGTGGTGGGTATTGTGGTGCCGTAGGATCCCAAGACGGGTACTCCCCCTGGAAGCTTGGATCATATTGGGTCCTCGGCGGAGGCTGTGGATAACCTCCAAAGTAATCTCGACTCCAGTAGTGGTCGAAGAAGGGCTCCTGCTGCTGCTCGATCTGCTGCAACCGGTTGTGGAATTGTTCTTGGTTGGCGAGGATGAGCCGCTCGTTCTCGAGTATAGCCCTTTGACTGTCAAGCAACCGGCCCGTTGTCTCATGGATGCCGGTATACAAAGCCATATGCTGGTGCTGCGTTTGCTGGATGTCCTGCAGCATGGTATACATCCCTTGCATGGAGTAGGGATCCGCAGCTGGCTGCTCTTCCTGTGGTGATGGCGGCGGGGGCTGAGATGATGAAGATGCACCCGGGTGCATCCTAGGACGCTTCCGTGGTGCAACACGTGCTCGAAGAGGTGTGAAAGCCTCCTCATCTTCCTCGCCCTCGCCTTCTTGGTCTTCACCTCCGCCTTCTTCTTCTGAGGACTCGATGGCTATGATGGGCCACCGGAAGTGCTGCTTGCCCTCAATGTGGAAGACGTCGTCCGGCAGGGATGCCTCCTGGTAAGCTTGGTTGACGTGGCAGTGAGCGTACGCCAACCCGTCTCGGAGGAGAATGAGGTTTGAACGGTGTACTCCGCGTAGAAATCGGAGTCATGGACTGAAAGTTCAGCCCCAAGTAAAGCGCCAACCTGGTGACCAGACCACCAAAGTGGATTGGAGCCTTCCTTGTGCTCCGCTTCACCGCCATGACGCGCTGTAGCCAGAACGCCCCCCAATTGCATGGTTGACGCTTCAAGAGTGCATAGAGGAAGAACATGTCACTCTCCTGGAACTTGCTCAAAGCAAGATCGCTCCGCCCGAAGAAGGTCAAGCTCAGCATCCTATGCAATACCCGGACGAACGGGTGTTCAAAATCAGCTACCGCGGCATTGTGGTAGCTCACAGTCTTCCCTGCCGGCACCGTAACTAGCTCGGCGAATATTTTGTCGTAGTCGGTGCGGGCGTCGGGGCGTCGGTGATCATGTTGAGAGTGAAACCAATTGAAGATTTCATTGAACTGGAGCAGTGTGAGATTGTAGTTGTTGTTGAAGAGTCTGAAGGACACCCTTCCCTTGATCCATGTCTGGTCCGATGGTACCACGTCGTTTGGTACGACGCAGATATCAAGAGACGCCATGAACTCGGCCACCAGCTCCTTGTATGTGGGCCACTCGCCGAAAAACGGCTGCCCATCCGCATGGTACTGCAGCTCGGCAGGGCGTAGGCTTCTGCTGGTGTGGCGTGCTTGTCCATGAAGCACATAGGCCAGGTTGGCCTCGAATCCCAGCTCCATGATCATTCCCCGGTCCACATACCGGGTGGCCTCAAACTTCCTCTTCATGATCTCCTCGTATACCTTTCTTGTCTCCATGTTGGCGTGGATAAGGCGTGGACGAGGAATGGAAGCGGTTGGAGGAGGAACAAACTCCTCGATCTCCATGAGGTACGCGCTCGATGAAGATGCTCCGCCCACGTGCACCATGATTGCGAGAAGAAGAGATTAGGAGAAAAGAGCTCGGTGACGATGGAGAGAAAGTCTCCGCTCGGTGAAGATCTTTGCTCGATGACGCTTCTCCGCAGGTGTAGAGGGCTCGGGGGAGTGCTCGGCGCAATGGAGGATACTCGCTCTGAGGGTGTGATGTCAACTGACGTAGCAAGTCCCCTTAAATAGACTTGGTCGGCGCCCCTGTTGACCCATCGATACCATCGACGTGGGTCGATGGTATCGACACGTCTCGCGAGTAGCCGCCTCTGTCGCTGGTATCGACGGCTGACGTTTGCTGGATCACGAAATCCGGATCGCTGACGGGTCGATACCATCGACGGAAGTTGATGGTATCGACGCAACACCCGGATCGCTGACGTGGCTGTCACAGTCGTCGTCGATATCTTCATGCGGATCGGTGACATGTCCGTCGATGCCATCGACGGGTGTCGATGGTATCGACTTACTTTTGTTGCGACACCTCCGTTTATTGCATTCAACCTGTGATGATGTCAATACCATCGACGAGGCCGTCGATGGTATCGAGTTGACTAAGCAAAATTCGTCTGAATATCTCCAGAGATCTCGATGGTATCGACTGGGGTGTCGATACCATCGACACTTTTATTGCGATCTGCCTGTGACCATGTCGATGCCATCGACGGGTCCGTCGATGGTAGCGACGCAGTGCGATTTCTGCTGGTGTCAACCTGTACCCATGTCGATGCCATCGACGGGTGTGTCGATGGTATCGACCCTGCCTGGTCCTGCACAATTAACAAACGGATCAAGGTATCATTTTTAAACTAAAAGGTAAACAAAATAAAAGCAAACTACACCTAAACTATCCTAATGTACCAATGGTTGGGTTGCCTCCCAACAAGCGCCCTTCTTTAGCGTCTTAGGCTAGACGTCAGTCCTTCTTCTCATTCATGTACAAGTGAAATGAGTTTAACCTCATTCACTTTCCTCTTGTAGTTCTCACCAAAGTATAGCTTCAAGCGTTGCCCGTTCACCAAGAACGTGGCCTCTCCATCTCGCACGAGAATCGCTCCGTGCGGTCTCACTTCTTCCACCTCAAAGGGTCCACTCCATCGGGATTTCAGTTTCCCGGGATGCAACTTGAGACGAGAATTGAACAATAGGACACTGTCTCCTTTCTTGAAAGTGCGCATCTCAATGTGGCGATCGTGGATCAGCTTTGTGCGCTCCTTGTAAATACGGGCATTCTCATATGCCGTCATGCGTAGCTCATCCAACTCATTCAATTCAAAAAGTCTTTTTCTCCCGGCCTCGTCATAGCACAAGTTCAGCCTTCTTAGCGCCCAATGGGCCTTGTGCTCCAATTCTACCGGAAGATGGCATGCCCGGCCATACGCCAACCTAAAAGGCGTAGTGCCTATAGGTGTTTTGTACGCCGTTCGATAAGCCCAAAGTGCATCCGGTAGAAATGCACTCCAATTCTTCCGTGTAGATGCTACGGTCCTTTCTAAGATCTTCTTAATTTCTCTGTTTGATACCTCCACCTGTCCTTGCGTTTGTGGATGATATGGGGTGCCAATGTTGTGCTTGACCCCATATTTCTTCAAAAGTGAAGCAAATTTCTGATTTCGGAAGTGTGTGCCTCCGTCACTAATAATCATCCGAGGAATCCCGAACCTGCAGAAAATATTCTCTTTGACGAACCTGCACACTACATTCAAATCATTAGTCCTTGTGGGGATTGCCTCAACCCACTTCGACACATAATCCACAGCGAGCAAAATATAAAGATTTGAATTTGAGGACACAAAGGGTCCCATGAAGTCAATGCCCCATAAATCAAATACCTCGACTTCCTGAAACACATTCAGGGGCATTTCTTGTCTCCTTGAGATATTACCTGCACGCTGGCACGGGTCACACTGCCTAACAAAATCATAGGCGTCCCGGAACAAAGTGGGCCAATAAAGGCCGCTCTCCAGCACCTTAGCTGCTGTCCGTGAGCTAGCATGATGTCCTCCCGTAGGCGACGCATGACAATGATGTAGAACACTTTCGTACTCTACCTCCGACACGCACCTGCGAAGAATACCATCCCTGCATTGCTTCAACAATATTGGGTCATCCCAAAAATAGTATCTCAATGAATGGAAGAATTTCTTCTTCTCTTGATAAGACCAATCTTCCGGGATGATCCTGCAAGCCAGATAATTCACAATTTCCGCAAACCATGGTTCTTTAGAATCAATTTTTAAAAGTTGTTCGTAGGGAAAGGTCTCGGTAATGGGTATATGCAAACCTTGTTCATCCACCCTCTCTAACCTAGACAAGTGGTCAGCCACCACATTTTCAATTCCCGACTTGTCCTTGATTTCAATATCAAATTCTTGTAAGAGCAAAATCCACCTAATTAGTCTCAGCTTGGCATCCTTCTTCTCCATCAAATATTTTATTGCGGCGTGATCCGTCCACACAACCACCTTAGAACCCACTAAGTATTGCCGAAATTTCTCAAAAGCAAATACAACAGCAAGTAACTCCTTTTCCGTGGTTGTGTAATTTAATTGTGCATCATTAAGTGTTTTTGAGGCGTAGAAAATTACTGCAGGCTTGTTATCTACCCTTTGCCCCAAAACAGCCCCCACAGCATAGTCAGACGCATCACACATCAACTCGAAAGGCTTTGTCCAATCCGGCGTTTGAACAACCAGAGCCGAAATCAGCTTTTCCTTCAAAACCTCGAATGCATGAAGACATTTCTCGTTGAAATCAAAAACTGCGTCTTTTTCTAACAATTCCGATAATGGCTTGGCGATTTTTGAAAAATCCTTGATAAAGCGCCGATAAAATCCAGCGTGTCCCAAAAAGCTTCTCACCCCTTTTACAGAGTTTGGTGGGGGTAGCTTAGAAATCACCTCAATTTTTACGGGGTCTACCTCTAGACCCTTGCTAGACACCTTGTGTCCCAGCACAATTCCTTCTGTCACCATCATGTGACATTTCTCCCAATTGAGGACCAAGTGTGTGTCCTCGCACCGCTGCAAAACCTTATCTAAATTGTAAAGGCATTCATCAAAAGATGCTCCATAGACTGAGAAGTCGTCCATGAAGACTTCGAGACACCGCTCCACCATGTCAGAGAATATGGCGAGCATGCAGCGTTGAAAAGTCGCCGGCGCATTGCATAAACCAAACGGCATACGGCGGTAGGCGAAAGTCCCATAGGGACATGTAAACGTAGACTTCTCTTGATCCAAAGGATCAATAGAAATTTGGTTGTACCCCGAATAACCATCTAGGAAACAAAAATGCGACCGACCGGCTAAGCGTTCCAAAATCTGATCAATGAATGGCAATGGAAAATGATCTTTCAAAGTTGCGGCGTTCAATCGGCGGTAATCAATGCATACACGCCACCCGGTTACCAATCGGGTGGTGACAGGTTCATTTAGAAGATTCGTAGTGACAGTGATTCCCCCCTTTTTAGGGACTACCTGTGTGGGACTCACCCACGTCGAATCAGATATGGCATAAATAATTCCTGCAGCAAGCAATTTAATGACTTCCTTTTTGACAACCTCCATCATGCTTGGATTTAGACGTCTTTGAGGCTGTATGACTGACTTGGCTCCCTCCTCAAGCCGAATCTTGTGTTGACAAAGAGTAGGGGATATCCCCTTGATGTCCGCCACAGACCACCCAAAGGCTCCACGGTGGTTCTTGAGCACTATCAATAGCTGCTCCTCCTCATCCGCACTCAAGTATGCAGAAACAATCACTGGCAATTTGTCCTTCTCAGCTAGAAAGACGTACTTCAGGTGCGGGGGCAGTGGCTTTAATTCCAGCTCAGGTGGGCATATAAGAGATGATTGTAGCGGTGGGGGCAGTGTACCCAAATCTTCATAGTGCCTCGTGTAAAAACATGGAAGCATTTGAAGCATTTTGGCGCACTCCTTGAGTGAAGTACTCCGCATCCAATCATGAGTGACATTAAGCAAGCACGCCTCTAGAGGCAATTCCGGATATGCATCACAAACAGAAGTAATTATCACATCATCCTCCCACGAAGGTGGGATGTCCTCATCCTCATCATTTGGAAACCCGACAGCCTTGCATAAAGAGACAACTTTCGTTTGCTCCATAAGGTCTACCTCCAAGGTCCCATTATCTATCCTGCTCATCACATGGGCCATATCTAAAAATGGCTTCCCGAGACAAAGTGAGATATTGCTTTCCACATGCTTCACCATGTTACACTGTGCCTTTGCTTTAGTAGATGTATTGCTATTGGGCATGACCATCTCAAAGTGATCATCCACAATGCCTAAGGTCAAGCGGCCTCTCCCCATCTCCAAGATCATATCAGCTGTAGCTTGGAATGGGCGACCAAGAAGTAACTCATTGCCGTGTTCATCTGCATCTCCATCACAACAAAATCAGCGGGAAAAACAAAGCGGTCTACCTTGACCAAAACATCCTCACAGATTCCATATGGTTTCACCACAGAATTATCGGCCAATTGGATAGTCATGTTACTTGGCCTTGACTCCTTCAATCCAAGTTTCTTGAATGTAGAAAGAGGCATCAGATTGATGCTTGCCCCAGAATCACAAAGCGCTTCGCCAAATTTGAACTTCCCGATAAAGCATGAAATATTGAAACACCCGGGATCCTGTCGCTTTGGCGGCAAAGTGCCCATAATAAAAACACTCACTTGCTCCTTCAATACCACAACCTCAGTGTCGGGTATCTTCCTCTTCTTGGTGATTACATCTTTAAGAAACTTTCCATAGGACGGGATTTGTTCAATTGCCTCTAGCAAGGGAATATTCACAGATAACTTCCTAAAGCTGTCCAGAAATTTCTTAAACTGTGCATCCACCTTTCTTGCCTTTGCACTATTAGGATATGGAACCGGAACAGTATGTGCCCTTTGATGAGGTGGCACATAAGGATTTAATTTCTGCGGTTCTTCCTCAGTGGCTTGTCCTTCCTTACCATCTTCGGTTGTGTCATCAATTTGCTCTATGACCGGTGTGGGCTGCTCCTTAGTGGTTGTTTCTTCGACTGTGTCCTTCGGTGTGCTTGTGTCATCCTCCCTTGGATTAAGCACCTTTTTACCGCTTCTCAACAAAATGGCTTTGGCCTGTTGGTTTCCCCCGGGAACATTGGTGTTCCCCGGAAAACCCGGATGTGCCGGCTTCTTCAAGCTTGCAATCTCTGCTGCCATCTGTGCCATGGAAGTCTCTATAGTCCGCATTTGAGCCCCGTGGCTCTGCAACGTCTGCCCGAACTGGTTCATGTATTCACCTTGTTGCTTTATTTGCTGCCCAAAAGTGTTCATCAATTCTTGATTTTGCTTTATGACTTGATTGAGCAACTCCGTGCTCTTATCTTCCGTGGCCGGTGCAGGCTTGGCGTCCGGATCTTGCAGGAAATTGTTTGGATCCTTCCATGAAAATTTCTTGTCCTTCCGCCATGAGTAGTCATTGTTCCTGTACCCCTGCTGTTGCCTTATATACTTGACCTGAGCCTCATCCTCGGACTCATTGTCTTCTTTTTGTAGCAGCTTCTTAGCGAGAAGATCCATCTTCTCATTCAGCTCTCTAATTGCCTTAGACTCGGTGGCAACTCTCGCTTGCTCAACTGGGCCTCTATCTCTCTCTCCCCAAGATTGTTTTCGTGCCATATTCTTCAATATTTCCCAACATCTTGTATCAGTGTTGTTTAGAAAGAAACCAGAACCTGCCGAATCCAAGTTGCTTCTATCATGCTCGGAGAGAGCAAAATAGAAGATCTTCACCTGGGTCTCTTTGTCCAAACCATGGTGTGGACATCTCCTCAACATGACTTGGAATCGCTCCCAAGTCTCAGAATAAGTTTCACCCGCCTGTTGGGTGAAATTGTGGATCTTCCGGATCATGTCATTGGTCTTCTCGGGAGGGAAGAACCTCTCGAAGAACACCTCCACCATGTGATCCCATGATTCCATGAACTCGTCGTCGAGGTTATGAAGCCACTCCTTTGCTGCTCCTGCCAAAGAGCTTGGGAATAGCTTGAGGTACAACACATCCTGTGGAAATCTATCTATCTTCACCATATCGCAGTTCTTGACGAACTGACTAATGTGAGAAACCGGGTCTTCATTCTTCAACCCATGAAATACGTTGGATTTGATCAGATTGATCAATGCTGGATCTATCTTGTAGGTTGGAATATCTATCCCTTTTTTCTTTATAGGCCCCTTCGACGCCGATGAAGAAGACGCCTTGATCTTTTCCCATATCGTTTGCGGTTCATCCATTTCTTCTTCTTGTTCTTGCTCAAATTCAGAATTTATATCACTAATGTGTTCCTCTTCTTGCTCCTGTTCGAAGTACTCTCTGTCTCCTGATCCCCCAAATGGCACCTGAGGTGAGTGCTCCTCGTAGTATCTACTACGTGTGTACACCATGAAAGTACCTGAAAATTTTAAAAATCGGGTTCAGTACAATGCTTTGACAGAGTAAACACAAATATAAAGGAGTGAAGGAATTTTTGAAAATGTTTTAAAAATAAAAAAAAATGTGGCCTAGAGTGGCCGCTCTTAGCACTCAAAGTGCCAATAATTCGCCGTATCCCCGGCAACGACGCCAAAAACTTGACGTGTATTTTACTACGCGCTTAAACGCAAGTATACGCGTCGAGTAATATAGGCCTTGTGAGGCCCGAGTCGAACTCAGGGATACGTGAATTATCAGAGACTTTTACTAACTAATCGCAATCAGCTAGACCGAATAACAAAGTAGGGTTTTGTTGTTCAAATTTAAAAAGAAAATAAAAATCAAACAAAGAAAGCAATCGATTAAGGGTTAATTTAATCAATTTAAAGAGATATCTTTAGGATGGCGGTTTCACTGCGGGTCAACATTGCATTAGATTTCATATAATTCCTCACACTTCTCTCTCTATCCGGGCAGTGGCCTGAAATGAGGATTACCCACTGTCGTGGTGTAACCCACTACTTAGGTTTAGGTTGATTCCACCGTCGTAGTAATCATTCCCCTAAACTAAGCGCATTAAGATTGGTCCCTCAGTTCCCACCATTAATTTTACAACTCCTTAGTCAAGGGTTTTATTAATTAATGCAGAATTCGTCTCTTTTTAACCGTTAATCCTTCTGTCGAAGTGATTAAGGGCATTAATTTATTATTATGGTGATCAAGCATAACAATAGCAATAGAGAAAACGAATTTGTACCACGGATATGAGAGAAAAATATGAATTATCACTATGAAATCATCATACAATGTATCACCGGGCTACTCCCGGTCCTAAAGATTGAGGGTTTTAGCCTCTCATTTTCATCTTACACGAATACATGACAGAAATTGGGGAATTCATAAGAAAAACGTGAAATAGATGGGAAAACCCCTGAACGGAGAAGAACCGGTGGATCCTTGGCGTAGAACACGAACTTCTCCGCCTCTCGGTGGTGAAAATCGTCTCCGGCAGCGTCCGAATCACCCGGGATGAGCTTCTCGGCCTCCGTTCTCCTTTCTCTCCTCCTCGGCACTCGTGCAAAACCAAAACCGAGATAGTAATTCGTGAGGGCGGCCGTCATTAGGTATAAGTCCCTAATTAGGTCGTCAAATAACAACAGCCGTCCGATCACGATCAAAACAGATCCAACGCATATCTGCCGGCGTCGATACCATCGACGCGGGTCGATGGTATCGACCCAGCAGATTAGCGGCCGCTTTCCTTTCCTTTATTCTGAGCACATGTGGTGATCTCGATGCCATCGATAGGGGTGTCGATGGTATCGACTCCTATAGTGTCGGTTTTGTCTTTTAGCGACACTGTAGCTCTCCTTGCGTCGATGGCATCGACTTCCGTCGATGGTATCGACTTCATCCTCGCCAGCAACCTGTAGACATCTCAATGCCATCGACAGGGGTGTCGATGGTATCGACTCTGTATTTCTCTTCTCGGCTGACAACCTGTGGCTTGGTCGATGGTATCGACATCCGTCGATGGTATCGACGGATGCAGATACTTGTTTTTCCTGAAATTGCAAAACAAGACCAAATAAATCCACACGATTTATGATAGGATGATTAATAATGCTTAAAATAATGAATTAAAGGGTATTTGATATAAAATGATGGCAAAGACCAAAGTAAGTGAATTATGCGATATTATCCATGAAAATGAGTAATTAAGGCACAAAACACATATGAAAACGGTCTATAAATGCGACTCAAAATCATCGCATCAGACCCTTTCGTAATAATGGGTCCAAAATAATAAAAGAGGAAGATAAGTTAAAAGGAAATAATAATTTCATAAATAATATGAAAATTGGGATAAAGGTGGAAATATGAGAAATACATAGATAAGTGTGAGTTTGACCATAATGGATGGTGATTTGAACCCCACATGGATCCTTGAGATGCAAGGAATTGAAATAAAGGAAAATAATAAAGTGTGAAAGAGGAAATATGAATTATATATATATATATATATAAGAAATAACTTGCACATAAAGAAAATGTTTGTTTACTTTTGAGTTATGGCCCCAAACATGGAAGGATGATAGATTACGTTATTATGAAGTTTTCCTCAAAATTTGGGATTAAACGGAGCCATGATTTGAGAGTTATGATTTTTCCAAATTATCCTAAAATGAAAGGATTTGCCTAAAATAAAAACTAACTCTCCTTTGTTTGGGCGCGAGTGATGCGGATCGTGGGATCCCAGATACACGTTTGTCGCTCATCTTCTAGTTCTAGACAAACTAAGAACATGATGGCGACAGTGGGATCTTTCCACTCGATTTTCTCACAAATCTTTGCATGTGCGAACAAGTAAATATCATGGTTGAGTTCGAGAGGGAATTCCACACATCCTAGACCCCGGTTCTTCTCTCTTTGGATACACCTAGAAGAAACGCCCAATTGCCTAAAAAGGCAGGCGATGACAGGGGTTGGGGAACCCTAAAATCGACCCCCAACTCTATATATATGCTCCCATCTTCACTCCTCACGTTTACGTGAACCTAGCCGGTTGCTTCCTTGCTGCTATCGTGCCTCAGGTCGTTGCATTGGGGTAGATCCAACGAGAGCTCCGCCACGAGTGTGACTTCTAGATCGGGAAGAGACGACTAGTAGCAGTCGTGCGATCAGATTCCATCATAGGCCATGTGAAGAATCGACAACCCAGAAACGCTCTACTATCTTGATGATTGTTAGTGGGCACGAGTTGTGTGAGCCGCACGATCTCGATAAGTCAACGAAGACCGGCGATCCGACGGTCATCTTTTTTCTAAAAAATCTAGGTTGGTTGCCTCTCTAGTCGAAATACAAGAAAATTGATGAATCGTGTTTAATTCGATAAAAATAGATCCTTTGGCTGAAAAATAAAAGTAAATAGTGTTTTTTGATCAGAAAAATACGTAGAGTATGATAAAATGTAATTGAAGCCTGATATTGCTTGCAATTCAAAAAGTACACAAAGTTATCACTTTGATGTATTAAATTATGGTAAAACTGTAATTTGATATGGAACTCAAATTGAATGGCTCTTTTGGGTTATTCTAAGTAATATTAACCTGTTGAGGATAAAAGGGAGAGTTAATTTTGAAAAAGGTTATTTTATGCTTGTTTTAGGGTTTTATGCACATGATTATGTTTAGAAACCCTTATTTGGGAAAATATGAGTTTTAATGGTTTAAATCTGGAAATGTAATTATATAACAGAGATTTGATGATCTCAAACTTGATTGAAGATTAAAGAACCCTTAATGAAGATAATTGGATTAATTAGGGTTTTTGAGAAATAAGAAATCTATTTTAGGGTTTGTAGCCTAAAAAGGAGATAAAAATTGGATAAAGAAACCTAAGAAACCCTAATGAACCCTAAGGGACTTGGAAGCCTAAGAAAGTATCCTCGTATCATTAGGAAGGTGTTTTGACATTAGGTAATCTATGTGTTTCAGGAATTAAGGGTTATTTGCAATAAACTGCTTGCTTGGATAACTTGTTGAATTTGGATTCTTTTGCTCAAGAACATGTATGTGGTTACCTTACGATTAAATCGCTTTCGTTTCCCGGTGATTCTTGAAGTTTTATCGATTGCTTGGAATAAATGCTTGATTGTCTTTTATTTCATGCAATTATAAAGTGACTATGACTATCACCATAATTATATGTGCATAACTAGCTCAGATCCTGGTCCTTCTCTGTAGCTCTAATGTTGATGAGATATATGACCTAGTACATGGTCTACCTGTGAGGTAGGACCATCAGGTTATCACGAGAAAGGGATTGGACTACCTTTAGGTAGGACCATGTGACTCCACAACCCTATGTATTGATCTACCTATAAGGTAGGATCATGGGGGTTAGTTGAGATCTACCAAATAGGATGTAGTATCTATGTCCACTTTAGGGATAACACAGAGGCTATGGTATGTAAGGATTGAGTAGTCATGTTTAAAATGTAAAGTTTGCTTGTTAAACCATAATTTATTGCAATATGTTGTGACCAATAAATGCAAGATTATTGTTTCCCCCACATACCTGTATAATTCTTTATACTGACTGTCATTTTGTTTGTCGGTGTTTTAGGTTGTCAAGAAAATGGATATTCCTTTAAAGTGACATTGATGAAATAAAGCTTAATAAATAATTGGAGGATCATAGATATATAAGTTCTTTCTTGGGTAAAGAATTCCACTTTCCATATTTTGCAAGGTATGCAAAGAAAAATTTTATTCCATTAAAAGTTTAGTTGTAGTAGAATTTATTAATTATTGTTGATTATTTGCAAAACCACTGATCCTATTTTGGGATAATGCCTCTGACATCTTGGTATCCCTTAAATGGGGGTTACTGGGAGGCGGGGTCATTACATTTGGTATCAGAGCCATAGTTTTTCATTTAATCTTCCATAATTATTAAATTTTACAAACTCTTTACAGCCCCTGTGAGTTATTAGAGGATTTTTTAATGATGGAGGTGTCTAGAAAAGGATCACGGTCTGGGGGCTGGAAATATTTTCCTCCGCCCCGCTAGTTGGTCATGAGGACTCTCGGATGCAGTGTGACTGCCTGGCCAAAATCCAAAGAATTGACTCGAAGTAAGATACCTCTAGGTATTCTCATCTATCTTCGTCCCTTCTTTACCTCATATTTTTTGAGAAACATTAAGAGCTTAGGGTTTTCTCTCTCTCCACCACCTCCTATGTTTGGGAATACAAAGTGTTAAGGATTAAGGAATCCTCCATCAAATTAATAAAAGATACGTTAACAAGATGTCATAGACATAAGTATAATTAGTTTAAACGTAAACTAAAAGTTTGATTGTATGCTTATGTTGATGGTTCGTGTGAAGACCGTAGCTATCCCCGAGGCTAATGAGAACCCTGCTAAGGGTTGGCATCCCCACAAGAGTAGGGGATATTCTGAGAAAAGGAAGAGGAACCATGGTGATGAGTCCTCAAAGAAGAGAAAGTGACCCGAGGG
Organism: Alisma plantago-aquatica; assembly: GCA_963693085.1. Classification (NCBI taxonomy): domain Eukaryota; kingdom Viridiplantae; phylum Streptophyta; class Magnoliopsida; order Alismatales; family Alismataceae; genus Alisma; species Alisma plantago-aquatica. The sequence continues at coordinate 412,304,272 of OY856415.1, read as the reverse complement.
AGCCTCAGAAGAAGGCTCAGACCCTAATCCGATTCCCTTCGACAACCCAGAGATGGACCAAGAAGAGGAATACATGTCTGAAGACGAGGCCAAGTTCGAGGAGAACCTGAGTGGTGGTCCAGTACCTACAATGGTAGTCCACACACCTGATGCCCTATGCATGGAACAGGTTGTCTGAGGCCATTAGTGCCCTAGCCCTCAGGGATATAGCCAGAGACGAGAATGGTGAGACACTTTTCGTCCGTCCCTGACTCAGAGTCACCATTCTGGACTTCGTCAAGTTGAACATTGAGAAATTCTGGGGAGAAGATAAGACCGAAGTGGTTGACAAAGAAGATGCTTGGTTGATAGCGATCAAGAATGGGTTCTGCATGATGGAGGTGCATCATAACAAGAAGGTCCCTTTTACTGCACATCTCTTTGAAGGAGCAGCTAAGATATGGCGGGAGAACCACATCATGGGTCGAGATCTGAGTGCATATCCAATGGCATGGACCGACTTCAGGACTATCTTCATAGCTAGATTCATTCCTGTCTCTGTTAAGGAGAAGAAGGAAAGAGAGTTTACCAACCTGATGTAAAGTAACTTAACAGTCGCAGACATTGGCTGCAAGTTTCACATTCTGGAGCATTTCGACACATGATGGATGAAGAAAGATGATTGGACCATTTTGTAGAGAATTTTCATCCTTCCATTAAGCCTCATGTGATGGAAAGTAAACCAAAAACCTTCATCGAAGCGTATAACACCACCCTGGACATGGAGAGGATAGTGATGCCTGCTCAGAATCCACCCAAAGTGTAACATCCCTGACCTGGGTTATGTGTTAACCCTAGATGTTTTGCCTAATAAGGATGAGTAGATGCTTAATCTTATCTTGGGAAAAGTAATTAGGGCTCATGAGAAACTTATGTTTCAATTTTGGTCTTGTTTGAACAATGTTGAAGCAATGTTTGCTTATTTTGGACTAAAGTACAAATTACCCAAGTTAAGGGGTTAAATTGCAAATATTGCATGATAAGATGTTACTCTGATTTTGAGACATCATAAGAATGAATATGATGTAGTGGTATAGTTTTCACAAGCTTGGGCACCAAGATTAAGCTTGTAAAGCAATCCTTGTGCATTAAAACCTAGTTTCGGTGTAATGTACAATTTACCCAAAACCTAGGATTGAATATGCAAATTACCACTTCAATAAGGTCCCTAATGTTTCTTGGCATCATGTAGATAAAATAAAAAGAGAGAGGAGCCTCATTTGAATTAAGTTGGAGGAGAGAATCTTGATATTAAAATAATCAAGATTTAATCCTAAGTGAAACCCTAATTTAATTTAGGGCAAAAAATGAATGTATTAATTAAAGGACCTTCAACCAAAATTAAAATGGTTGGATTCAGAAGTGTGTGGATGAGCTTAAAGCCTTGTAAAGGCACGAGCATATCCTAAGGAGGTGACATTCCACTCACCATTATTATAAGAAAAAGAATTTCCACTCAAATATGGATATTCTTATTATAAGGGTTAATGTGCTTAATTTCTTTTCCCTTAATTCATGGATAATGGAAGGTAGCTCGGTGGGGATAGAAATGCCCTTGCATGAAAGAAACCAAGGGGGAAGTGGTGGCAGCAATTTTTGAATTAATAGACTTTTATAAAAGATCTTCTCTCTCATCAATTTTCTTATAAAAGTACCTTTTCCAAGCCAAAACAAAGGCCTTTTCGGATTCCTTTCTTTCCCCTTGCTTGTAAAATGACCAAGGAGCTGTGGAGGATCAGTAGGACGACACCCAACCTTTTGGTAAGGTTCTTGACCTCCTTTCACCTTGAATCCATGGTGAAAATTGAAAATCAATGCATAAATTCTTCATATCTCGATCCCGTCTTCAATTCTAACCAATTCTTTTCACTCAAAGCTTGAGGAAGAGCCTTGTAATAGTGAAGGGAGTTGCATACACCATTTTTTCCGTGAGCTTGGAGCTTTGGAGCTCAATTGGAGGCGGGTTTTATAACTTGAACCCTTAATTTTATTATTGCAATCAATTCCTTATCAATTGGTGATCATTTCTACAATATTCCGAAATTAAGTTTGGTTGATTGATGCAATCTCCATAGAAATAACAGTAGATTTCATGAGTTTGGAGCTTTATGATGATGACATCATCACAAGCACACACCTTAAAAATATCAAGAGCAATCGGTTTTGATAACCTTTGGTTTCAAACGGTTTCACCAAACCGTTAAAGACCAAACAGTTTGCAAACCGTTTGGTGCTCTGGGTCCAAGACCATTTGGTCTTGTTGACCGTTTGCATGGGTTTACCGTTTGAGGTTTGAACCCTAGTATGTGTTTAATGATGATCCAATGGCTCCAATTGATTAAATCAATGTATGGACAATCTTCCAAGATGAAACCCTAATTGGCTAAGTGCTGAATTTACAATTGAATAAGTTGATGTTTTGGGTTGATTGAACCAAACAGTTTCAAAACCATTTGGGGATCATCCAAACGGTCTCAATACCGTTTGGGGGTCACCCAAGACCGTTTGAAGGTCTAGGGTTAAGTATGGCTAAGTGTTTGAAGGTCCAAAGGTACCAAATTGAATTGCAACTAAGTGCTGATTTGATAATCAATCCAATGGTCCAAAACCATAATTGGATGTCATGGATTTTGATGATGAAATGGGAATATGGTCTCAAGACCGTTTGGAGATCAACCAAACGCTCTCAAGACCGTTTGGTGGTCATACAAGACCGTTTGAGATCAGGTCATATCATGTGATGATGATGGTTCATTGATTTCAATTGATTTGGTTCCACAATGTCAACCATTGATGGATCCTCGATTTCAAACCCTAAGTGATGGTTTCTTGATTATCAAACCTAGTTCAATTGGGTTCAAAACCCTAAACTGAAGATCTATATGAATGATGATTCATTGGTCCAATTGATGAATACTATAGTGGTTCAATTTATAATTGGTCCATGGATTGAAACATTGAGTCGATTGAGTGTTGAAGTACCTTTTTGGTCCATGTGGTTTTGATAAGGTTTGGACCAAACGGTCTCAAGACCGTTTGGTACCAAACGATCTCAAACCGTTTGGAGACCCAAAGTGCAAACGCTTTCAATACCTACTTTGTCCAATTGGCTTCAAGTACAACTTGTTCAAATGGTTTTCAACCAATTGATTTATGAGAACCAATATTATTGAGGGTCTAAGTAATTAATATTGTAAAGTTCAATATGGGTAATCCATTTAAATATCTCATGTAATTGAAGGTTCAATATGGTTAATCTATTTGGATACTTAATGCATTTGAAGATTTCAATGGTTAACCCAATTGATCACTTTGTGGAATTGAAAGTTTAATTGGTCAATTCTTTTGAATTCCCTATATAATTGATGGTTTAATTGATTAGACCATTTGAACATCTAATATGATCAAAGGTCAATTATCTATGTGATTATTAATGATGTAGACCCATGATGATCATGAAGGTTAACCCTGGCTTTGTGTACTCAAGTGAAGAGTTGACCTAGATTAATCTTGGAGTACTTAACATCCTAAAGAGGATGAGAGAGAGTGTGAGAAAGATGAATGATTATATAATTAATCCCTAATTCTCTCTTTATGAGTAAACTATGTGATAAGGGTTTGATCCATAATAATGAGATCACGAAACCCTAATCAATGAGCCCTAACCCTAATTTATAGCAATTCTAAGTGAAACCCTTATTATGATGAATAGTGAACCCTAATTATGGGTCATTGAATGTAGACCCTTTTCTGAGGTAAAATTTATGTGTGAAAACCCTAATTAGGGCAAAGCTATGTGTGAAACCCTAATTAGGGCAAAGCTATGTGTGAAACCCTAATTAGGGAAAAGCTATGTGTGAAATCCTAATCTAGGGCTATGCTTGGTGAAATCATAATCCAGGGTGATGATGTAACCCCAATTTAGTGTAACAATGAAGGAAACCCTAATTTAATGGGAATTGTATATCCTAACCCTAATTTGGGTCTGAGGAAAGAGAAACCCCACTTGGATGTGAATGGTAAACCCTAATCCCTAAAATGGGATAAAGATATATGAAACCCTAATATAGGGTTGTGCTATTAATTCTAAGTGAAGTCCTATCACTGGGTGATATATTGTGAAATCCTAATTTCACATAATACTAAGTGAATCCTTGATATAGAAGGATGATTATGTAAAACTCTATTGGAGAATAATACTATGTGAAATCCATGATTGTATGGAATATTCTATGTGAATCCTCAGATTATAAATATGGAGAATACTATTCCTAATAATGAAATAGTGATTAATGTTATGACAAATGTAACACCTAGAGAGTTTGATAATGAATATCCTTATATTAATAGTTCCTAACTCAAGGATGAGTCCATAGTATTGGCAACGATTGTACAATCTAAGTGAGTGACTAAGGACCAATACTTTACATGATAAATGTGATGAACTGGTGCATAAAGTATTAGGATGGGGAATACCCTAATACAAGCTAAGTGTATGAACTCAAGTAAGATAAAGGTGTTGAGGGAAGTGATACATCAAGATATGATAGATATCACATCCAACACCCCAATACTGGTATACCTTGATGTGTTATAAGTCCAATATAATTGGATGAATGACACATGAGATGTGTCATATCAATGGTTACATTGAGATGTAATGCACCTGTTGAATGTAGGTTAACATGCCTTACAAAAAGGTAAAATCAGACCTATAAACTATTATGTAATCGTATTCTGGAAAAGATGAGAGAGAAACTCATGATGTGTGTTGATAATTCATTTAATGGTGAATGATAAGAATAAATAAGTATGATTGAATACTTATGTTATCCATATTGATTTCCTTACTATGAGAACCCTAATACAGGGTAATACTATGTGAACCCTAATACAGGGTATTGCTATGTGAACCCTAATACAGGGTAATGCTATGTGAAATCATGATACAAGTTAATGTTATGTGAACCCTAATACAGGGTAATGTTATGTGAAACCCTAATACAGGGTCATGCTATGTGAATTTTTAACATAGAGTAATCCTATGTGAAGCTCAAATACAGACTAATGGGTTATGAATCTAATAAGATAACCCTTGTATTGCATGGTACTGATGTGTAATTGTATCATGATTACTAATCATGTAGATATGTTGAAATGATGAGCATAGCCATGTATGAGCTATGATGTTTTGTATATTGAAAATGTTCTATAGGCCTTATAAGCCTTCATATGCTTTGTTTCTTAGCAAGAGGTAACCTACAATTAATGAGTCATGTGTGTCACATGATGTGCTAATTATCTTAGATTGTTTATTAGCTTCATAAGCCATACTATGCCTTATTGCCTATTAAGGGGTAATAAGAGGTGGTATGAGCTTTGTGAACTATGTGCAATGCTTTGTGTAGCAAGAATTATAATGTCCCTGGGTCAGATAATATGAAGGTATGAAGTTACCTAATAAGTGGTAAAAATTGTTCTATGGTGAGTTATGGGTTCAAATACCCAGATTCTATAACTATGATGATGAACTTGTTAAGAAGTGGAATTGTGCTTGATGAGTTGAGGGATTAAGATCCCAATATTTTGTGAAAAGAGTATGGCTACAAGACATGAATCCTCAATGACAATGCTAGGCATTAGATATATGATCTAAGCCTAAAGAGAGTTAATGTTGTGGTAATGATTCTATAGTGGATAAATGTGATACATGTTCTTCATATTCCTTAAAGGATAAGTGACATGTTGTTCTATCAAGTTATAGCTGCAATGCTTTTGATAAAAATAATGTTCTAATCTGTTAGACATTAAAATTGTTGGGTTTTGGAGGAGGCAGAGAAGAAGCAGAAACAAAAAAAAAATTCTCCCGAAACCCAGAACAAAAGGAATCGCGTCAACATCTATATAATAGGAAAGATGGTTTATAAATCATACCTTGTCCCGAGGCTTGCTCGGTGATAATACCACGCGCCTTGCGCGGTCTTCACCTTCGGTCTTGGACGATGTCTGTGCAGCTCCTGGTCGCACCGGGACTGACGACTCCTCCTCCTACCGGACTGTCGGATGGCAGTTGTCCTCCTGAGCGGCAGTGACCTCCCGCCTCTGAAGTGGTCCACACGGACCACCTGGAACTCCACTCTCCTTGTCCCAGAAGGAAGTGGAAGGAGTCACACCCTCCTGTTGACGTACTAGTCACCAACACACTCTCCTGCTGTCAATTGCAACTGTAGTTGTCCTTCCCTTGCTGCACCTCACTTTGCGGGAAGCACTTGCTCAGGCTCTCTCTCGGTTACCAAAACCAGAGAGAACGACAACTTTGCAGAGCAATCAACTTGCACTGAGTTGTACTCTGAGAAGCCCCCAATACCCCTATATATTTAGGCGGGTCATGGGACAGGGTTCTCTGTGCTCGGCAATACAGGACTAAAAGCAGGAGTAGAAGGGTTCAGGATTTTCCACAAAAAGCAACCATCTCGCAACATGAACCGGTCGGTTGGGAACCTGAACCGATCGGTTCACCACTGAACCGATCGTTTGGGACTCTTGAAACGATCAGTTCACTCATGAACCGGTCGGTTGGGGTTCCAGGTTGGTTCCCGATTGACTTTCCTTCTTCTGTTTCCAATCGGTATCGAATGCCAATCCTATTTCCAATCAAATTGGAAAATTGAAACGAAAGGAAAATTCTCACCAATCCTACTTTCCCAAGTTGCTCGATTGCACCAGTTGAACCGATCGGTTCAAAAATTGAAGCGGTCGTTTCACTCTGTGCATGAGCCGATCGGTTCAACAATTGAGCTGACCGGTTCAGCAACCTCAGCCGACCGGTTCATCACATGAACTGATCGGTTGGGAGTGCAGATTGTGCAGAATCAGTCAAAAGCAATTTCAATCAATTCGATACTCCAATCAATGCATCCAACACCTTGAACATTATGATATTGAGCTATCAATGAACTGAGTGTTTAATTGAACTACTAAACTCCTTTAATAATCAATCTAAACATTGCTTGTGGACAAAACTCCTCCTCCAGGTTAAATCCTATGTGTGTGACCCTGCAGGTCCATTTCACGTTGGCAGTGAAAGTCCATAACACTTATGACTTCACAAGCAAAGATCGGTGCCTAGTCACACATCATTACTACCCAAGTGAAAGTAGAAAGTTGGAGAACAACTTTCATCCTACAATCCGTGAATGGTGTTACAGTGAATGTATAATTCCTTTGTCACTGATATCTAGAATGAACTCGAGGCATGGAACAGTCATCCTGTCAATGTTCATTCATTTCCTTGATCTCAGAGTAGATCGAGTGAGATGTGTATGACATCAATATCACATATTGATTCACACGTGCATGCGCATGCCTTTCTCAATCCTACTCATCAAGTGGACAAGGATATCAAACTCTCTCAGGAGGGACAAATCCCATATCTATCACCTACCCCTCAAAATCCCCATGTGTCAAAGCCACCCAATCATCACCTTTATAACAACCCATGTTTCAGGACTGCGTTTGATGATGTCAAAGTGTACCCAACGACATGTGTTGAGTGCAGTGATTTCAGGTCTAAGAATCACACTCACAACCATCACTGTGAGAGCTGACTGTGACTACCATGTCATGGTTCCATGCGTCACTCTCACGGTGGGTCTGTCCGGTACCTTGTTCTCTAACAAGTACCTATGTGCTTGGTTTGATATTACCATACCATGACTAATGAGATTCTATCATCAACCAACACACAATCTAGTCTTTAGTGTTATTGATGTCTATGGTTATTTCCACAACAACAACCGACTAGGGACTATACAAGAATGTATACTCTTAACATATGTATGATCTCATCGTTTAGGTCGTTAACCTAAAAGCATACGTCATTGAGTAAAACAATCTTTAGACATCTATCATGTTACACCATCATCTCAGAAACAGTTTAAACATATAGATTGGAAATTGCCTTTATTATTATTCAAATCAATTACAAAGCATCCCATTACAATCATCATATGACTTGCTCTATGGGCATACATACCAACAAAAATATCTCCTGCCAAATAAATATGATTCCTCTATTCATATTTATCTTCTTAAGCTGCAATAATAATGTTTCTGGCGGAGAGTTATATCTCTCGCTGGGGAAATTTACAATTGTCTCACCCCCGTGAGAATCACATTTTTAGGTGGACGCAGACGAAGAGGAAGAAATCCTTCAATAGGTGAAGGACAGCAACAACAACAGCAGGGACAACAGTGAAGTCTCAGGTGGAGACACTGGCTGTTATGCCTTGTATATATGTAAATAGAGTCCTATGTGTCGTCTCTGTACTCTCAGGTCCTCGGAGTAGTAGTTAGTGCTTTTGAGATTTTGACTCAGTGCCTCGAGATTTTATACTGCCTGTGTTTAGTTTACCAAAGCAGTTGATACTTGTAATTCTTAGAAAGAGATGATACATGACATGTACATTTAAACCAGAATGTAAATGTGTTACTTTGGTTCTATGTGAGAAAGTTTTCCTTTGATGGATCTTTCGATAAAAAAGGTTTTAATTTTTTAGTGATTTTCGGTAATCCGCTGCTTAGTGAACGCTTCCGCATTAGTTAATCATGTTTTGTGAGTTTTATGCCACAATTAAGTGGTATTAGAGCTCTAGGTTTGTTGAGTCTACAGAGACATAGGACTAAGGTTGTAGAGTTTGTTCTAAGAGTCTTCTAGTTTATCTGATAGTATCTTCTACTCACATAGGAGAAGAAGAACTTGAAGATGTCTGGACCACATGAAGAACATGCTGTTGAGGGTAACACTGTTGCACCAGGAGGTGGTGCAGGAGACCATAATAGAGAGGAGCCCGTACATGAACAACCTTAGTTCAATCAAGCTGACACGGGGAACCCATCCCTCCAAGCCATGTTTGGGCAGTTTATGGCTTCCATAACTCACCTGACAGATAGGATGCAAATACCTGCACCTAGGGCATCAACTCACCATGAGGGCTACGGAGCCGGCAAGACTTTTGAGAGACTTCGTCGGGTTGGAGCCATAGATTATGCTGGTACATCTGATCCAACAGATGCTGATTTGTGGCTAACAGAGCTGGAAAAGGCCTTCAGGATCCTTGATATCCCTGAAGTTGAAAAGGTAAGACATGTTGTGTACCTCCTAAAAGGGAGTGCTGGTCATTGGTGGATGATAGAAGAAGATAAGAGACCAGGTGAAGAAATTGGAGGGGGGGGTATTCTGACGAGAATTCGTCAGTAGATACTTCCCTAAAACGTATCTAGACGAAAAGATCTCTCAATTTGAGAAGATCAAACAAGGACAGATGAACGTTAGTGAATATGAAGCTAAGTTCATGGAGTTGTTGCGATTTTGTCCGCAAATGGCAGTTAGTGATGAGGAAAGAATTCGACATTTTGAGAAAGGGTTGAACGCTGAACTGACCACTCCTGTATCTGCTTTAGAGAACAGGGAGAGGTTTTCCAACTTTGTGGAGTCGGTAAGGAGGATAGAGAGGTCTTAAATCGAGAAACGTCATACTAGTAGCAAGGAGGTGTACACTCAGACTCAAAAACAAAGGTCTGAAAGTTTTAAGAAGCCGAGACGTTCTGCATCGACATCATCATCATCAAGATTCCATACCCAGACATAATGTATGTCAAGTAGGGATAGGGATCGTAGTAATGTTCCAAATAGATCCTCCAACATAGCATCAACATCGGTAACTGGACCTCACATACCCTATTTTGCACATAGGATCTGTTATCAATGTAGACAACTGGGACATCTAGTAAAGGATTGTCCAGGTGGGAATTCAATGATGACTCAACCTCAGGGGCAGAGTCAGCAAGGATCACAAAGGAGGCAGTTTCCTAGTAACAATAGAGGACGTGGACAGACGTCCCAAACAGGTAAGATGAAATGAATCCATTTTGATATTTCATTTCCTAATTCTATTTGTTAAAGATATAAAAGTAGTTATTTTTGAACTTCCTTTGACTAGTCCTATAAGGACACAAGGAAGATGATAATCTACATCTTATTCAATATTTCTTAAAAGGCTTTATAATCTCTCTTATCTTTGTGATACAAGATGAGATATAGAAGTGATGCCTGGAGAAAATCTAGGAAATGGAAAGTCATGTGTGTATAATGATATGAAAAGTGAGGAATATGATAGCAAATAAAGTGCATACTACCTAATCTAAATACTTATATACCCTGGCCAGGTATATGATAATTGAAGATAAGGAAAGTATGAGACTCTTAGATTGTTATCTTTTTGATTACTTTGATCAAGTAGTCATTCTGAAACAATCTAGAGAGTATAATGTAATCAAAAAGGGAAAAGCTATGTGAACATTCCCAACTAATAGGAAGAGCTATGTGAACATTCCTAATCAAAAAGGGAAAAGCTATGTGAACATTCCCAACTAATAGGAAGAGCTATGTGAACATTCCTAATCAAAAAGGGAAAAGCTATGTGAACATTCCCAACTAATAGGAAGAGCTATGTGAACATTCCTAATCAAAAAGGGAAAAGCTATGTGAACATTCCCAACTAATAGGAAGAGCTATGTGAACATTCCTAATCAAAAAGGGAAAATCTATGTGAACATTCCCAACTAATAGGAAGAGCTATGTGAACATTCCTAATCAAAAAGGGAAAATCTATGTGAACATTCCCAACTAATAGGAAGAGCTATGTGAACATTCCTAATCAAAAAGGGAAAAGCTATGTGAACATTCCCAACTAATAGGAAGAGCTATGTGAGCATTCCTAATCAAAAAGGGAAAAGCTATGTGAACATTCCCAACTAATAGGAAGAGCTATGTGAACATTCTTAATCAAAAAGGGAAAAGCTATGTGAACATTCCCAACTAATAGGAAGATCTATGTGAACAATCCTAATCAAAAAGGAAAAGCTATTTGAACATTCCCAACCAAAAAGGAAGAGCTATGTGAACATTCCCAACTAAAAGGAAGAGTTGTGTGAACATTCCCAACTAATAGGAAGAGCTATGTGAACATTCCTAATTAAATAGGAAGAGCTATGTGAACATTCCTAACTAAAAAGGAAAAGCTGTGTGAACATTCCCAATTAAAAAAAGGAAGAGCTATGTGAACATTCCCAACTAAAAGGAAGAGTTATGTGAACATTCCCAACTAAAAGGAAAAGCTAAGTGAACATTCCCAATTACATAGAGCTAGCTAAGTGAACTTTATGAATAAGGGATTGCTGAGTGAATTATCTCTGTTAGATATATATGTTTCTCTTTTGGTAAATATTCTTGAGTGATGATTGAAGTATGTTCTTTTATTCTTCTTCCTTTCAATAATATGGACATCATATGTTAGGGGTTTGTGCTTTGCATAAACATAAACATTGATAAGGTTGAATTAATGAAAGGAACTTTGTGTGGATTACAGAATCCATGATATCTCCATGATATTAAGATATTATGTGGAGATTTGAGGGTATGACAACTGAATAAATGTGTCCCTCCTTTTCCTGAGATTTCGGGGACGAAATCCTTGATAGGGGTTTATAATTTGTAACATCCCTGACCTGGGTTATGTGTTAACCCTAGATGTTTTTCCTAATAAGGTTGAGTATATGCTTAATCTTATCTTGGTAAAAGTAATCAGGTCTCATGAGAAACTTATATTTCAATTTTAGTCCTATTTGAACAATGTTGAAGCAATGTTTGCTTATTTTGGACTAAAGTACAAATTACCCAAGTTAAGGGGTTAAATTAAAAATATTGCATGATAAGATGTTACTCTGATGTTGAGACATCATAAGAATGAATATGATGTAGTGGTATGGTTTTCACAAGCTTGGGCACCAAGATTAAGCTTGTAAAGCAATCCTTGTGCATTAAAACCTAGTTTTGGTATAATGTGCAATTTATCAAAACCCTAGGGTTCAATATGCAAATTACCACTTCAATAAGGTCCCTAATGTTTCTTGGAATCATTTAGAGCAAAGAAAAAGAGAGGGGATCCTCATTTGAATTAAGTTGGAGGAGAGAGAATCTTGATATTAAAATAATCAAGATTTAATCCTAAGTGAAACCCTAATTTAATTTAGGGCACAAAATGAATGTATTAATTAAAGGGCCTTCAACCAAAGTTAAAATGGTTGGATTCAGATGTTTGTGGATGAGATTAAAGCCTTGAAAAGGCACGAGCATATCCTAAGGAGGTGAAATTCCACTCACCATTATTATAAGAAAAAGAATTTCCACACAAATATGGATATTCTTATTATAAGGGTTAAGGTGCTTAATTTCTTTTCCCTTAATTCATGGATAATGGAAGGGATATCTGTGGGGATAGAGATTCCCTTGCATGCAAGAAACTAAGGGGGAAGTGGTGGCAACAATTTTGGAATTAATAGACTTTTATAAAAGATTTTCTCTCTCATCAATTTTCTTATAAAAGTACCTTTTCCCAGCCAAAACAAAGGCTTTTTCAGATTCCTTTCTTTCCCCTTGCTTATAAAATGACCAAGGAGCTGTGTAGGATCAGGAGGACGACCCCCAACCTGTTTTCAAGGTTCTTGACCTCCTTTCACCTTGAATCCATGGTGAAAATCGAAAATCAATGCATAAATTATTCATATCTCGATCCCCTCTTCAATTCTAACAAATTCTTTTCACTCAAGCTTGAGGAAGAGCCTTAGAATAGTGAAGCGAGTTGCATCCACTATTTTTTCCGTGAGCTTGGAGCTTTGGAGCTAAATTGGAGGCGGGTTTTATAACTTGAACCCTTAATTTTATTATTGCAATCAATTCCTTATCAATTGGTGATCATTTCTACATTTCCAAAATTAAGTTTGGTTGATTGATGCAATCTCAATAGAAATCACAGTAGATTTCTTGAGTTTGGAGCTTGAAGATGATAACATCATCACAAGCACACACCTTAAAAATATCAAGAGCAATCGGTTTTGATAACCTTTGGTTTCAAACGGTTTCACCAAACCGTTTGAGACCAAACAGTTTGCAAACTGTTTGGTGCTCTGGGTCCAAGACCGTTTGGTCTTGTTGACCATTTGCATGGGTTGACCGTTTGAGGTCTGAACCCTAGTATGTGTTTGATGATGATCCAATGTCTCCAATTGATTAAATCAATGTATGGACAATCTTCCAAGATGAAACCCTAATTGGTTAATTGCTGAATTTACAATTGAATAAGTTGATGTTTTGTGTTGATTTACCCAAACGGTTTCAAAACCATTTGGGGATCAACCTAACGGTCTCAAGGCCGTTTGGGTGTCACCCTAGACCGTTTGGAGGTCTAGGGTTAAGTATGGCTAAGTGTTTGAAGGTCCAAAGGTACCAAATTGAATTGCAACTAAGTGTTGATTTGATAATCAATCCAATGGTCCAAAACCCTAATTGGATGTCATGAATTTTGATGATGGAATGCGAAAACGGTCTCAAGACCGTTTGGAGATCAACCAATCGGACTCAAGACCGTTTGGTGGTCATAGAAGACCGTTTGAGGTCAGGTCATATCATGTGATGATGATGGTTCATTGATTTCAATTGATTTGGTTCCACAATGTCAACCATTGATGGATCCTCGATTTCAAACCCTAAGTGATGGTTTCTTGATTATCAAACCTAGTTCAATTGGGTTCAAAACCCTAATCTGAAGGTCTAATTGAATGGTGATTCATTGGTCCAATTGATGAATACTTTAGTGGTTCAATTTATAATTGGTCCATGGATTGAAACATTGAGTCGATTGAGTGTTGAAGTACCTTTTCGGTCCATGCGGCTTTGAGAAGGTTTGGACCAAACGGTCTCAAGACCATTTGGGACCAAACGGTCTCAAGACTATTTGGGACCAAACGATCTCAAACCGTTTGGAGACCCAAAGTGCAAACGGTTTCAATACCTACTTTGTCCAATTGGTTTCAAGTACAACTAGTTCAAATGGTTTTCAACCAATTAATTTATGAGAACCAAGATTATTAAGAGTATAAGTAATTAATATTATAAATTTAAATATGTGTAATCCATTTGAATATATCATGTATTTGAAGGTCTAATATGGTTAATCTATTCGGATACTTAATGCATTTGAAGATTTCAATGGTTAAATCAATTGATCACTTTGTGGAATTGAAAGTTTAATTGGTCAATTCTTTTGAATTCCATATATAATTGCTGGTTTAATTGATTAGACCATTTGGACATCTAATATGATCAAAGGTCAATTAGCTATGTGATTATTAATGATGTAGACCCATGATGATCGTGAAGGTTAACCAAAGCTTTGTGTACTCAAGTGAAGAGTTGACCTAGATTAATCTTGGAGTACTTAACATCCTAAAGAGGATGAGAAAGAGAGTGAGAAAGATGAATGCTTATATAATTAAGCCCTAATTCTCTCTTTCTGAGTAAACTATGTGATAAGGGTTTGATCCATAATAATGAGATCATGAAACCCTAATCAATGAGCCCTAACCCTAATTCAGAGAAATTCTAAGTGAAACCCTTATTGGGATGAATAGTGAACCCTAATTATGGGTCATTGAATGTAGACCCTTTTCTGAGGTAAAATTTATGTGTGAAAACCCTAATTAGGGCAAAGCTATGTGTGAAACCCTAATTAGGGCAAAGCTATGTGTGAAACCCTAATTAGGGCAAAGTTATGTGTGAAATCCTAATCTAGGGATAAGCTTGGTGAAATCATAATCTAGGGCGATGATGTAACCCCAACTTAGTGTAACAATGAAGGAAACCCTAATTTAATGGGAATTGTATATCCTAACCCAAATTTGGGTATGAGGAAAAAGAAACCCCACTTGGATGTGAATGGTAAACCCTAATCCCTAAAATGGGATAAAGATATATGAAACCCTAATATAGGGTTGTGCTACTAATTATAAGTGAAGTCCTATCACTGGGTGATGTGTTGTGAAATCCTACTTTCACATAATACTAAGTGAACCCTTGATATATATGCTCCCTGGGTGATGTGTTGTGAAATCCTAATTTCTTTTCCCTTAATTCATGGATAATGGAAGGGATCTCGGTGGCGATAGAGATTCCCTTGCATGCAAGAAACCAAGGGGGGAGTGGTGGCAACAATTTTGGAATTCATAGACTTTTATAAAATATTTTCTCTCTCATCAATATTCTTATAAAAGTACCTTTTCCAAGCCAAAACAAAGGACTTTTCGGATTCCTTTCTTTCCCCTTGCTTGTAAAACGACCAAGGAGCTGTGGAGGATCAGGAGGATGACCCACAACCTGTTGGTAAGGTTCTTGACCTCCTTTCTCCTTGAATCCATGGTGAAAATCGAAAATCAATGCATAAATTCTTCATATCTCGATCCCCTCATCAATTCTAACCAATTCTTTTCACTCAAAGCTTGAGGAAGAGCCTTGTAATAGTGAAGGGAGTTGCATCCACCATTGTTTCCGTGATCTTGGAGCTCAATTGGAGGCGGGTTTTATAACTTGAACCCTTAATTTTATTATTGCAATCAATTCCTTATCAATTGGTGATCATTTCTACATTTCTCAAATTAAGTTTGGTTGATTGATGCAATCTCGATAGAAATCACAGAAGATTTCGTGAGTTTGGAGCTTGATAATGATGACATCATCACAAGCACACACCTTAAAAATATCAAGAGCAAACGGTTTTGATAACCTTTGGTTTCAAATGGTTTCACCAAACCGTTTGAGACCAGACGGTTTGCAAACCGTTTGGTGCTCTAGGTCCAAGACCGTTTGGTCTTGTTGACCGTTTGCATGGGTTTACCGTTTGAGGTTTGAACCCTAGTATGTGTTTGATGATGATACAATGGCTCCAATTGATTAAATCAATGTATGGACAATCTTCCAAGATGAAACCCTAATTGGCTAAGTGCTGAATTTACAATTGAATAAGTTGATGTTTTGGGTTGATTGACCCAAACAGTTTCAAAACTGTTTGGGGATCACCCAAATGGTCTCAAGACCGTTTGGGGGTCACCCAAGACTGTTTCGAGGTCTAGGGTTAAGTATGGCTAAGTGTTTGAAGGTCCAACGGTACCAAATTGAATTGCAACTAAGTGCTGATTTGATAATCAATCCAATGGTCCAAAACCCTAATTGGATGTCATGGATTTTGATGATGGAATGGGAAAACGGTCTCAAGACCATTTGGAGATCAACCAAACAGTCTCAAGAACGTTTGGTGGTCATACAAGACCGTTTGAGGTCAGGTCATATCATGTGATGATGATGGTTCATTGAATTCAATTGATTTGGATCCACAATGCCAACCATTGATGGATCCTCGATTTCAGACCCTAAGTGATGGTTTCTTGATTATCAAACCTAGTTCAATTGGGTTCAAAACCCTAAAATGAAGGTCTAATTGAATGGTGATTCATTGGTCCAATTTATGAATACTTTAGTGGTTCAATTTATAATTGGTCCATGGATTGAAACATTGAGTCAATTGAATGTTGAAGTACCTTTTTGGTCCATGCGGTTTTGAGAAGGTTTGGACCAAACAGTATCAAGACCGTTTGGGACCAAACGGTCTCAAGACCATTTGGGACCAAATGATCTCAAACCGTTTGGAGACCCAAAGTGCAAACGGTTTCAATACCAACTTTGTCCAATTGGTTTCAAGTACAACTTTTTCAAATGGTTTTCCACCAATTGATTTATGAGAACCAAGATTATTGAGGGTCTAAATAATTAATATTGTAAAGTTCAATATGGATAATACATTTGAATATCTCATGTAATTGAAGGTTCAATATGGTTAATCTATTTGGATACTTAATGCATTTGAAGATTTCAATGGTTAACCCAATTGATCACTTTGTGGAATTGAAAGTTTAATTGGTCAATTCTTTTGAATTCCCTATATAATTGATGGTTTAATTGATTAGACCATTTGGACATCTAATATGATCAAAGGTCAATTAGCTATATGATTATTAATGATGTAGACCCATGATGATCATGAAGGTTAACCCTAGCTTTGTGTAGTCAAGTGAAGAGTTGACCTAGATTAATCTTGGAGTACTTAACATCCTAAAGAGGATTGTTAGAGAGAGAGTGAGAAAGATGAATGATTATATAATTAAGCCCTAATTCTCTCTTTATGAGTAAACAATGTGATAAGGGTTTGATCCATAATAATGAGATCATGAAACCCTAATCAATGGCCCTAACCCTAATTTAGAGAAATTCTAAGTGAAACCCTTATTGGGATGAATAGCGAACCCTAATTATGGGTCATTGAATGTAGACCTTTTTCTGAGGTAAAATTTATGTGTGAAAACCCTAATTAGGGCAAAGCTATGTGTGAAACCCTAATTAGGGCAAAACTATGTGTGAAACCCTAATTAGGGCAAAGCTATGTGTGAAATCCTAATCTAGGGCTAAGCTTGGTGAAATCATAATCCAGGGTGATGATGTAACCCCAACTTAGTGTAACAATAACGAAACCCTAATTTAATGGGAATTGTATATCCTAACCCTAATTTGGGTATGAGGAAAGAGAAACCCCACTTGGATGTGAATGGTAAACCCTAATCCCTAAAATGGGATAAAGATATATGAAACCCTAATATAGGGTTGTGCTACTAATTCTAAGTAAAGTCCTATCACTGGGTGATGTGTTGTGAAATCCTAATTTCACATGATACTAAGTGAATCCTTGATATAGAAGGATGATTTTGTAAAACTATATTGGAGAATAATACTATGTGAAATCCATGAATGTATGTAATATTCTATGTGAATCCTCGGATTATAAATATGGAGAATACTATTCCTAATAATGGAATAGTGATAAATGTTATGACAAATGTAACACCTATAGAGGTTGATAATGAATATCCTTATATTAATAGTTCCTAACTCAAGTATGAGTCCATAGTATTGGCAACAGTTGTATAATCTAAGTGAGTGACTAAGGACCAATACTTTACATGATAAATGTGATGAACTGGTGCATAAAGTATTAGGATGGGGAATACCCTAATACAAGCAAAGTGTATGAACTCAAGTAAGATAAAGGTGTTGAGGGAAGTGATACATCAAGATATGATAGATATCACATCCAACACCCCAATACTGGTATACCTTGATGTGTTATAAGTCCAGTATAATTGGATGAATGACACATGAGATGTGTCATTTTAATGGTTACATTGAGATATAATGCACCCTGTTGAATGTAGGTTAACATTCCTTACAAAAAGGTTAATCCAAACCTATAAACTATGATGTAATCATATTCTGGCAAAGATGAGAGAGAAAATCATGTTGTGTGTTGATAATTCATTTAATGGTGAATGATAAGAATAAATAAGTATGATTGAATACTTTTGTTATCCATATTGATTTCCTTTCTATGAGAACCCTAATACAGGGTAATACTATGTGAACCCTAATACATGGTAATGCTATGTGAACCCTAATATAGGGTAATGCTATGTGAAATCATGATACAAGTTAATGCTATGTGAACCCTAATACAGGGTAATGTTATGTGAAACCCTAATACAAGGTAATGCTATGTGAAGTTCTAACATAGAGTAATCCTATGTGAAGCTCAAATACATACTAATGGGTTATGAATGTAATAAGATAACCCTTGTATTGCATGGTACTGATATGTAATTGTATCATGATTACTAATCATGTAGATATGTTGAGATGATGAGCATAGCCAGGTATGAGCTATGATGTTCAGTATATTGAAAATGTTCTATAGGCCTTATAAGCCTTCATATGCTTTGTTGCTTAGTAAGAGGTAACCTACAATTAATGAGTCATGTGTGTCACATGATGTGCTAATAATCTTAGATTGTTTATTAGCTTCATAAGCCATACTATGCCTTATTGCCTATTAAGGGGTAATAAGAGGTGGTATGAGCTTTGTGAACTATGTGCAATGCTTTGTGTAGAAAGAATTATAATGACCCTGGGTCAGATAATATGAAGGTATGAAGTTACCTAATAAGTGGTAAAAAGTGTTCTATGGTGAGTTATGGGTTCAAATACCCAGATTCTATAACTATGATGATGAACTTGTTAAGAAGTGGAATTGTGCTTGATGAGTTGAGGGATTAAGATCCCAATACTTTGTGAAAAGAGTATGGCTATAGGAAATGAATCCTCAATGACAATTCCAGGCATTAGATATATGATCTAAGCCTAAAGAGAGTTAATGCTGTGGTAATGATTCTATAGTGGATAAATTGATACATGTTCTTCATATTCCTTAAAGGATAAGTGACATGTTGTTCTATCAAGTTATATCTACAATGCTTTTGATAAAAATAATGTTCTAATCTGTTACCATTAAAACATCTGTTGCCAAATAAATATGATTCCTCTATTCATATTTATCTTCTTAAGCTGCAATAATAATGTTTCTAGCGGAGAGTTATATCTCTCGCTGGGGCAATTTACAATTGTCTCACCCCCGTGGGAATCACATTTTTAGGTGGACGCAGACGAGGAGGTAGAAATCCTTCAATAGGTGAAGGACAACAACAGTAGCAGCATCGACAGCAGTGAAGTCTCAGGAGGAGACACTGGCTGTTATGCCTTGTATAGATGTAAATAGAGTCCTATGTGTCGTCTCTGTACACTCAGGTCCTCGGAGTAGTAGTTAGTGTTGTTGAGATTTTGACTCAGTGCCTCGAGATTTTATACTGCCTATGTTTAGCTTACCAGAGCAGTTGATGCTTGTAATTCTCAGAAAGAGATGATACATGACATGTACCTTTAAACCAGAATGTAAATGTGTTATTTTGGTTATGTGTGAGAAAGTTTTCCTTTGATGGATCTTTTGATAAAAAGGTTTTAATTTTTAGTGATTTTCAGTAATCCGCTGCTTAGTGAACGCTTCCGCATTAGTTAATCATGTTTTCTGAGTTATATGCCACACAAAGAATATTTAGGTTTCACTAAGGTACCCAAGGCCAGAAGAATTATCACAAGAAAGGACAAGGGTGCAACCATACCAAGGGAAGGCATGGAGGAAAGGGAAAACCCCATCATGAGAACAACCGACCTAGGTGTCTCACCTGTGGAAAATGGCATTTAGGTGAGTGCCACTACAAGAAGAGGACATGCTACCGTTGTCAGCAAGAGGGACATCTTCAAGCTAACTGTCCTCTGTTAGACCTGAGAGAATCAGGCCCAGAAGCAGCCCCACCTGTAGTAGCCCAACATGTAGCTACATCCCCACCTGCTGGAGAAAAAAGACAAGCTCGAGTCTTTGCTATTGACAATGAGGAGGCTCAGGCTAATGCTAATCGGTTAATAGAGGGTAATAACCCTTAGAGTTTTCTATTATGTTTAAAGATAAGCATGTAATGGTCTAATGTATGGTGAAAAACAATGTAGTCATGCTTGAAGTCATGGGACACAATGTAAAATCTTTATTTTACTCTAGATCTACTAATACTTATATTTTGAGAAATCTCGCAACTATGCTTTGTTTGGATATCAAGGATTTAGGGTATATCTTGGATGTCACAACCCCAAGTGGTTGAATCTTTACGTCCCTTTTGAAAACTCATGTGATACCTATTAAATATCGAGATCATGAGTTCCCTACAAATTTTATCCTCCTTGACATGAATGACTTTGATGTGATCATTGGTATGGATTGGCTTTATACCTATAGGGACAATATTGACTGTAGGGAGATGAAGGTAATCATAAAGAAACCAGGTCGCCCGCCATTCATCATTAGGGGTAGGAAGGATGATACTACCAGCATGTATGTGTCATCCTTGAAGGCCGAATGGATGATAACCAAAGGTTGTTAGGCTTTCCAAACAGTCGTTACCGAGCTAAAGCCCAAGGTGCAGCCCTTAGAGGAAATAGAGGTAGTCAGGGACTATGCGGATGTTTTCCCAGATGATTTTCCTGGGATCCCTCTTGAGAGAGAGGTAGAGTTTTCGATAGAGCTAGCTCATGGGACAAATCCTATTTCACGAGCACCTTATAGGATGGCCCCTGTTGAGTTGTTCGAGTTGAAGAAACAACTACATGAACTACTAGACAAGGGTTTTATCCGCCCTGGCACATCACCATGGGGACCACCAATTCTCTTTGTGAAGAAGAAGGACAGTTCGCTCAAAATGTGCATAGACTACCAGATGATTAACCAAGTTACCATTAAAACAAATACCATTTACCCCAGATAGATGACCTGTTTGACCAGATGAAGTCATCTTGAGTCTTTTCAAAGATTGACTTGAGATTGGGGTACCACCAGTTAAGAGTCAAAAGTGAGGACTTCTCGAAAACCGCTTTTAGAACCCGCTATGGCCACTATGAGTTTGTGGTTATACCTTTTGGGTTGTCCAATTCCCCGAGTGTGTTCATGAACCTCATGAACAGTGTGTTCTAACCCTTCCTTGACTCTTTTGTCATAGTGTTCATAGATGACATCTTGGTTTGTTCTAATGACCTATAACAACACCGAGACCACTTGAGTAGAGTCCTTGATGTCTTGAGGGAGTGGAAGTTTTATGGGTAATTCTCGAAGTGCGAATTTTGGATAGACCATGTCATATTGCATGGACACATCATATCTAGAGGAACCATCTCGGTAGATCCAGCCAAGGTGTCAGCTATTCAAGACTAGCTAGCACCAAAGAATCCCTCAGAGATCTGCAGCTTTCTGGGATTGGATGGATACTATAGACGCTTCATAAAGGATTTCTCAAAGACTTCTTTGTCTCTTACCAACCTCACCCGAAAAGATGAGAAGTTCGTGTGGTCGAACCTATGTGAAGCACGACTCCAAGAGCCGAAGGAGAAGTTGACTACAGCCCTAGTGTTGACTCTACCGTCCGGTAACAAAGGTTTTACGATCTTCACTGATGCATCAAAGATAGGACTCGTATGTGTGCTAGAGAAATATAGACATGTTGTTGCCTATGCCTCCAGACAACTCAAACCTAATGAAGTGAATTATCTGACACATGATTTAGAGTTGGATGTGATTATTCATGCCATGATGATTTGGCAACACTATCTGTATGGAGCCACCTTCGGATCTTCACCGACCATAAGAGCTTGAATTATCTCCTGACTCCGAAGGACCTAAATCTGAGACAGAGACGTTGGATGGAATACATGAAGGACTATGATTTCACCATTGCCTATCACCCAGGAAAGGAAAATGTTGTAGCTGATGCTCTTAGTCGAAAATAGCTTAGGTGTGCAGCTGTCTTGTCTAGCCAATGGAGGAATCTAGAAGATCTTGTGGAGTGGACTCCACAACCATTAGAACACCGAATCCGTTTGGCTAATATACATATTAAACCAAACCTATTGACTGAGTTGGTAACTATCCAGATAGCCAGTCCAGAGCTTGAAAAGATGAAAGGGTTACTGGAGAAACCTCAGACCCATCGCTCTGTAGGAGTGGATGGTGGGATCTGATACAAGAGTCGTATTTGGGTTCCTGAAAGCTCGCTTTTGAAGGATTGTATCTTGTAAGAAGTTCATGGTTTGAAGTACACAATACACCCTGGCACTACCAAAATGTTCAAGGATCTGCAGCGGTACTTTTGGTGGCCCGGAATGAAAAGAGACATAGCGGCATATGTGTCCAGTTGTCTCACTTGCCAGATGGTGAAGGCTGAACACCAACGACACAGTGGATTGCTACAGTCAATTGAAATTCCTGAGTGGAAATGGGAACAGATTACCATGGACTTTGTGATGGGTCTCCCCAAAACCAAGAGAGGTCATGACGCAATATGGGTTGTGGTAGATCGCCTTACCAAGTCGACACATTTCCTCACACTAAAGACCACTGCCTAGGTGACAGACTTAGCTGAACTGTACATCAGAGAGATTGTACGACTACATGGTGTTCTGAGTTTGATTTTCTGACTGTGATTCGAAGTTTACTTCCAAGATGTGGAAGCAGGTACAAGAGGAACTTGGCACTAGACTGAAGTTCAGTACAACATATCACCCCCAGACTGATGGATAGTTAGAGAGGACAATCTAGACTTTCGAGGATTTGTTGATATCTTGTGTGCTCGATTGGGGTGGTTCATGGGAGCAGTAACTACCCCTCACTGAGTTTGCTTACAATAACAACTACCAAGCCAATATTGGGATGCCACCATATGAAGCTATCTATGGGAGGTCGTGTCAGTCACCACTTCACTGGGATGATGTTGGTGAGAGGACCTTGTTGAGGTCAGATGAGCTCTAGGTGTATGCAGATAAAGTTGCTTTGATCAAGAAAAGGCTAAAGAGAGCCCAAGATCGACAGAAGTTGTATGCAGATGCGAAGCAGACTGACTTGCAGTTCACCGTGGGAGAGCATGTATTTCTGAAAATCCAACCCCTCTGAGCTATAGCTAAGAATAGAAGAAAGCTGAGTCCCCGATACGTGGGTCCGTTTGAGATTTTAAAAAAGATTGGTGAAGCTGCTTATCATTTGTCCTTACCCCCTCAGTATCATATGCTGCATGATGTTTTCTACGTGTCTAATCTGAAGCACTATCTGAAGGACCCGAGCCATGTACTGAGCATTGAACCTATTGAGCTCCAAGAGAGATTGACATACCCTGAGTCACCTGTGAGAGTACTGGATACCAAGGTGAAAGAACTCAGAAATAAAGGGATAGAGATGGTAAAGGTTCTTTGGAAGCACCATGGGGAGGATGAAGCCACATGGGAGCTGAAGACAGATATGGAAAAGGCATACCCTGAATTGTTTGGCTGAATTTTGGGGACAAAATTATTATAAGGAAGGGAGGATGTTACAACCTCGATTTTGCTTATATGACTACAATTGCAATTATTTCAAAAGAATTGTACTTGGTTGTAAATTTTCATGATTTATGATGAATATATGGATTTCTTTTACAACTCTTCTTTGTACATGGTTTTTCATGGACCCTTTGGTAATAATGGGTCCAAAATAATAAAAGAGGAAGATAAGTTAAAAGGGAATAAGAATTTCATAAATAATAATGAAAATTGGGATAAAGGTGGAAATATAAGAAATAAATAGATAAGTGTGAGTTTGATAATAATGGATGGTGATTTGAAACCCATAGGGATCTTTGAGATGCAAGGAATTGAAATAAAGGAAAATAATAAAGTGTGAAAGAAGAAATATGAATTATATATATATATATATATATATATATATATATATTAAATAACTTGAACATAATAAAAAGGTTCATTTACTTTCGAGTTATGGCCCCAAACTTGGCAAGGTGATATATTAAGTTATTGTGAAGTTTCCCTCAAAATATGGGATTAAATGGAGCCATGGTTTGAGAGTTATGATTTTTCCAAATTATACTAAAATGAAAGGATTTTCCTAAAATAAAAACCAACTCTCCTTTGTTTGGGTGCGAGTGATGCGGATCATTGGATCCTAGATCCATAGCTTCCACTCATCTTCTAGTTCTAGCTGAACTAGGAATAGGCTGGCGACAGTGGGATCTTTCCACTCGATTTTCTCACAAATCTTTGCATGTGCGAACAAGTAAATATCATGGTTGAGTCCGAGAGGGAATTCCGTGCATCCTAGACCCTGGTTCTTCGCTCGTTGGATACATCTAGAAGAAATTCCCAAATGCCTAAAAAGGCAGGCGATGTCAGGGGTTGGGGAACCCTAAAATCGACCCTGACCCTATATATATGCTCCCAACTTGACTCCTCACATTTATGCAAACCTAGCCGACCGCTTCCTTGCTGCTATCGTGCCTCAGGTCGTTGCATTGGGGTAGCTCCGCTGAGAGCTCTGCTGCGGCGTCACCACGAGTGTGACTGCTAGATCGGGTAGAGATGACTAGCAACAACCATGTGATCAGATTCCATCATAGGCTACGTGAAGAATCAACGGCCCAGGAGTGCTCCGCTATCTTGAAGACTGTTAGTGGGTGCAATCTGTGTGAGCCACACGACCTCGCTTGGTCAACGAAGACCGGTCGATCCGACAATCATATTTTTTCCAAAAAATCTAGGTTGGTCGCCTCTTTAGTCAAAATACAAGAAAATTGATGAATCTTAATTAATTCGATAAAGATAGATCCTTTGGCCAAAAAATAAAAGTAAATAGTGCTTTTACATAAGAAAAAATACGTAGAGTCTGATAAAAATGTAATTGGAGCCTGATATTGCTTGCAATTCAAAAAGTACAGAAAGTTCTCACTTTTGATGTATTAAATTATGGTAAAACCATAATTTGATATGGAACTCAAATTTAATGGCTCTTTTGGGTTATTCTAAGTAATATTAACTTGTTAAGGATAAAAGGGAGAGTTAATTTTGAAAAAGGTAATTTTATGTTTGTTTTAGGGTTTTATGCACATGATTATGTTTAGAAACCCTAATTTGGGAAAATATGGGTTTTAATGGTTTAAATCCAAAAATGTAATTATATAACAGAGATCTGATGATCTCAAACTTTATTCAAGATTAAAGAAACCTTAATGAGGATAATTTGGATTAATTAGGGTTTTTGAGAAATAAGAAATCTATTTTAGGATTTGTAGCCTAAAAAGGAGCTAAAATTGGATAAAGAAACCTAAGAAACCCTAATGAACCCTAAGGGACTTGGAAGCATTAGAAAGTATACTCATGTCATTAGGAAGGTGTTTTGACATTAGGTAATCTATATGTTTCAGGAATTAAGGGTCGTTTGTAATAAACTGCTTGCTTGGATAACTTGTTGAATTTGGATTCTTTTGCTCAAGAACATGTATGTGGTTACCTTATGATTAAATTGCTTTAATTTCCGAGTGATTCCCGAAGTTTTATCGATTGCTTGGAATAAATGCCTGATTGTCTTTTATTTCATGCAAGTATGAAGTGACTATGACTATCACAATATTTATATGTGCATAACTAGCTCAGATCCTGGTCCTCCTCTATAGCTCTAATGTTGATGAGATAGATGACCTAGTACATGGTCTACCCGCGAAGTAGGACCATCAGGTTATCATGAGTCAGGGATTGGACTACCTTTGGGAAGGGTCTTGTGACTCCACAACCCTATGTACTGATCTACCTGTAAGGTAGGTCATGGGGGTTAGTTGAGATCTACCATATGGGAGGTAGTATCTATGTCCACTGCAGGGACAACACAGAGGCTAGGGTATGTAATGATTGAGTAGTCATGTTTAATATGTAAAGTTTGCTTATTAAACCATAATTTCTTGCAATATGTTGTTACAAATAAATGCAAGATTATTGTTTCCCCCGCATACCAGTATAATTCATTATACTGACCGCCATTTTGTTTTTCGGCATTTTAGGTTATCAATACAATGGATATTCCTTTAAAGTGACATTGATGAATATAGCTTAATAAAGAATTGGAGGATCATAGATAGATAAGTTCTTTCTTGGGTAAAGAATTCCACTTCCCATATTTTGCAAGGTATGAAAAGAAAAATTTTATTCCACTAAAAGTTTAGTTGTAGTAGAATTTATTAATTATTGTTGATTATTTGCAAAACCATTGATCCTATTTTGGGATAACGCCTCTGCCCTCTTGGTCTCCCTTAACTGGGGGTTATCAGGAGGCCGGGTTGTTACACACTCCTAGATAATACATACATCATCTCATATTTTAGGATTTTGCTAGACAACTGCCTAAAAGTCCTCATTTGATTGTACTTGTAGACACAAATATATAATTACAACTCATTACATAAAAACTTGTAATGCAATAGTTAAATAACTTCTAAAATTTATTATTTGTACTAAAAGAGTCTTGTAACAATTGATTGGTTGGACAATACATCTTTGATGACTAAGGAGGAAGAACCACAAGGAAGATATAGTCACACCAAATTCATTGTTCCTCTCGTCTGAAGACCATCTTGGGAAGTGGAAGGGGAACTAGATTTTGATGTATGTTATTTCTAAGCTAAACCTAGTGCATGTAATGATGTGGAAAATCCTGACTAGCATGTCCCCTATCATATATCAATAGTAGGTTGTACTAAAAAATGTCCTTACTGTCTAAGAAATCTATTGGTAAGGTGCCAACATTCACAACTATATAACACAAAAGAGGGACTATGAGGAACCAAATCTTAGGCCCCTCTCCGCACTGCTCTGGGACCTTTATATCCTGTGACCAACACATTGTGTATTGACTCGCTTGTTTCACATATGTTTTAGGTTCAGAGAATAGCTTGGGATTTGATGGCTTGTGAGCAGGACTTAAGGTATAGTTACTTTCAGATCCCAGCTAGTGTACATGATAGAACTTGTATAATTCTCTCTTAAACTGGTAATTGGAATCTTGTAATAAATGATGTTATACAATATACTTAATGATTGTTGAGAACATGATGGTCCTTGTATCTTCTTATCTTTCATGTATGCTAAGATTTCACTCATTCTCATTCATGCTTTGGTATTACCATGCTAGGGTCAGTCACACATGTCCTTCATCCATTGACTTTCTTGTAAGGAGGCAGGATCACCCCCTTACTAAAGATTTGAAGAATAAAACATCCATTCCAAACACACTCAAAGGTATATTGGGATACATTGAAAATTTTCAACTTCAATAAATGATATTCAAAACAAACAAAGTATAGCAGTGGAATAAAAATAATGACTATATTCAATTTTCATAAAAGATTACAAAATTACATCATAATATCCCATACGGGTTTACATGTATGATGCAACATAACAATCTAAGTAGAGGGAAATTTAAGCCATAACAACTTTTTCTGCAAGCTTTAACTCCTTAAGCTAGTCCAAAACTTCATGCCTTATCATCCAAGTCATTCACCTAGGGTTGGAAACACACCCCAACAAGAAGAGAAAATATATGACATCAGCAAAGGCTGATATGTGCATACTAAATAGGAAATTGAGTAATATATGGAATAAATGACATCAAATATAAAAGGTTTCCCATAGAAAGGATAAGGACCACCCAAATGGGTATCAAAGAAATTGAAATCATATGATAACAAAAGAATACTTGCCATTAATAAAACATAAATATTGTGCCACACAAGCACATGTAAAGAATTAGGGAACACACCCCATATCATCAGCCTGCATGCATGTGAGATAAACATAGCCCTAGAACAATATAAACACAAAGGTGGCCAAGTCTCATAAACTTCAAACCTGATAGAGAAAGGAATACTGCCAATCTCCCAATTATATAAAACATGGGCTAGGAATCACACATCTTTCCCTGGGTATGAGGTTCCTTTCCATCCCAAAAGAGTAGGAAATATCACATCTGCTCGGTAGGAAATAACAAATCTGCCATAAAAACCAATACAGTTACACTACTCTAGTGCTACTGAATCACATAGCATGTTAAATGTAGAGGCAAGTAGAAAGTATACTCAGAATATATAAACTAGTCACCACATAAGTGACCAACATATACATCTACCTCATAAGTGGGCAAAAGACATCACATGTCATCTTTTAGAGTTCCATCATGAACAAAGCATAAGATAAGAGTTCAAAAGAATATCCATGATCACATGATCAATATCAAATAAGGTAGTTCACATGAACCATGATTTTTAAAAGAAAAGACATTGTGTATAGGCTAATGTCCATAGGACAAAGAGAATGAATAAGCATAGGAGAATTGCTCAACATAGAAGAATAGGGGATACATCATACCTCAACTTCAGAGTCTTAACAGTACAAGTCAAGCCTAGGCCTCCAAAAAACCTCTAGGGAAGGTGGATAGGTTCAATAAGTAAGGTTCACAAGCTTAGAGAGGCTAGTTTCTCAAACAAAGCTCCTATCTCGAGTAAGAAGCACCTTCTCCACTTTCGAGGTGAAAAACCCTAACAAAAGAATATGGAGATGAGGTGTTTATGGGTTCTAGGTGGGGTTTCACCGTGGAAATCCATGGTTTCGACCTGGAGGAAGGTGGAAGGAAGAATAATAACATGAAAATAGGGAAGGAAAGGAGGATACTAGTTTTGGTCAAAATCACCAAGGAGGAGCTTAATAAATCCTAAATAGAGAGATATGGAACTCTAGGACACTTCTTCACCAAGGTAGGAACCTCCTTTTACCTTAGGACAACACCTTCATGGAAAAATAGTAGGAATGATTCTGTAATCTAGAGGAAATAAAGGAGAGCAAGAGTTTTCGATTTGGGAGTTGGGAAGGGGTAGATATGGCTATATAAAGAAAAAGGTCAAGTATGAGGCGTCTTTGAGACTTTCCATGTGTCATGTATAAGGGTGTCTATGGACATGCAAGCCTTTATGGATAAGGAAGAAGTCAAGAATGAGGTGTCAAGTTACTTTTCCATGTAGCCAATGCTAAAGGTGCCTGTGGACATGCAAACCTTTATGGATAATGAAGAAGTCAAGCATGAGGTGTCCATGGAGCTTTCCATGTGTCCTTAGCCTAGGGATTTCATGGACATGCAAGAGGACAGCTCATAGACGCTTCTTTAATATCAAATGTCAGTTTATGGAAACTTTTAGGCCATCTCAACCAACCTCCAATCAAAGAAATAACCCCATTGGTTGATAATTTTTAAAGATAAGCTCATTTATAATGAGAGTAATCCCTATAATGCCCTTGGAAAGTAACACCTTCAAGCTAAGGTGAAACTAGGTGTCCCATGGTTGAAAAACTCGAGAATAGTAAGGGAATATATAAGGATTATAATGCATGTGACAATTTGCAAAGAAAACCTCCCAATTGGGTAAATTGCAGAAAAGTCTAGAATGTACCTAAAATTGCATAACTTGCACAAACAACATCCAAATTAGACCAAACTTCATCCACAAGTTATCCTTGATGTGTTGAATATGAATTTCCATTATTTCCTTATTTTGAAGTTATATAATCACATTATTCATTACTTATGCCTTTTACTCATTTTCTCTCTCCTAAACTTATCCTAATATTTCAAGGTTGTCCAAAATTTGATGAAATTTGACATGTAGGCTAATTTTTATATGTAGATTTTGAATTTGAAGTTTGTTTCCCCTTTTGAGACTTCTTTTTATGAGATATGTTATATGGACCATTATCTAAATTATTCATCCAATTAAGTTCCTTATCTTCATATTACCACCAAAATGAGTTGTGGCATATTTTATGTATCCATTATAAACCTAAGATTGATGTTAGAACATTAGGTTATATTAAGGTGATCTATACATGCATTATGTCATTGGGGTTATACTAAACATCTATTTAGGTCTAACCTTCAACCTTGTTTGGCTAAGTCTAGAATGTCAACTTCTAGGGTAGGATCTGAGATCTAGTATGTTACATTTCTAGTCAGTTGTAGGCTGCATTTGAGTAATAAATGGTCCATTGATAGATAGTATTAGATCATCAACATTAACTACACCAAACGTTTCTCCCATGAAACAAAAATTCACTAAACCTTGCATCTCAGCCCCGGAAACCACTAGGTTGATTTACACTCTAGGTATGTTGTAAATATTGCCTTAGACTTGTACAACACGTAGTACATTTCTTATATACCCTTTTTTTTCCTGTAGTAAGGGCTATAGGTTTAGGAGATTGAGAAAAGGGAAATCTTGGTTTAACCCTAGACATATGTTAGCGGCATGTGCTTAGGATAGTTGTACAAGTGTGCACCATGTTCTCTCCAGTTCTCTAAGTGTTATTGTACTAGACTGCCTAATAAATTTGTAACTCATTTTAGTGTTTTCAAAGGAATATGATGATTTTCTATCACATGTTTAAACTTTGAAGAAAACCTATTTTCAAATATTAGTATAAATGTACATATGAAATTGTTACCACATGCAAAATGTTTGTGAGTTTTCATGCAACCTAGAGAAAGAGATGTAGCATCAATCTAGGTGAGAGTGTTTATATGGTAGTTATAATCTCTAGAGTTGTCTAGACCCATGATAAAAGTTAATCTAGCAAGTAGCCTAGATAGCCTAAGTTGGTTGATGATGACGACGACGATGATGATGATGTTGATGCTGGTGTAGAGGATATAAGATTGCTTCAAGATGACCTAAGTTTGTTTTTAGATGGGTCATTATTCTATGATGACATGAGATGAGTTTGACCATATAAATCTAGATAATTTTAGCACCATGTATGGTAAATATGGATTGTTGTCTAGTGGGTTGGCATGCTTGCATGTACCTAGTATTATACACGCTGCAATATGAATAATGAGTCATGGTTTGAGTCCAAAATGAGAGTCAATCTCTTAACAAAGGATGATCTATAACATGGGACATATGATAAGGGTGCATTCTTGGTATGGTTCATATGATAAGGGTGTAATATCTAGAACCTTTCTTTACAAAGGAGTATCTCTACCATGTGACATATGATAAGGGTGTAATCCCAAGAACCTTTCTTTTCTCCTCCTTTTGTAATGTAACATGGGATGTAGGTTTAGGAGGGTGAGAAAGGGGAGATATTATTTCAACCCTAGACATATGTTCATGACATGTGCTTAGGGTAGATACACAAGAGTTGTAACATATCAAAAAACTTGATTCTTACTGCATTCCATGATTAGAATAGTAAGTTTGGTTCATTAGGTTTGACCAAACAAGGATGGAGTTATACCTTAATATTGATGTTGGCTACACTAAACAATATAGTTAATGCATATAACATGAATAACTCCATGGTAACCCATAATGTATATGGGATTGAAAACAAATATGACACATTAAGTGGAATTAGGAAATATATTCAACAACATATATCATAATACCCTCATATTAACATAACAACATAAATATATGCTAAATGTAAGTAAATTCATAAAATATGTCACATAGTGACTAAGATGTCTAGTAAGAGTTTTAATGTGTTTAATACATGAATTCAATGATAATTGGAGTTTCATATCCATACATGTGAACAATGTGCCATTATCTAAATAAATATGAACAAATAGACTTAATAGGTTAAATAAGTGAAACATGGAAATTCTTGCCTAATAATGTAACAAAACTCCTTTGGTAACAATATGAAGATAATAGGACTCTGAATAATGAAAATGAATGGTAATGATGTAATATTATAATGAATATTATGGTAATAGGTCAAATCCTAATTGTATTAGAATTAATAAAAGGAAATCTCAAAAGCTAAATCCAATGGAAGAATCCTGATGCTTGGGATCCAATTAGTTTGGGTTTTAAGTTTCTGATTGATTGAACAATCTTAGGTGCCTTAATTTCATTAAGGAAGAAAATGTAAGATAAACTCAAAAATATTAAATAAAATGGTAACCAACCCCAAAAGTGAAAAATTAATGGAAAATTTGGGTTCTTCATGTCCTAATTAGTCCATATGTAAAATTTGGTGTTATTTTCACTTTTTAGATACCCCAAACGAGCCACGAAAGAAAATAAATGATTGAAAAAGTTTAGATATCAATTATTAAAATTGAAATCAGTTTTTCCTACAGTTCTATAGAATTTAATGTCACACCTAGTTTTCTATATTCTAGTTTGTCTTCATCTATTTTGTTATGATTGTACAACTCTTCTATTGTCTCCTACCATCTGCCTTTGGTTGTTCACCTGTGTGAACAAAGATCCAAGTTTTTTGACTATTTGCCTATCAAGATTGCATGAATCTTTGTGTTTTTTGTCCGTCTAAGTTAATCACATGATCTCAAGCATTTTTAATCCTACTTTCCTCACCTTGTATTCATCTAGTCAAAAATACCTAATTCTACTTCCTCCTCCATTTTCCTTTGTAACCCCTCCATAGAAATATTCCCATGCATCCTTGAGTGCTTACGACACTTTTCCCTTCTCTAATTTTACTATAAACCCGATCAACCTTCCCATGTAGCTTGCCTACCCTCCTCGACCTCAGGTTGAAGATCTTAATTTCTATGATGAGATAGATCAATTCACTTCAAGTGCACCATCTCCTTACCCCTCTAAACCTACTCGCTTCTTCTTCTACCTCTTTGCTTTCCAGATAGAGTCCTCAACCTCAGTTTAGGAGGTGGTACAACTAGTTGGGTGGTGTGACACAGACCACTAAAACTCTCAAAATTGGTATTCATCAGTTCATGATGGGTCTCCAGAGCTTTAGACCGAGTCAAGCTCCTTTGGTAGTAGGTAGACTCATGGGTTTGTACTTTTTGTCACTCTTCGCTCTTGTTCACCATTATGTAGATTTTCCCCATGATATTCACTCTATCTTGGTTCTTCAACCTCCCAAGGATTTCCCAAATCATCTGTAATGTCTTGCATGCACTTTTTCTCTCCCTAATTTTTGACTTCTTGATAAGAAATGTTTCTTCTATGTGATAATCCTGGTGATCAGGAAGAAGATCCCAAGTGGAACTTTTTCAGTTCTACCCACACCCTCTTTATGTGCTTGTAATGCTTATGTGGGCTTTTTTAGTCTTTTTGTGGTTTTAATTTTGGCTTAATCTCACAATTTTGATAGTGGGTAATGCACTAATATTCCCCAGTCATGCCATATGATGTTGAATCTTAGGTGAGGGTGATGTTGTATCTTAGGTGAGGGCATATCAATACTTGCTCAATGTGGCTTTTGTTTAATAAAATAATAAATAGATTAGTATTTAGAAATTCATGACTAAATATCGGTAACTAAGAAAAAACATATATGTTTTTGGATCCTATAATTTTTCTATATATGATGGGACGTCATCACCTGATTCTAATCTACTAAACAGATGATTTTTAAGGACTTTTATAATTAATTAGAATTTCTAAAATACTTTTCTAATAATTTGAAACTTAGAATAATAAAATAAAATACGATATGAATTTAGGAAAAGATAATCTATTCTCTAGATACGATACCAGTGTCGTCAACTCAGTACTCAAACCCTTCTCAAAGCACATGATCCTCTCCTTGTCTGTTGTGGCCATGTGCAAACAAAATCATTGAAACTCCATAAACTTAGGTTTATAAGCACTAATTGACATAAATCCCCGTTAGATATTCTTAAATGGTATGATATTTTCATCCAAATAAGTCTCTGGATATTACCTACTTATGAACTCCCATCCGAACTCTTCCCAAGTAATCACAACACTCATCCTTCACTCCCCTTTAATAGATACAAAATAAGTTTCACCTTATCCTCTTCAGGGATGTTGAGGATCATGAAGGCCTTTTCCAGCTCAGTAAACCACATATATGCATCAACTAGATCAGATGTTCCCACATGATCCGATGCTCCTACACGTCAAAGTCTTTCAAAAGTATTCCCAGAACCATGAGTTTCAACACAGAGGACAGTTTCCCTAGGTTGAGTTGTAGGCATCCTATCCACCATGTGTGTCATTGTAGCCATAAATTATCCATAACATGGACTGGAATGCAGGGTTGGCTACATTGGTTGGGTCATGTTGAGGCATCTCTGGAACATCATTAGCCAATTCTTGTCTCTTTGCACCACCTTTTGATGAAGCAACATTGCTCTTAGCAACATGTTCCTCATCTTCTCTAGACATCTTTTCTTCTCTTCTTCTTCTTCAACATAAGCAGAAGTGACCATAAGATATACCGGAGTACACTAGAATAGACACAAACCCTAATCCTATGTCCCTGTAGACTCATCAAACCTATACCTCTAATACCAACTCCATTGTGACGTCATTTGCCACACTAAGAAAGATTTCTAAAAAAGTGTGGAATTATCACTAATAACAATATTACCACAAAATAGGGTAAATGAAAAACATTAGAAATGCAATATCTCAAGCAAAAATATTTCATAAACCATCCTTCAACTCAGGCCATCTGTATTCCATATATGCCAAAGCATGTTACATATCATGTTCAAAGGCTATCAAGCCACAATTGTTACATATTACAACTTGTTTATATGTATATGTCATTTCTATACACTCATGGAACAAATATAAAATCTACATGCCAATATACAAAACAAAAAATCTCCCCAAAACATCATAGTACAAGGATGACACATAGGACTCTACTACGAAACTTTAGTAGAATATCCTACCTCTAACAGTTACTACTCTCCTTGCTTCTTAGCACCTACACCATGACCTCTACCTCCTCATCCATGACCACCTACAAAGTTGTGGAAACCACAGGGTGAGACCAAGCATCCCAATGAGAGACATAAATCTTTGCAAATGTCTATTATAATCATAGTAATATAACAAAGCAGTTAAATAGAGCAGATAACTATTTAGGTAGTTTAAACATTTACAATTGAGCAGTAGAAGAATTTATAATTTTTAGAAGAAATATGAAGAATATGTATACCTATTATTAACTATACAATATAAGAAATAAGGCATGGGGTCATCCAATGTGATTCATATTTGACCCTAAGAAAATATACTACATGGCTGTATCACAACTTTCATTATTATGCCCCGAGGATTTGAGGCGTACCACTCAAATACAACTGACCACTATGAAGTCGATATCAGTACCACACAAGATCTATGGAAAATCTAGACTCCATGACCATCACCAGCTCCACTCAGTCAGTTCGAGTCGGAAATGTAGTGACATAACATTCAAACTAATAAACAACAACTTATAGTCATATCTATAGTCCTATAGACAGTAACTCATAGTCAAAGCTATGGTCCTGTAAAACAACTAGTTGGCCTTGGTACATGGCACAACACTAGAGAATAGGCTCACACATTGCCATTCCATAATAGAGCATCATACCACTATATCAAAAATTTAATAATACATGGATATATCTCCACTTATACCTCACATATTCAATAATATGCACTCTATGTTTTATAAAGGAGTTACTCGTTTCAGCATCCAACTAGATGTTGACGTTGAAGTTGGATCTATGGTATAGGGCAACTACATGATTAGAGTTTCACTTGATTTGATATTCCAATTGGGTATCTTTTAGTTCATCAATCAAGTTACAATGTATAAACACTAAACAAATTCTACAAAATTAAGGGTAAGATACAACTTTAGAAGATATAAAACGTACAAAGTGAAAACTTATCACAATATCACATGACACTTGTATTACATCCATTATAAGGCAATTAACAATATCACATCACTATGGGATATCTATCCCTTAATCACATCACTAGAGAATTTCACCTCAATCTATACTCATGGCACTTGTCAGGTCACTAGACCTAATCACATAAATCCTGCACATTGAATATCACAGTATATCTCAACAATGCTCATAGTCACCACCCTATATTATACAAGGTCACCATAGAATTCACATAGATAGACATTCATCTTACCTACAAATTAGGGTTACACAAATAGGAGAGAGAAAATACCATCATATTATAATGATATTTAAACAATATGAGCAAATGTATTTTACCTTTTAATATTAGGGTTCCATATCATCCTTCAACCACTAAACCCTAATTCAATCACCTCCCATATCGTTGAAGAGTACTAATGCTAAGAACTATTGTTAATGACTAGCCATTCATAATCAAAACACCTTATGTAGATCATTACACTATGTATTGACCATGTACATACATATGTATAGGTGTCTCGACCACCCTCAATACATGGGTCTCAAACCCTCTAAACAAAGGTGTTTTGACCTCCCATAACACATGGGTATCAAACTACCTCAACACATGGGTCTCAGCCTTGCTCAACATATTTTTCTTGACCCGCACAACATATGTGTCTCGACCACTCACACAACAAGTGTCACGACCGAGGCACTTCTACATGGTCAGACTAAGACACATCACAAAGGTCACGACTGAAACCCCTCAACATGGTCACAACCCTAGGTGTTGTAACCACTACATACCAAGTGTCTCCCCCACCATTCTTAGTCATTTTGACCGTGACATCAACCAACAAATTAAGTAGATAAGAAACAACACTGCATTGTGATCTGTATTGGGTGGATAGCGACCAACCCTTAGGGTTTTGGGGGTTACGGTCGAAATCACCACCTACAAGGTGTCGACCGAGACGGAAGACCAAGGATTGTCTCAATCCCAAGTTAACCATATGCCCAACATCTAAACAAGTCCAAACTAGGTCGAGACAGATGACCAAACCAAGAATACCAAACATCAATAGGATGAACAACACCCTATACCAAGGTGTTCATCAAACCCTAAAATATGAGCATAGAAAGTCACAAAAAGAGTTATGTATAGAGAAAACCAATATTATTATGCATGTTAACATACTCAAAACCTATTTTTATTCATGGCAAACGAACCATATATCAAGTATTACTGTTCCATAGATGATGATCCAAAGGAACACATCAATATTTCAGTCACCACAAAAATGGGTATAAGAATTTATGGAATATAAGAAGAGTAATCCTGTCAAGAATACTACACGATTGAACCCTAAACATTATAATTCATCCTACCATAAAGAAAACATTTTTAAGATCTGAGAAAACAACATAGGATCAGATTTAAGATGCAAAAAATAGATGGGGGAAAAGTTATATACCCCATGATTTGGAGAGAACCAATATACCAAGATCACAAGCTCCAAGAACTCCAAACAAACTCCAACACTTCAGCTAAATGATCACCTAAAAAGAGAAGAAAACGTTGGTCACAAAAGATTCAAGAAAGAGGGAAAACAACCCTAGGCCGAACCAAGGAAGAAAGGAGAAAGAGATGAAATCATCCTCTCACTCCGGTTTCACCATGTCAATACATAGTCTGTGGCCCCCTATGATGAGGAGTTCCTCTCAAATAACCACCATGAATGATCCACGTCTATAGCCAAGGAGGAAGAAGAAGATAGAGATTTATGAAGAGGGAAAACATGATCAAGAGTTAAGACCACTTACCAAGAGAAGAATCTCCAAAAATCACCACCAAGGGGGTTGATTTAGCACATATCCTTCCTCAAGCAAGGTTGATCAACCACCAAGGTTTCAAGATCAGACCTCCTATGCTGTTGAAGCTTGAAGAACAATCTCAAGGAAGAAGAAAGAGAGTAGGGCCAAAAAAGTTGCATACAAGTGAAGAGAAGGGGTTATATACCCAAAGGAGGAGAAACGTAAGATATTTATGAGGTGTCAACATAAAAGACTATCAAAGGACACATGCCCTACAAGCAAACAACCTTATCTCCACTCACATGAATTTTTCAAAATGTCTATGTTTATCTAGATAAAGTGTAGCCACCCTTAAGGTCGAACACTACCTTGTCTTGGTCGAGATACTTCTCAGCACTTGGTATTGACCATACCCTAAATCACCATATACATGGCTAACAAAGAGTGGCTCAAGTGGTCAAGCACAGTGTCCCCTAACAAAAGGACCCAGGTTTGAATCCCATTTGCTGCATTAATTTACCACCCTCCCAGGCATTCAACCTCCAGCATGTGCATGAAAGAGGGGGGGAATCATCTCTCTTAATGCCATATATATGGTCGAGACTCTTCACTAGAGGACAAACTATCTCAACCAACCCATTTACAAGTCATCATAGTTGAAACCACACTATATGGAGCATGTGTTGAGGTCTCTATGCTCACCCAAAAGTTAGGTAGTGGTCGCAACACTCAAACCCTAGCATAATCACCATATCAACAAGCAAACCCTAGAAACCTTAGAATCACCATAAGATGTCACATCTTCAAACATGTTTCAAACAAAGATCCCCATATAAAAATATTCTCTCTCATGATACTAAATAACAATAAGCACTCTCAACATGTTGCATTTTGCAAGATAACCGTCACTTATGGGTAAATTGCAATTTTGTCCCAAATAAGAAAAAATATAACACAGATTGCTCAAACATCAATCAAACTGGACCTAAATGAATATTTAATCATGTCACATGGTATTAACATATATCCAAAGACTAAATTAAGGTTTAAGCATCTCATTTATAAAAAGTAAACACAATCAAGAATAAAGATAGGTTAGGGGTATTACAACCATAAATCCCTAATAGGGATTGAGCCCCCAAAATCCTACGCAAAAAGAGACAGATACTTCTTCCACATCTCGTCCTCAAGTTCCCACATGGCTTCCTTTACACCATGATGATGCCACAAAACCCTGACTAACACAATGTCTTTCTTCTTCAACTTCTTGATCCTTTTATCCAGGATCAGAATAGGATCTTATACATAAGATATATCGCTATCTATATCCACCTCAACATGTTGAAGAGTCAACTCCGTGTAAGGATGACACTGTCACAAAACCATTTGTTACCCAAATCCTCACTCCTAATGGCTAGAAAGCCAAATGTGAGAGGACCCGAACTTCCGTCTATAGGGTAGATCACATAACATATGCATGAATAAAACCACAAACAACAACTAAGGTATGAGACAAGAAAGCATAAAAGAATGCTAAAATAATACCTGATACAATCTTAGGCCCCATATATCAACTGTGTGTATGCCATTTGCATGTCATTATATATCATCAGAGTATGAGCAAATTATCATAAGTGCGGAATCATTTGTCATCATTAGAGATTTATTGTGTACCTATTACCTAAAATCATAAAATGGGTATACATCAACACAACTGTGCTGAGTACGCTGTGAAAACATATAAAATCACATGCTTAAGAACATATATTGCTTGGCAAAAGCATAAAGTAAATAAAAAGAATGAAGCAACAACATGATTAAAGACTTTCTTATTAACATGCAAGCGTGTTTTATGTTCATTCCCATTGTACTAACAATATCATAAGGCCTTTGACTAGATTCTCAAAGGAAGGGGTCCATGACGGTGCTCAAGATTAGCTTCCCTATTTCAACATGGGGGGACTACAAGAACAAACATCAAGAGTTAACCCAATTCGTAAGGGACCTCAAGGCCAATTTCAAGACCTAACCCTTGTATCAACACTGTACCCTATCATGACAACTCAAGTAGGACACCCAGCCTTGCGCCCTTAGCCCAAGAATATAGGTAGGTACACAAGGTTGTATAATGGACATATATCATTATATTTTTAGGTTTGTTCAACATATGTAATCAAGACCAAAACATAGTAGTCATAGGGAACATTATATAAAACAAGTGTATATAGACAAGCATTTATACTACATACATACATACATGCAATTTCAATAATACTAGTTTGGCCGATAGGAGGACAAAGCGTATATTGATACGAGCAAACTAGCATTATAAAACTTTATTAGATCTTTGAAAAGAGTCCATCAAAGAGATCCTGGCATTACAAGAAAGTGTGGATATATTAACATCACA
This sequence comes from Alisma plantago-aquatica, assembly GCA_963693085.1. Classification (NCBI taxonomy): domain Eukaryota; kingdom Viridiplantae; phylum Streptophyta; class Magnoliopsida; order Alismatales; family Alismataceae; genus Alisma; species Alisma plantago-aquatica. The sequence goes on along the minus strand of OY856415.1, from coordinate 412,264,033 downwards.
ACACTTAGATCATCTTAAAAATGTCATCAAGGGTGGATGTTTCACCTAATCTACGTTCCACATATCACAATGATTTATTTCGACATCTTCAATGTTCATGCAATTTTCATCATCAAGCTACATACTAGATCATATATCATTTTGAATCAGGGTGAAACATCCATAGAAAGATCAGGGATTTACAACATAGGCTTTCATTATCTTATTAGAGCCAACATGAGTTTCGAGCAAGTTTAAGCAACATATGTATCAACATTGTCAAACTAGTCATCTTCATGCAAGATGGTCATCAATAGAGTACAAGAATGATCGAGATAAATTTAGTGTCATAGAGATCAATCATGTTACTTATTTGAGTACATTAAATAGCATGGGTGACCATTAGGGTGACATTTGTATACGATCAGATCTCAAATATGGTAACATGCACATTATGTCACACTTCAATGTCATGTATAAGTCACTCAGGCATAATAGTGAGCAAGATTGATCCATATATCATGTAGGTGATAAGATCATGCAGAGTTACTGATCTAGATCAAACTGATGATTATGAGTTCATATAATCAACTTGGGCATCAAATTAATGATCATAGCATTAAAGTTCACATGTTACATATTTCATGGTCTGTTTCATGAATAAGAGTCTTTGATAGAGCATGGCATGATCAAGTTCGATTCAAATAGTACAAGATATAATATGTAACTGATCAGGGTCATTAGTCAAGTGGGATCAAGATATGATCATGGTTGAGAATTTAATCAACAATAATAATATGATGCCATTTTCAACATTACAGGAGTTGTGAATGGAATTAGGCTCTTAGACAAAGTCCATTGGATATTCTCATCGAGTAGATCAACTTTCATATATAATATGTCCAACTTGGTATTACAAATCATTTAGTATGATTTTTTGAAGATAAAGCATATATCATGAAGAGAGATAGCATACACCATCATTGGGTGGCGACATGGCGCGACCCATTACATCAGCGCCCAGTCCACATGAGCTTGTAGGGACGCAGGGTCTACGGTCCTTCTTTGACCCAGTCAAACGTGAGAAAGAGATAGAGGGGGAGGGACTAGGCTGGACTGAGTGTCATATTGTAATTGACGATCGTTGTTCCTCCTGTCCATCATGCCCGTGCGCGAGCACACATGGGTACTTCTGCGACGGTGGGTTGCCGGAGAGGCTCACCGGAGCCAAGATTCTAGGCATCTCAACTCATATTGGGGATAGGGAACATGCAGGTTGAGATATTAGATGACCCATGAATCCATTGGCATCGTCAAAAAGAGTCGAAAGGGGTCGTGTGTCAAACGCCCAAACAAACTTGTAGTGGAGGCACCATTGATGGTCGAAGGAAGAAGAAGAAATGCTAAGATAAGGTATTGGGGATGAGATCATGTGAGAAGATAGGGGAAATGAAGGGAGAGGCGTTGTCGAGTGAAATGACTTACAAAGAAGGCTGTAGGAGGCATGGACAACCCTAATCATCATGGTCATGGTCATGGTGGCCGACCATGGTAGGAGAGGTGCCCAATACTCCTACCATATCCCATACTTATAGAAAAAGAGGCAGGAAGAGGTCGAGAAAGGTCTAAGGAGACTTTTACAACATCAACTTGACTTTAGCAGCCTTGTGGTGCCATAACCCTACCTTGGTCGACCCTAGGGTCACTGTGGTGTCCTCTTCCAAGGAACAAGATGACTAACTATCGTCTGATCTAGCGTGGAGGATCTCAACTATTCAATTAAAAGTCCAGGAACACAACCTCACAAGGCCAGCTAGGTGCACCTAACTAGCCATCCCCAGATCAAAACAAAGGGCTGAGGTCCAAGAAGGATAAATAAGAAAGAAAAGGGTGAAAAAGTCTAGAAAAGTGATAAACTTGCAAAGGCCATAACTTTGTCCTTGATTATCAAATTTGGGTGAAATGTTTACCACTGGATCAAAAATTTCATCCTCTACACAATAGAAAAGAATTAAACTCAAGATGAGAATGTGGAGTGGATCAAAAAATTCAAAACATACTAAATGTAGATAAAGTCATTCAACATTGCATAATCGTGTTCAAAACTAAAATTTAGCCATCAATACTCATCAATTGCGCAACAAGTAATTCCAAAACATCCAAATGATGGCTAGGAAGGTCTTTGAGTCAAACTGAGCGTATTATGAGTCAATGTGTGCAATGTTGGAGGAGAGAGAAAAATCAAGTTTTTTACAGACACTTCCTCAACATAGAGTAATGAAACACACAATGTAACTTATGCACCTCAGGTGGAAACTCTAGCTTATAGGACACCTTCACAACATGTGCAACCATAGGATAAGGCCCCATATATCGGGGATATAGCTTACCCTTATTCCGAACCTTAGAACACCTTTCCAAGGAAAACATTGAGATAGACTATGTCTCCCACTTGGAACTCTAAAGGCCTATGATAGTTATCAGCATAAGAATTGTGTCTGTCCTGTGCTACCTTCAACTACTGTTGAATCACTTTGATCTTTTCTGTCATTTGTTGTACAAACTTAGGACCCATAAGCTGATATTCACCCATGTCATACCAACACAAAGGAGATCTAAACTTTCTCCCATGCAAGACTCCATATGGTTCCATATCGATGCTCCTCTGATAGCCATTGTTGTACGAAACTTCTATCAGGATAAGGTTTATATCCCAACTGGCTAAAAATTGCAACACACAAGCTCTCAATAGATCCTACAAGGTATGTATTGTCCTCTTAGACTATAATGAAATCCACCAAACTGACAACCAAATCATTACTAAATATGCAGAATAATCATAAGCAGCGGATTAATAAAAAAATCACTAAACATTAAAACCATTTTGCAGAGTGATCCATTTCTAGAAAAACTCTTAAAGGAAGAACCAAAACCTGATATTCATCATTGATCATATTGTACATACATTGTACCATCTCTTCTCGAGGATAACATATAACATTTGCTTTCTCAAAACATATACTTAAAGCAACATCAAACCTCGAGGCATACAAGCCAAAATCTCAGATTTTTCATAAAACCAACACATACTAAATCCAAGGACCTGAGAGTACAGAGACAACACACATAACTTCTATCTATAAGACACAACAAACAATACACTCAACCTGAACTGTCACTGCTATCCCTGCTGTTGTTGTTCTCCTTCTGCAGTACGGTCTCAACCCCCCCTCGTGTATGTCTACCTAAAAAAATGTGGATCCCACGGGGTGAGACAATTGTCTCAACGAGAGATATAACTCTCCACCAACAATGTTATTATCACATTTAAATAGTATTAAATTGAGAAGAGGATAAGAAGTTTAGAATATTCTCATTTTTTAAAGCATTGCAACTATCTATGATAGAGCAGTAAATCATCAATTCACTTTATAAGGAATATGAAGAACATGTATATCATTTACCCATCTTACTATATCATCATCTCAAGCTTATCCTGTGATACTCATTATCATGGTATGTCATCCATGAATGATTCTCATTTCTATCTGTTGGCCTCAAGCAATCTGCAAACTAGACATTGAATTGTACCAGTCATGTGAATATACATCATCATGTTTATCTAAGTATTGAACTATACAAACCCTAAGATCATAGTGTTCAGCCAGGAATTGGACTATACCAATCCTGAGATCCAGTTCAGCCAGGCATTGGACTATACCAATCCTGAGGTCACAACCAAGCATTGGACAATACCAATCCTGAGTTCACTGCCAACATTGGACTATATCAATCCTGAGGTCATAGCCAGACATTGGACTATACCAATCCTGAGATCATAGAGTTCAACTAGGCATTGACCAATCTTAAGATCAAAGAGTTCAACCACGCATTGGACTATACCAATCCTGAGATCGAGTTCAACTAGGTATTGGACTATACCAATCCTGAATTCATAGCCAGGCATTAGACTATACCAATCCTAAATTCACAACCATGCATTGGACGATACCAATCCTGAGGTCACATTTAGGCATTGGACTATACCAATCTTGAGATCATAGAGTTCAACCAGTCATTGAACTATACAAATCCTGAGATCGAGTTCAACCATGTATTGGACTATACCAATCTTGAGTTCACAACCAGGCATTGAACTATACCAATCCTGAGTTCACAACCAGGCATTGGACTATACCAATCATAAGGTCACATCAGTCATTAGACTACACCAATCCTGAGATCATAGAGTTCAGCCATGCATTGGACTATACAAATCCTAAGATCATAGAGCTCAGCCAGGCATTCGACTATACCAATCCTGAGATCGAGTTTAGCCAGACATTATACCAATCCTGAGTTCACAACAAGGCATTAGACTATACCAATCCAGAGTTCACAACCAAGCATTGGACTATACCAATCCTGAGGTCACAACTAGTCATTGGACTATACCAATCTTGAGATCATAGAGTTCAACCAGGCATTAGACTATACCAATCCTGAGATCAAGCTCATCCATGTATTGGACTATACCAATCATGAGTTCACAACCAGGAATTATACCTCATTCGAACCATCAGATACATTCACATCCTTTATGTGATATAAGTATTCCTCATGTCTCATTTTAACATATTCAAAGCACCATAGCCTTTATTTTGGCTATGACTATAATGTATGTATGAACGAGATTTCATTATTATCTTTGTAACCATTTATTATTATTATGTTACGGGGTTCCTATTTACCTGGTTTATTTTAAACATTACCATTTCGTACATCAATCTCTAGATCAACATCTTGTCACCTCTCACTAGGAAACAACTAATCACATGGCTTACAAGGCCCATTATTTGGCATTATATGAAACATCATAGCTCATACTCAGCTATGCTCATTATTTCATGCTATCAACATGGTTTCAATATGGTTAAGGATTCCCCTTTATTAACCAATTGTAGTTTCAAATCACATCATTACCCTTAATTAGGGTTAAGGTTTCCCTCTTTAAGCTAACTAGGGTTTTCAAGTACATTCATCAAGAATCAAAACCCTAATTCAGATCCCACACATCTTAGGAGTATCAATGTATGCTCATTTCATGATTATCACAAAAGTATGAGTTTCTCTCTCATTCTCACTAGGATGTTGATTACTTCATACTTTATTAAGTTGGATCAACCTTTCCTTCAAGGTACATTATCCTACTTAATCAATATTCATTAAACTCCATACCTCTTAATGTATGACTTGATATAAGACACTTCATGTGTTACTACATCAAGTACATTGCATCTAAGGTGCTTTTCTTCATATGGGTTTTGAGGTTCTTCCACCATATCGGGTATGAGGTGTGTGATTGCTACCCATATCACTTTAGAGGTGTATGTGTGCTTACCATATCACCCTTTAGGTGTATGTGTGCTTACCATCTCAGGTATGAGGTGTATGCTTGCTTCCATATTACTTTAGAGGTGTGTCTGTGCTTACCATATCACCTTAGAGGTGTATGTGTGCTTCACACCATATCAGGCAAAGAGGTGTGTGTTTTATTTACACCATATCAGGAAAAGAGATGTGTGTGTGCTTCACACCATATTGGGCAAAGAGGTGTGTGTATGCTTCACACCATATCAGGCAAAGAGGTGTGTGTGTGTGTGCTTCACACCATATCAGGCAGAGAGGTGTGTGTTTAACCCAATATCATTTTTGAGGTGTTTTCTTGACCTGATATCGTGAAAGAGGTGTATAATACACCACCATATCGTGCAAGAAAGTATAAAATCATAGCCATATTATTTTAGTGAAGTAGGTGCATCATCATATCGGGTTAGAGGTGCATGCTTGTGTGCTTGAACCCGATATCACTTTATAAGGTGATAACATCATCTTAAAGCTTTAGAACTTCGTTCTACTTGTTCTAGTACAAGGATAACATGTCTAAACAACTATTAGAACTCATAATTTCATCAACTATTTCAAAAAAATTCAGAATTAAAAGTAGTTCATTAAGTATAGCAATTTAGGTGATAAATAATAACATGATAGAGTTCAAGTTATATAACCCGCCTTAAGAATAACTTCAAAGCTCCAAGATTTAAAGATCCACATTCCTAAGGTTGAATATGAACTTCACAACTCCTCTATATGCAAAGAATCACCATGGATAAGCAATTGGTGAAGAAGAAAAGAAAGGAAGATCATAACCCTAGATTCATGCTTCAATCCAACGTTGAAGATGATCATGGACTCACCTTAGGGTTAAGTATTGATATACTTCTTGCTCCTTAGAACCTTTTCACGATACCTCACTACTCAGGCACGATATGCCACCACTTTTGGCCGATATCACCCTCACTTATGGCCAAAACACTTCACTATGGCCAATATCATCTTGCTAGGCCGATATCACCTTACTTGGCCAATATGAACTTGCTATGGACGATAAACAAGGCCCTATGCATGATAACACTTCAATACTACAATATACAAGGACCCTATGCACGATAACTAAGAGCAAGGGATGATATATTTTGAAAAATTCCACTTATGGGTGAAAGGAAGGGTATTTATACTTGAGGTTCATGAAAAAGTGTGTATATGAGGTGTCACATTTTTAAGCTACTAGGTGCCACGTGTCCATGCATGGTTGACACATGTCCTTGCATGCACTCATATTTATATTGACATGAAAAACACTTGAGCATAATATAGAGATGATATTTCGGCCATTAGTTATCTTATTTGATAAGATATCTCATCTTTATCTCATAATTTATGCAACCCGATACTACTTTTTGCAAGGAGCTTCTAATTCAACATGGATCACCTCCTTGAGGTTATTTTCCCATCATGGACAAGGCCAAGAGTTAACAAACTGATATGGGATCCCGTCTATGGCTCCTTGGCTGATAGGCACTCCCATATGGACTCAATAACCCGATACAAGCTCAATTAGGGTTTCACATTCAACACTTTCTTGGTCTTTTCATCACCAAGAGTATCATATTTATATATGACTCAAACATGGAGCCCACTTATTTCTCTCTCCTCTAAATGATACATAGAGGAAGTAGGAACACTCTACAGGTGGTAATTTGCATATCAACCCTACAATTTGGGTAATTTACAACTTGCACCAAAATTGGTACACAAGTCATTAACATTATTCAAACAAGTTCAAACTTGGAATTTGAGCTTTCCACAAGCCACCACCTTGCATAATTCTCTCTATAATTATGCTAAAACACATGAGGCATGTTCAACATATGACATATTGCACTATTACCCCTTATCTTGGGTAAATTTCATTTTGGTCCAAAACATGAGAACTTTGCTCAAACATTATTCAAACAAGACCAAATTTGAAACATAAGTTTGTTACCTGATAACAAAACACTTTAGATGATTATATTCAAGTTCTAAGCAACTTACTTAACCAAAAAAAATAGGGTTACCTCATAACCAAGGTCAAGGTCATTACATAGACTATCCATCTATTTGTAGATGGAATGCAATGATGAACCTCAACTGTGTACCCATCATTACATGCAAACACTCCCAAAAATGACTAGTAAATTGAGGACCTATGTCTGACACGATAGTATCTGGGATACCATGTAAACATACTATCTCACTGACATACACCTGTGCAAGCTCCTTAGCTGTATATGTCATCTTTACTGGTAGAAAGTGCACTGACTTAGTCAACTTGTCCACTATTACACAAATGGAATCATGAACTTTGACTATCCTTGGAAGTCCAACCACAAAGTCCATCATGATATGATCCCACTTCCACTTTGGTATAGGTCATGGTTGTAAAGTCCCTACAGACTTTTGATGCTTGACTTTTACCTGCTGACACACTGTGAACTTAGCCACGAACTCGAAGACATCATGCTTTAATCCTGGCCACCATTACAAATCTTCAAAATTATAACACGTCTTGGTGCTACCTGGATGCATAGCGTACATAGAATAGTGAGCCTCTTCTAGAAGTAACATTCTCAGATATCTACATCTGGTACAACTATTCTGCCATGATAACACATTGTCCTGTCCTCAAATTCAATGAATCCATCACGCTTCTCATTCGACAACTCTTCCTGTATCTATTGTATCGTAATATAATTATGATGTGCATCTCTAATTTGTTGATTTAGTGTAATCTTTGTAAATGTGCCAACAAACTGCTAAATGGACACTTCCTACTATACATTCATCTGTCACAAGGAGACCAACATGTCTCTCTTATGGCATATTAAAATAATCGATTGTTCCTTCTCAATGGATGATGTTGAAGAAGACTTTCTACTTAAAGAATCTGCTACCACATTTGCCTTCTCTAGATGGTAGTATATAGTACAATCGCAGTCCTTGATTGGCTCCATCTAACATCATTGTCACATGTTCAACTCCTTTTAGAAAAGATATATTGTACGTTCTTATGGTCAATGAAGATCTGACACTTCTAGCCATACAAGTAATGTCTCCATATCTTCAAGGCATGGACCACAACGGACAACTCTAGATCATGTGTTGTGTAGTTCTCCTCATGTTTCTTAAGCTGTCATGAAGCAAAAGAAATCATGTTCTTATCTTGCATTAGCACACAACCTACACCATTCTTGGATGCATCAAAAAAGACAATATACCCCTTTCCTTGTTATGCAACACTAACACAGGTACACTGGTTAACCTCTCTTTAGGATTATAAAAGATCGTTGACATCTATCATCCCAAACAAACAAAACATCCTTCCTTATTAACTTTGTTAGGGGTAACACCACAACACTAAAGTTCTTAATGAACCTCCTATAATATCATGCCAAACCTAGAAAGCTACAAACTTCTATAGGTATCTTTGGCTGATCCCACTCCAGTTTGTCTCCACTTTCTTTAGTTCTACACAAACTCCCACTCCAGTTTGTCTCCACTTTCTTTAGGTCTACACAAACTCCTTTAGTAGATATTACATGCCCTAGGAAAGCCACTTCCTTTAATCAAAACTTGCACTTACTGAATTTCGCATACAACTAGTGCTTCCTTAACAAGTCAACCGCTGACGTAGGTGTTGCTCATGCTATTGGATATCTCTAGAGTAGATTAAGATATCATCTATAAACACTACTAGGAACAAGTCTGGATAGGGCCTGAACACCCTATTCATTAGGTCCATAAATGTTGTTGGTGCATTGGTTAGCCCAAATGACATAACCACAAACTCATAATGGCCATACCTTGTCCTAAAAGCTGAGTTAAGTATGACATTTTCCTTAATCCAAAACTAGTGATATTATGACCTTAAGTATATCTTAGAGAATATTGTGGAACCTCATAACTGATCAAACAAATCATCTATATGCGGAAACAAATACTTGTTCTTGATTGTCATTTTATTTAATTGTCGGTAATCAATACATAACCTCATCGATCCATCCTTCTTCTTTACAAATAGAATGGGAGCACCCCAAGGAGATGTGCTTAGTCTAATGAAACCCTTTTCCAACAATTCCTACAACTAGTTCTTCAAATCCTACATCTCAGCTGGTGCCATCCTATACGATGTTTGTTCTATAGGTTGGGTACCTAGAACTAGATTGATCTTCAAATCAGTCTATATGGGAAGAGGTAAACCTAGAAACTAATCAAGAAACACATCCTCGAACTCGTGTACAACTGACACTTCCTAAATACCAGGAATATTTGCCTTGGTATCCACCACATGTGCCAAGGATGCATCACAACCCTATCTCATCCACTTCACTACTATCACAGTTGAAACTACAGATGTTAGAAGAATCTTCTAATCACCTTGAAAGACCCACGAAGCATCACCATCAACAAATGTTGCCAACTTGACACTACAATCCAAGATCACACAATACTTTTCCAAAGTATCCATTCCAATGATCACATCGAATCTGTGCATGTTAAGTGGTAGGAGATCCACTTGAATGTTGCATAATGAAAAGGAAAGAACGCAAGATGAACACACCTCCCGCAGCTCGACGAAACCTACTAGAGGAGTTTCTATATGAAGACTGTCCGGTCTATGACTAACATGCAAGAAACAACTAGAAATCATTTATCTAGTGATAAAAGAGTGTGTCACACCTGGGTCAATCAAAATAGATCTGAAATAGGAAGAAGATAAATTAGAATGAAATGACTCCATCTGACCTATCATGACATGAGGGTTAACAACTCCTTCTGGATGAATCATCACATAGAATCAAGCAATCACCTATTGTCTCCCACTTCCTCTGCCAGCTTGTCCTTAAGAACCAGCCTGTGACGCATGTCCGTGTGCTCTACCACTGTGATGTTGTCGCTACTATTATCTTTACTGACTCTGCCTCGACTACTGAGTCACCTCTTAATCCTTCAGAGGGCAGTACCACTTAGTATGCCCCACCTGTACACACATGAAATAGATTTTTCTCTCATACCAAATCCTAGATAGCCTCGTCACTGATATTGATGAGGTTATGATAGAAAATTAGTGTCTGAGAATAGGTGGTGTAAGGGATCAGGCAAGAGAGGAATCAGTGCATGAGAATCCCCATTATGATGAGGCAATGATAGAAAATCCAACCCTTCATACTCTTTTTGGGTAATTCATGAACACAATGATGCATATGGAAGACCGGATGCCTACACCAGCACCTAGGGCACCAGTTCCAAATGAGGAACATGGGTCTGGTAAGACTTTTCAACGACTATGCAGTGTAGGAGCTATAGAATATGCTAGAACAACTGACCTAAAAATGCCAATTTCTGACTCACTCAGTTAGAAAAGGCTTTTAAGATCCTTAGTATCCCACATGATGACAAAGTCAAACATGATGTATACATTTTAAAGGGTAGTGCTGGCCATTGGTGGGCCATAGAAGAGGTACAAAGGAATGATGAAGATGTTGGTTGGGAGGAATTTTGTCAAGAATTTGTCAATAAGTATTTTCCAAGAACATATTTAGATGAAAAGATCTCACAGTTTGAGAAGGTTCGATAGGGAACCATGTCAATAAATGAATATGAGGCTAGGTTTATGGAACGTTTATAGTTTTATCCTCAAATGGCTGCTACTGAGCAAGAGAAGATTCGACATTTTGAGAAAGGACTGAATGCTGAGGTGTCTATCTCAGCTTCTGCATTAGAAAGTAGATAAAGATTTGCCACATTTGTGGAGTCAATTCGGAGGATAGAAAGGTCTGTGATAAAGAAACATGAGTCAAACCTCAAAAGGAGGGCTACACAGTTATAGGAATAGTGGATTGGTGGTACTAAACAACCAAAGTTTTCGGTAATATTTATTCAACCACAATATAGTACACCAATGCAGTGGTCACCAAGAAGGATCCAAGCTTGCTATAGATGTAGACAGAGAGGACATGTAAGGTGGCAGTGTCCAAGGAGAAGTGATGAGGTGACCCAACAGTCAAGGTATAATCTACAACGCCCACAAGGACCACAATTTAGTGGAGCAGAAGGCCAAGGATGAGGACAAGTGTCACAGATTGGTCTATCTACTTCTGGTGGCAGTGGACAAAGGCAATAACAATATGACAACTAGACTCCATGTGGAGTCAGCCGAGACTCTAGATAAACCATAAGAGGTAGCATGTCAGATAAACCATTTTATTATGAATTATCTTTCCATTTCCACTCTTTGCCTACTAATTATAAGAAAGGTAGTTGTGGTTAAATTAGTCCTATGAGGACATGAGGAAGAGATAAGAAGGATGAGAACCTATACTCAGTCCAATATTTCCTTATATGTTTTGAAATTTCTCCCTTCATGAAGAAATGGAAGAGATGTAAAAGAAACAACCAGAGAAAATTTGAGATAATTAAGTATTAAAAATTTAAAGAGATGAAGCATAATATAAAACAAATGCATACTACCTAATTTCAATTCTTGAATACCCTGGCCAGGTATTCATCTACTGAAGGCATGGTAAGTATGGAACTCTTAGATTGCTATCTTTCTAATTACTCTGATTAAGTAGTCATTTTGAGACAATCTAAAGAGCATAATGAAGTAAAAAATGTGGCATGGATATTTCTACCACATCCTAATTGATATATGGAGAAATTTGAGTTAATCATAGATCAACTTATAAACAAAAGAAGATGTTTAGTATAATGTATACCTTGATCTGAGGACCTAGAGGTAATAGTTACCTAATGAGAGGTAACAATGTTCAGTGATGAACTGAGGGTTTGAATACCCAGATCTAGTAATCATGATGATGATAATACTGAGAGTTGGTGATATGTAATCATCTCTATAATTCCTACACTGAAGGTAAGGAACCTAAGAGGAAATAAGATTGAGTGACACATGAATAATTGAAAGTTCATGTCATACTCGAAGAAGGTGATAATCTCTTTTCTTTAATAAGCAAACCTGGATAATAATGGGGCGATAAAAATGACTATGTTTCCTTATGCTCTTTCCCTTCTAGAACATGACAATCAAGTAAGACTTATGACACTTGATGTGCAGGGATTAGAAGTAATCTATAGATGGATACTTTGGAAGGTATCATCTAGTCTTGGATTTTAGTTCAAAGACAAGTATATGTGATAAGTAATATGTTTAGTTTTGGTAATAATAGCAGAGAATGGAAAGAATGATAATGTGATGTGTTTTTGGCACATATAATGGATACCAAGGTAAAAAATCCTAGTATCCAAGAACTTTCAATGATATGGGAAAATGGGAACATGACTCCTGATAAGATGAATAATGCTTGGTTACCTAGAAGGGTCAACTTTGAAATTTGTCTAGTTACATACTTTAGTATGGATACCATATGTTAGGGGTTTATGCCCCGCATAAAAATGACATCAGCAAGGATGTATGAGTTGAAGGAACAATTGTAGAATCATTTTGGGAAAATCTTATCAAGCTAAAAATAATTCCTTAGAATATCCCTATCTAGATTTGTTGAGGAAACTTATACATAAAATTTAGAGATACTACTGAGATAGCTCTTCTTTAATAAGTAGCCTCTCTTTATGACAAGAAAATAAAAAGCTAAAGGGATAATTGATACAAGTCATAAGAAAGTTTAGTGTTGTGTCAGTAGATTTGAGTGGCACAACAGATGCATGATAAGACTTGTAGTCCCAAGTGGGTGACAGAACGCAACTTTGGTCTTTCCATGAAAGAGAAATGACAAACTAAGTGAGGAGTATGGAAGACTCCCTAGAATTGAAGAATCTTGTCACATAGAGTTGTAAGTTGAGAAAGGTGACAAATCAGTGAGGTTTGACACCTGAGTTAAAAAAGGTATGTATAATGTTTCTCTGACTAAGAAAAGTGTTACCTGGCATAGAGTTGACTCTACAGTCAATAATGAAAAGGATAGTGGAGTATGTGTCCTGTGTGACATATTCTATGATAACCCTGTGTGGAAGAACTTTGTGTAGATAAAAGTTCTATTACATATCCATGACATTAAGATGTTATGAGGAGACTTGATGATATGATGAATGAATAATATCTGTCTCCCTTTACCTCGGATTTTAGGGACGAAATCCTTGTTAGGGGTTTATAACTTGTAATGACCCTAACCTTGGTAATGAGGTAACCCTATTTTTTTGGCTAATTAAGTTGCTTAGAACTTGAATATAATCCTCTAAAGTGTTTTATTATTAGGTAACAAACTTATGATTCAAATTTGGTCATGTTTGAATAATGTTTGAGCAATATTCTCATGTTTTGGACCAAAATGCAATTTACCCAAGATAGGGTTATAGTGAAATATGTCATATGTTTAACATTCTTCATGTGTTTTAGCATCATTATAGAGATAATGATGCAAGGTGGTGGCTTGTGGAAATCCTAAATTCCAAGTTTGAACTTGTTTGAATAATACTGGTGACTTGTGTACCAATTTTGGTGCAAGTTGTAAATTACTCAAAATGTAGGGTTGATATGCAAATCACCACCTCTAGAGTGTTCCTACTTCCTCTATGCATCATTTAGTGGAGATAGAAATAAGTGGGTACCATGTTTGAATCATATTTAAATATGATACTCTTGGTGATGAAAAGACCAAGAAAGTGTTAAACGTGAACCCTAATTGAGCTTGTATCGGGTTATTGAGTCCATATGGGAGTGCCTATCGGCCAAGGAGCCATAGAGAGGATCCCATATCGGTTTTTTGACTCTTGGCCTTTTCCATGATGGGAAAAGCACCTCAAGGAGGTGATCCATGTAGAATTAGAAGCTCCTTGCAAAAAGTAGTATCGGGTTGCATAAATTATGAGATAAAGATGAGATATCTTATCAAATAAGATATCTAATGGCCGAAATATCATATCTAGATTATCCTCAAGTGTTTTCCATATCAAGATAAATATGAGTGCATGCAAGTACAGGTGTCAACCATGCATGGACACATGGCACCTAGTAGCTTAAAATGGTGACAACTCATATACACTCTTTTTCATGAACCTCAAGTATATATACCCTTCCTTTCACCCATAAGTGGAATTTTTCGAAATCTATCACCCCCTTGCTCTTAGATATCGTGCATAGGGTCCTTTTATCATGTAGGAGTGAAGTGGTATTGTGCATAAGGCCTTGGGTATCGTCCATAGAAAGTTCATACCAGCTAAGTAAGGTGATATCGGCCTAGCAAGGTGATATCGGCCATAGTGAAGTGTTCTGGCCATATGTGAGGGGGATATCCACCGAAAGTTCATGCATGAGTAGTGAGGTATCGTGCAAAGGTGCTAAGGAATAATAAGAAGCTCAATACGTAACCCTAAGGTGTGGCCATGATCATCTTCAACCATGGATTGAAGCATGAATATAGGGTTATAATCTTCCTTTTTTTTCTTCTTCACCAATTGCTTATCCATGGTGATTCTTTGCATATAGAGGAGTTTTGAAGTTCATCTTCAACCTTAGGAACATGGAGCTTTGGAGCTTGGAGCTTTGAAGTTATCCTTGAGATGGGTTATATAACTTGAACTCTATCATGTTATTATTCATCACCTAAATTACTATACTTAATGAGCTACTTTTAATTCCGAAATTTTCTAAAATAGTTGATGAAATTATGAGTTCTAGTAGTTTATTAGACCTATTATACTTGTACTAAAACAAGTAGAACGAAGGTCTACATATTGAAGATGATGGTATCACCTTATAAAGTGATATCGGGTTCAAGCACACAAGCAGGCACCTCTAACCCGATATGGTGATGCACCTACTTCACTAAAATGATATGGATACGATTTTATACTTTCTTGCACGATATGGTGGTGTAGTATACACCTATTTCACGATATGAGGTCAAGCAAACACCTAAAAAATGATATTGGGTTAAATACATACCTCTCTGCCCGATATGGTGTGAAGCACACACACACCTCTTTGCCCGATATGGTGTGAAGCACACACACCTCTTTTCCCGATATGGTGTGAAGCACACATACACCTCTAAGGTGATATGGTAAGCACACATACACCTCTAACATAATATGGATGCAAGCATACGCCTCAAACCTGAGATGGTAACCACACATACACCTCAAGGGTGATATGGTAAGCACACATACACCTCTAAAGTGATATGGGTAGCAAGCACACACCTCATACCCGATATGGTGGAAGCACCTCAAAACCCATATGAATAAAAGCACCTTAGATTCAATGTAATTGATGGAGTAACACATGAAGTGTCTTATATCAAGTCATACATTAAGAGTTATGGAGTTTAATGAATATTAATTAAGTAGGCTAATGTACCTTGATGGAAAGGTTGATCCAACTTAATAAAGTATGAAGTAATCAGCATCCTAGTGAGGATGAGAGAGAAAATCATACTTCTACGATAATTATGAAATGAGCATACATTGATACTCCTAAGATGTGAGGGATCTGAATTAGGGTTGTGATTCTTGATGAATGTGCTTGAAAACCCTAGTTAGCTTTAAAAGGGAAACCTTAACCCTAATGAAAGGTAATGATGTGATTTGAAACTACAATTGGTTAATAAAGGGGAATCCTTAACCATATTGAGACCATGTTGATAGCATGACATAATGAGCATAGTTGAGTATGAGCTATGATGTTTCATATAATACCAACTAATGGGCCTTGTAAGCCATGTGGTTAGTTGTTGCCTATTGAGAGGTAAAAAGATGTTTAATGGGCCTTATGAGCCATGTGATTAGTTTTTTCCTAGTGAGAGGTGACAAAATGTCTAATGGCCTTGTGAGCCATGTGATTAGTTGTTTCCTAGTGAGAAGTGACAAGATGCCTAATGGCCTTGTAAGGCATGTGATTATTTTATGCCTAGTGAGAGGTGACAAGATGTCTAATGGTCTTGTGAGAAATGTGATTATTTGTTGCCTAGTGATAGGTGACAAGATGTTTAATGGCCTTATGAGCCATGCGATTAGTTGTTGCCTAGTGAGAGGTGACAAGATGTTGATCTAGAGATTGATGTAAGAAATGGTAATGTTTAAAATAAACTAGGTAAACTGGAACCCCATAACATAATAATAATAAATGGTTACAAAGATAATAATGAAATCTTGGTCATACATACATTAGCCATAGCCAAAAATAAGGGCTATGGTGCTTTGAATATGTTAAAATGAGACATGAGGAATACTTGTATCACATAAAGGATGTGAATGTATCTGGTGGATCGACTGAGGTATAATGCCTGGCTGTGAACTTAGGATTGGTATTGTCTAATACCTGGCTGAACTCGATCTCAGGATTGGTATAGTCCAATGCCTGGATGAACTCTATGATCTCAGGATTGGTATAGTCCATTTCCTGGCTGTGATCTTAGGATTGGTATAGTCCAATGCTTGGTTGTGAACTCAAGATTGGTATAGTCCAATGCCTGGCTATGAAGTAAGGATTGGTATAGTCCAATGCCTGGCTTTGACCTCAGGATTGGTATAGTCCAATGCATGTCTATGAACTCAGGATTGGTATAGTCCAATGTTTGGCTCTGAACTAAGGATTGGTATAGTCCAATGCCTGGATGAACTTGATCTCAAGATTGGTATAGTCCAATGCCTAGCTGAACTCTATGATCTCATGATTGGTATAGTCCAATGCCTAGCTGAACTGTATGATCTCAAGATTGGTATAGTATAATGCCTGGCTATGACCTCAGGATTGGTATAGTCCAATGCCTAGCTGTGAACTCAGGATTGGTATAGTCCAATATCTGGCTGTGAACTCAGGATTGGTATAGTCCAATACGTGGATGAACTCGATCTCAGGATTGGTATAGTCCAATGCCTGGCTGAACTCTATGATCTCAAGATTGGTATAGTACAATGCCTGGTTGTGACCTCAGGATTGATATAGTCCAATGTCTGGTTGTGAACTCAGGATTGGTATAGTCCAATGCCTGGTTGTGACCTCAGGATTGGTATAGTCCAATGCCTGGCTGAACTTGATCTCAGGATTGGTATAGTCCAATGCCTAGATAAACTCTATGATCTTAGGGTTTGTATAGTTCAATACCTGACTGAACATGATGATGAAATTTCACATGACTGGTACAATTCAATATCTGCTTAGAAGATTGGCTGAGGCCAATAGGTAGAAATGAGAACGATTCATGGATGACATACCATGATAATGAGTATCACAAGATAAGCTTGAGATGTTGATATAGTATGATGGGTAAATGATATACATGATTCATATTCCTTATAAAATGAATAGATGATTTACTACTCTATCATAGATAGTCGCAATGCTTTAAAAGATGAGAATATTCTAAATTACTTATCCTCTTCTCAATTTAATACTATTTAACTATTATAATAACATTGTTGGTAGAGAGTTATATCTCTTGCTGGGACGATTTTCTCACCCCATGGGATCCACATTTTCTTTAGGTGGATGTGCACGAGGGGGGCTTAAGACCGTACTACAGAAGGAGAACAATAGCAACAGGGACAACCGTTACTGCTTATGTTGAGTGTATTGTCTGTCGTGTCTTGTAGATAGAATTCCTATGTGTCGTCTTTGTACTCTCAGGTCCATGGATTTAGTACGTGTTGGTTTTATGAAGAATCTAAGATTTTGACTTGTATGCCTCGAGGTTTGATGCTGCTTTAAGTATATGTTTTGAGAAATCAATTGTTATATGTTATTCCCGAGAAAAGATGGTACAATGTATGTACAATATGATCAATGATGAATATCAGGCTTTGGTTCTTCCTTTAAGAGTTTTTATAGAAATGGATCTCTCTGCAAAATGGTTTTAATATTTAGTGATTTTTTTGTTAATCCACTGCTTATGATTATTCTGCATATTTAGTAACGATTTGGCTATCGGTTTGGTGGCTGTCATTACAAGTTTGGTATCAGAGCTTAAGGTTCGCTGAGTCTACAGAGACATAGGACTAAGGTGTCGAGTTTGTTCTAAGTGTACCCCAGTATATCTTATAGTGATTTCTGCTTATGCAGCAGAAGGGATATAACTCAAAGATGTCTAGAGAACATGAGGGACACGTTGCTGAGGGCAATGTTGCTACACCAATAGGAGGTGCAAGGGATCAGGAAAGAGAGGAATCAGTGCTTGAGAATCTCCATTATGATGAGGCTATGACAGAAAATCCAACCCTTCATGCTCTTTTTGGGCAATTCATAACCACAATGTTGCATATGGCAGACCGGATTTTTGCACCAGCACCTAGGGCACCAATTCTATATGAGGAACATGGGTCTTTGGCTGCCAAGCCTAGAAAGCTACAAACTTCTGTAGGTGTCTTTGGCTGATCCCACTCTATTATTGTCCACTTTATATAGGTCTACACAAACTCCTTTAGTAGATATTACATGCCTTAAGAAAGCCACTTCCTTTAATCAGAACTTGCACTTACTGAATTTCACATACAACTGGTGCTGCCTTAACAAGTCAACCGCTGACGTAGGTGTTGCTCGTGCTATTGGATATCTCTAGAGTAGATTAGAGGAAAAGGGAGGGTATAGATGGGAAACAACATCGGGGATCCTTCCCCCCAATACCTTCTCTTCGCATTGTACATCATCAATGATGGAAAGTATACCCAGAAGCTTGAAAACCCGACCAACTCGAATAACTCGACCAAACTTGACAATCTTGGCTACAGACTAAACTCACAGGGTTCCCCTTAAGACCAAGAGCCAAGATAAGGAGGACAGGTGGTCAGAACAACAACTTTCACAATGAATGGAAGCATGAATTGGGCGTTGGAGGACAAAAACAAACAAAACAAACTTGAAATTAGTGTAGTTGAATTCAGGGATCACCAGCAGAGTCATTTGAAAAGAAATCATGATGAAATACGATGAGAATCTCGGTATTGCAAACAAATCTTTAAAAAGAAGAAAAAGGGTGAAAGGGAAGATACCGACCTTGGGGTCAAATTGGGAACCTCAGAAGCTTTGCGGGGGTTAAGAGGAATGACCGGCTGCCTCGCCTGAAGTTTTCATGGATTTAGGTGTCAGGCTGACAAACTGGTAGCAGGTGAGGATAAACAGAGTAGGGTAGGCTAACTCCAGTGCAAACAACACCAATTATTAGTGAAAATGACTTCTGGAGGTCTGGAGAAGGTCATCTAATATTTATACAAGAGTCTGAAGCCTCTGGGTGGTGGGAAGAAGGAAAGGAGAAGGAAACAGGGGAAAAGAAGGAAACCAGGGTGCGGTTGAGGGTTACTAGAAATTCAACCCTAGGGATATTGGGGTCCAAAGTCTATGAAAAAGAGAGACCAATCTAGGGGACAAATCCATGCTGAGCGAGAAAAATCACGAAGAGAGATAATCGACAGAGAAGATCGGAAGTATTGTAGCTGGAAATAGAGAGCCCAACTGGAGGTAGGTGACAACTCATCCTCAGTAAGATCCCCATCCAACATCCTAGGGAGGAGCACGTATAAGTGAAACCTGGGAATCATATTATCTTAGCGTGACAATGTGACAAAATCGATTTTATTTAATAAAGTGTTATTGCATTTTTATTCCTTTTCTCTTTCCTATTTTGAGGGCACAAATGAATCCCAAATTAGATGAAATTTTGCACAAAGGCTAATTAAAGCATGTAGATTCTGATTATGCAATTAAATTTTCCTTTTGAGAACTTTTAATGTGTTAAATAAACCAAATCTTATTTTCTCTTCCCTTATGCATTAATGACTTTAAGATTCTCCAAATTTTATGAAACTTCACCCATAAGTCATTTTTATGTATTGGATATGACTTTTCCATCAATTTTACATGTTAGAGTTATTGTACAATTATTTAATATTTTGAAGGTTATACACACTTTCTCTCTCATGATTTCATCTTTTAATCAAACATCTTCCAAATTAGATGAAAATTCACTCAAAGACTATATTTATTATGTAGATTATGAATCCAAGATTATTTCCTTCATTTGGAGTTTTTTATTATTTTATTTGGTATTTTGGGGAAAATATAGACCTTCTCTTTCCAAAGAGAATTAAATTAATTATTATTGTGTGAATAATGTGAAACTTGACTCTCAAGACAAATGGGACCCAAGGAACATGATTCTTAACTTAGATTCCACTTTTGAGGTTTATTTTAATTATTTATGTCACAAATAATATTTCTATCTCATTATTATTATGATTACCATTATTCATCCAATGATGCTTCATCTTTTTATATTATCACCAAAGGAATTATGTAAGATTATTTTGCATGGGATATTATGAAACCTTCCATCATGTGACATATTTTATGTCTTCATTATTGACCTAAGACTAATGTGAGAACATTATATTTCATTAAGGTGATTTATACATACATAAGCTCATTAGGGTTATAATAAACATCTTTTAGGTCTAACCTCAACCTTGTTTGGCTAAGTCCAAACGGTCAAAACTCTAGGGTAGGGTCCAAGATCTGGTATCTTATAGTAAGAGTAGCTTCAAGTTTCTTAATCTATTTTTCTCTCATGCTAGCAAAAATATTCATGTTTTTCATCCCTCCCAATTTCTCGCGTGATCCAGACTATTTTGATACTTACTTTCCTCACTCAATATTCATCCAGTCAAAGATACCTAATTCTACTTCCTTTGTTGTTCTCCTCTCTAACCTCTCCATTGAACGCTATCTATCTAAAGATATCTCCCCAAGCATTCTCAAGTCCATGTGAGACTTTTCCCTTCTCCAATTCACCCTAAACCCATCCTACCTTCCCACCATATCCTGCCTACCCTCATCGAACCCAAGTTTAGGATCTCATATCCACGGTGAGATGGATCAGTTCACTTTGTCTGCACAATCACCCTACCCCTTTATACATGCTCACTTCTTTCTACCTCTTTGATTTTCCCCATAGCTTCCCCCCAACCTCGATTCTAGGAGGTGGTGGAGCTGGATGGGCAGCGTGAGTCATACCAAAATAAGTCTAAGAACTAATGTTTGTGAGTTATTTATAGATATTTTGAAGCTTCGGACAGAGTCAAGATTCTTTCATAGTAGGTAAACTCATGGATTTTTTTTCTTTTGGTCACTCTTCACTCTTGTTACACATTATATATGTTCCCCATGGTATTTTCTCAGTCCTAGTTCTTCAACCTCAGAAGGATTTCTTGAATCGGCTCAGATGTATTATGTGCACTTCTTCTCTCCTAGGTTTCTGACTTCACACCTAGTCAGGCTTGAGAAGAAATGTTGCTTCTACATGGGGTTCTTGTGATTGGGAAGAATATCCATGGTGGAAATTTTACAATTATTCCTTCACCCTCTTTATTTGCTTGCCACACTTATGTGGGCTTTTCAATCTTTTTGTTGCTTTGATTTTGGCTTGATCGTGCGATTTTTATAGTGAGTAATGTACTGATATGCCACTATCAAGCCGTGTGATGTTGAATCATAGGACAAGGCATATTAGCAATTAATCGATGCAACTTTTGTTTTATAAAATAGTAAATAGATTAGTCATTGGAAATTCATAACTAAATATTAGTAACTTAAAAAAAAATTAAAATATCTTTTGGGATCCTATGATTTTCATTACAAAGTGATATGGTTTCATCACCTTATTGTAATATAATGAATATGTGGTTTTAATGGAGAATTTTGTAATTAATTAGAATTTCTAAAATATGTATCTAATAATTTGAAAGACAAAAAAATAAAATAAATTATGCTATGAATTCATAAAAAGATTAGATATAATATGATATGGTTTTCATAACCTAATTCAACAAGACATAAAGGCAAATTTATGGTATATATAATAATGTGAACCTAACCCCAACTCTATATAATATATTTCATTGGCGTTTGAAGACCCTATCTTGAACCTAGAATAGACGTTGAGCTTATGTAAACCTAATATAAGGTATGTTGCAACTCCATAATCATATTGAGCAATTGGCCTAACTTTACTCTCTCTTACACCTTTGGATACATTAATCTAATATAACTTCTCTCTCCTCTGAGAATTTGTTTCATGAGAAGGATTCTATGTTGATTTTAATCTTGTGATCTACTTAAATTAATGAATATTTTCTTATTCAACTCTAATTTATATCTTGTTCAACCTTTTAAACATGAAAACCTTATTTTGAGAAAGTGAGCTCAATGGAATCTTATCTTCGAATGTGATGAACTATTGTGGTCTTATTATGTATCTTAATTGTGTACATGATTGGATAATTGTTCACTTATCCTCTCACTCCTCATGATAACTGTTGGATGTTCTCATCCCTCATGTGATCTTGACTAAATTTACATCTTTCCTCTACATTGTGCATACCATTATTGAGAAATGAAAAATATACACCTATTCTAGCATGTCTATTATTGTGTTTGGATTAGATGGATATCTTACTCAAAATAAGTGAGAAGTGGATCACCTCTCAGGTCCCACTCCTATAGTTGTACACCATCTTCTTACTAGTTCTCTATGTGTCATTGTACCAGACTACATAACGAGTGTGGAAATTATTTTTGGTTTTTGTTTTGTTTGAAAGTAGTATGGTGGTTTTGTATTGCATGTTTAAACATTGAAGAAAACCTATTTGAAATATTAGTATATATGTACATATGAATTTTTTTACAACATATACAATGGTAGTGAGTTCTTTTGAAATCTAAGAGAAAGAGATGTAACATCATTCTAGAAGAGAGTGTATAGATTATAGTTGTAGTCTTTAGAGTTTTCTAGATAAATAGTAAAGGTTAGGCTAATGAGTGACCTAGATAACTTAAGTTGTTGTTGATAATGATGATGTTGATGTATATGGTGGTGTTGATGTTGATGTTGATGTTTAGATATGAGCTTGCTTCAAGATGACCTAAGTTTCTTTCTGGAAGGGTCAAGTATTATTTCATGATATAAGATCAGTTTTACCATTTAACCTTAGCTATATGTAGCACCATATATCGTACATATGACTTGTTTAAGGTGATACATATAGCTAGTGGGTTGACATGATTGTTTGTGTGTAGTGTTGTACAAGTTGAGATACAAATAATGATTTATGGTTTGGGACCAACACGGATCTCAATGTATTTACAAACACAGATCTCTAGCATGGGAGATAGGATAAGGGTGAAATCTTGATATGGGTCAACCAGACACGGGATAAGTTCCCAATACCTAACCTTAAAAACTTATGAAAAGTTTAAAAACATGAACAATGGAATACATGACGAAGAGTCCCTAGACTACACCTAAATAAATGAGTTTAGTCACCAAGTGTGTGGTTCCTTTGAAAATTGTAATCCTATATTTTCTATGAAAAGACCCAACCTTAGATAAATAAGCATTTGAATATATGTATATTTTCCATCTAGGTGAAGTAGATGTCCCAAAACCCTCAAATTATGTATGTGATGTGTGATCTTCATGATGAAACGCATACTTGGGTTAGTGGTCCTATGTGAAGGAATCTAGTGGTTTCCCTTGTTTTTGAAAGTTGATGGGTGTGGTTAGTATGTCTTCTACAACATGAATAGGTCTTAGCTTGAGTGGTTCAAGATTGTGGGGCTCTTTCTAGATACAAGTGAAATAATTACAAAACCACATATATAATGATAACTTTATCCCTGAAATGATGCATGATACATGACATAATCTCACTTAAGTCAGAACTTGATATATGTACGATAAGCCATTCTCCTAATCTAGAACTAATGTTAAAACCATACCTTGCATAAAAGATGTAATGATAAAACTATTATGACGATGATCTTAGGGTCTTAAATCGAATAAACATGATTATATTGCTTTATTGTAGATCTAATAAGGCATAATGAACATAATAATTCATAAGTGATATAACTTGGAAAATTAAAGCATGCATGAAATCTAGTGTAATGATGAAACAAAAGTTCCATAATGATCTTATTTGGAAGGCATGATAATGAACATGTTCATTTGAGAAATTGGTAACATAACTTTTCATACAACACCTTGGGCTTGTATGAATACATGAATTGAACCCTAATGTAGTAGGGATAAGGGATACAAAACCCAACATGTCGAGAAGATGCCATGATACAATAAAGCATCAAGTAATATGTATATAAGTGGTATGGGTCCATCCATGATAACTAAGTGCTCACCCTATGGTGGGGGATGTGTTGACACCTAGGATTGGTAACCTAAACATTACGAATGTTGACTTTGACCTATGACTATGATTTTAGACAAATTTTGAGGATGGCATTTGTTTAAAGAAGGGAAAGATGTGATGAACTAAATTTTTGTCTCCTCGATTGTAATATTTCTCTCATAAAGTTCCCTTCTTACTGAATTGGATAACAAACACATTGTTTGTGTATTATATACCTCAATTTGGTCATCAAAATGATCAACTAATATGTAATGTGTGACAAAAATTTGCATAATTGAACTATATGTCATTTATAATAAGTCACCATATTGCAACTGAATTTGACACTCACTAATTTAGTATTCTTTCTTCCAACATATTCCACTTTGTAGAGGATTCCATTTCAATCAGTATAAGAAATTACCTTGATCAGACCTTTAAATCAAAAGTTATGATGTTTTGAACTAGTGCTTTTTTAACTTGATTTATTTGATTTTGACCCTTATTGGGCCTACTTGGGACAGGAAGTCCAATCAAATTGGCGCCCCTTTTCCAAATCAGTAAGAGATTTGTGTTATATCTCATCCAATGTTGGCCCTTTGCTCAAAATACAACGTATTGAGTTGGGATCCCATGGCTCTAGGTTGTCTTCAACCTTGAGTATGTTCTCATGTAGCTTCTGTTGTATCAGCCTTATGACCAACCAATGGATGCTATTCTTGACCCTTTATGAACAAGTTTTCTAGTCCAAACTCCCCATTTTTCCTTCATTTCTAACTTTGTTTTTTTCTCCTTGGTTTAGGCTCTCTATCTCATCCCCATCTATCCTTCTTCCCCTTTCCCTAAATTAGCATGGAGCCGTCACTAGGGGTCATCCCCTTTGGGTTCCACCCACCTGGTCATATCAGGGGGTCCTGAGGGTGGGATGGGTTTATCCATGCCCCCAAGTGTCGATAACACTCTCATAAGATCCCCATGATCCCCTTCCCATCTATCCAAGAAACATCAATGAGTTGCTGGATGTGCTTGATGCATTGGCATTAAGCTGCATCGAGCAGTTGGTGATTATGTCACACCCCTTCAATGGGTGACTGAATGGCTCAAGACCGCAAGAGGGTTATAGTCAACTACCCAAATGGGTGCCACATAGGCATTGACCGAAAAACAAAGTGAGACAACACATTTAGGGAGTTTGATAATTTACAAGAGGGCCTGGATCGACCCTTGACCCACATCGGTTGATAAATATATGGTAACAACCCAAATATCTTATCTCTATAGTTTCTACTTAAAATAATTTATTGGTAACTTTCACATATTTTATCTAAAATATATGAAACTATAAACCAAATTTATCTTCTTGACAAGATCACACAAATAGATAATTTTCAGACCCTAGATCTGTGTATAGTTTTCCTATTTTTTCAAAATACAAACATTGACCATGTTGATCATATTTGTTAAATGTTGGATTTTTATTGCCAAAACTACTTCTGACTTCTCAAATATGTAACTTAGAACTTGTTTTAATAATGTTTGAGTTCCTAATCACTCCTATTGCTCACAAATGACTCTTTTTGTATATATGTGAATTGATTGGACTTTAATGATGTACCTTGTCCTAAATATATAATTATTCCTCTTAATGATGCCTAAAGTTGGACTAACCTCAAATGTACTCCTCAATAAGATTTGACCTCAAATGTACACCTTTATTCCCTTTTTTTGTGGATGCATGTTTGACATGCCAAAACCGTGCGTATGAACGCAAGTGCACGCATCAAGTAATATAGGGCTATGTGAGGCCCGAGTCGAACTCAGGGAGACGTAGTCTCAGTGAAAACTACTAACTACAGTGTGATTAACTAAACCGATTAAAAAGTTGGATTGGAGTTTAAACTAAATGAATGAAAATTAAAAGTAAATTAAAAGTGGTTGATTCAAATGAGATGGATTCCTTAGGATTACTGATTTCACCATGGGGTCTGGTTATATCTTATTTCTACCAAACTAATATAAATTTTACTCCTATCCTGGATAGAAAGTTTGTAGTTAGAATTGTCTTCTTCCATGGTGTAATTCACTACCTAGATGTAAGCCAATTCCACGTCTGTAGCAATTTATATCTTGGTCTCGGTGCCTTATCGAATAGTCTGAGTTTCTTTCAACTAACCGTATGTTACCTTTCCCAAGGAACGTGTAGGAAAGTGTATACTTGTGATTTTCTAACCTTTCATCCTCCTTTTAGAGCAATTATCAGTCTATTATCCTACTGATGGTGATCAAGCATCCATAGGTTGATCAATTCCATAATTATATATCCAAGAATAAAGAGAAATCTATATTAAATCATGTAAAAAGTTGATACAACGATTCCCTGGGCTACTCCTGGGTCCTAAGGAAACGAGGGGTTTAGCCCCACATGGTTTTCACATGTGAATACATAGAGACAAAGAGGAGAAAAACATAGGAAACATGAAAGAAATTTGTGTAACCCCTAGAGAGAAGATGTTCTGGATGATCCTCCTCAAGAAACACACGTTCTGCAGTCTTCTGGCAGCAAAATCGTCTGGCAGAGGTGCTTGGATCTCCCGGTTGACGTCCTTCAACTCCGTGCTCCTCTCACTCTCTTCTCCGGCCTTTGTGCGGTGCTATGTGATGTCCCTTTTAGGTCTGGCCGTCATCTTTTAAGTCATAGGTCAACTTATGGTACCACATAATGTGGACCGTCAGATCTGGGCGGATCTAATGATTGCTGATTTTCAACAAAGTCGGTGGCATCGACTAGGAAGTCGGTGGCACCGAAATCCTCGAGTGTGTTCCTTCATATGGAAAAGTCAGTGCCACTGACTCGTGATGGTCGGTGACACCAAGTTGATGCACGTACTTTGATATGCCACTCTGAACCCATCTCAGTGGCACCAACTTGGTTGTCGGTGGCACCAACTCTTCTGGTCTCTTATCGCCCGACCACTGCTGCTATCTCGGTGGCACCGACTGTGAAGTCGGTGGCACCAACTGTGAAGTCGGTGGCACCAACTTTTCACTATGTATGGAGTACCTAAAAAAATTATAAAAATGGATATAAGCCTGGGGAATGCATACAATAATTTAATTATGATAAAATGAGCATAGTTTGATGCGAACAAAATATACAAGCCAATAATAATGATTTATGCAAATAAGATCAATTAATTGACTAATAAATGCACAAAATGAGTATAAGAAGGGCATGTAAAAGCAACTGAAAATCCATGCATCAAACTCCCCTAAGCTTAAAACTTGCTTGTCCTCGAGCAATAACACCTTTGGATCTAATTGAGATAAGTCAGCTAAAGGACAAGTGCATAAAGTACATCTAAAAAGTCTCCACCTTTCAGTCCTCCTTCCGGCCATTACTAACCATTGAACACCAACTGCCATTTAGGCGACCAGAGACCTCTATAAAAGATGTACGTCCCCCAATCAATGAAACAATATCATTAAAGCAGTTAATATGATAGACTCGTCTGGTTCATACTTGGTGCATCATGTGATCTCCTATCTACATTGCTCTTTTCTCTACCTACCATCTACATAGAAACAGTTCTCCTGATAGATAATGAATGAAGAGAAAATCATTTGAGTGGCCTACCAATAAGAGCAACAGGTAGATGGAATGGGTGGCTGTGGAAGAATCATGAGCACATAAAATCATTCATGCAATTAAAAATTATGATGAACCTATTATGATGAGAATTTATAGAATGCTCCTAATGGCTAATCATTTGGGTGGAATGATGCATGCAACTACCATTTCATCCTAATCATAAGACAAAATATTTATGAACTAATCATGTACTAATTCTTCCTTATGATCAGGTAGGATTATGCCCTTTCTCCCTTACTTTCTAACACTATACTCAATTTTTTTTCTTCAAGCCCCCTTTTAACATGATAGAATTCCTTTGGGCTTCCACTTGCACTGCACCTTTGATTTATGCCAATGTTTTTTAAGGGTATGGGCAACATCACCACCTTCTTATATTAGAGAAGAAGAACTAGGCATGATATTTACAAGATCATATGTAATGCATATGCAAACTACATGAATAAAATGTTTTGCAACGACACGACATGCACTAGAATTTTTGTTGTGGATGTATGTTTTTCATTTTTTGTTTCACTAATACAAGAAAAAACAAAAACCATTATGCAATATCTACTATGCAATGTAAATGCAATCAAGAGAAAGAATGATAACATGTACTCAATCTTCTTATGGTGGAGTGTAAAGCAGAAGCATACGGTGGATGAGGTCACACAAATAAGAGATCGAACCTTCAGAGAAAATCATATGTCCCTCTCTAATGACCTGTGTACAGGGTAATCAAGGGGTTTCTCTCTTAAATTTTAGTTTAAGGTCACATTAGTGTTTGGTCAATTCAGACTCAACAACCTTGTCAATCACTTTTCTTGGACAATTAAGATGGTCATTTATGTTCTCATTTCCTAGAGCTGACTTACCCATGCACTTCCTTAGTTGTGCAACTCGATTAATCACAAGATAAGCTCGCAAAAATTTTGAGATTTCCTCATTTTTTTTCATTTTTGCATACCCAACCCAAAGATTGATAAACTCAAGTGAAACCATGCATTACTTCTCCACAAATTACACTAGATAGATTGTGGATCCTACATAGAAGAAAAACTAACAATAAAACAAATTTTACCAAAATAAAAATAAAATGCTAAAATGAAAGAAAAACTAACATGGAAGCCATTCCAACACCCCCCTAAGATTCAATATGCTTATGACCGCATAGTCAAAATTCCAACTTAAGAGGTGGAATAGAGACACCCGACTAATATGGTGGAGGTGGTGCTGGTTGGGGTCCTAGGGAGAAAACATCCCCTGGAAACTATGATCATGAGAAGACATTTCCAGTGGCATCGAGTAGCCTCCAAAGGATCCTTGGCTCCAGTAGTGGTCAAAGAACGTCTACTGGTAGTTCTCCACCCTCTGTAGACACTGATGCATGCTCTCTTGGTTGACCAAGAGAAGACATTTGTTCTTGTAGACCGCCTACTGGTTGGTGTACAGCCGACCCTGGACATCTTGAATGCTGACTAGAGATTGAGTTTGCAGCTGCTGATGTGTCTATATATCCAAATAGAATACATGCCTTCCATAGAATAATCTTCCTCTCCTTCTTGAGAGGGTGGTGGGGTAGAAGATGTAGACGCAACATAATGTCGTGGACGCTTCTGTAGAGCAACTCGATGCGTCATAGGAATGGTGGGATCCCCCTCCTCCACATTGTCACTTGACTACTCCTCCTCATCATCATTTCCTTTGTCATAGTCATCCATGTCCAGCCATTTATAGTGGTCAACTTGCCTAATGTTGAATATAGGATTAGGGAGTTGACACTCGTAGAAGGTGCCACTAACCGAATAGATTGCATAGATGGTATTGTGTTGGACAGAGATAAGACCCGTCTTCTTGAAGTGGAGGCGGTCTATGCAAAGCTTGGAATGTAGAGGCTCTAGCGTAGAAAGATCCAAGCCAAAGTGAAGAGCACTGGGGGTGATTGATGTAGCCCTATTTTAGGGCTCCATCTTGTGCCATTTTGTACTTTTATCACATCTAAACAAGTTAGATTGCAAGTTAATATCCCTCAATCAGTGTTTTATTGTCAAATGCACTTATGGATGGTTATTGCATGTTTTATAGATACTTTGGCCACTACTTGATGGATTGGAAAGAAGATGGTTGAATCTAGGGTTTCCCTAGGCTTGGAGGAGCCCAAAATGAGTCCAAAACCACTCCAAACCTACCCCAAGTGGTCAAAGAATGTATTGAAGCAATAACCTTCATGGATGGCCAAGTTCAACACTCAAATGCAGGGGAAGGACCCCAGAACGGCCGAGCTACCATGGAATGGCCGTTCTGGGACATGCCCCAATCCCAGACTCTTCACAGAATATGCAGAAATTGATTTTTATGGCCAAAACGGCCGTTTTGAGAAGAATGCTCATGTTGCGAGGTGGCCAGAATGGTTGTGCTGACCAGCACGGCTGTAATACCATTGAGCCCCACCAATTTTATAACTTGATGTCCCTATTTTGCCCCCACTTAACCCTAGACCCCTTAGACCTCTATATAAGCCTTGGAGGTGGCTGGAGGTCGAGGGTTGACTTCTTCGAGCATTCATTTCACACCCTTTCTCCCACCTACTCCAATCAACCTCCATTTCACTCCATTTCTCCATTTCCACCATAAAACCACTCATTTCAAAGCCTTCCATCCACTGCCCACCACCATTCTACACCATTCCATCCAAGAAGGAGGAGGATGACGACCTTTTAACTGCTGGAGAGAAGGAATTTAGCCACTTCTTCGAGCTCCATGGCGTTTCTTCCCCTTCTTCCCCTTTCTTTTGCCATTACTTTGACTATGTGTAGCTAAGCCCCTAGTGGTGGGCTATTTGGGGTTAAAATGTGACTTTGATACCATGTTGGGGGAAATTTGGCTTTTAATAAACTCATTTTTATCTATGATGATTGCTCCATGCTTGTTTCTCTTATCCCATTGCCATGCTTGTGATTTATACTTTTTGCTATTAATTGCTTGTTTGGTGGTGTTTGATGATACCATGTTTCTAGGGGAATTGGGATGCATGTGGCAATCTTAGCTATGACTCCTACGTCCCAAAAGGGGATCCCTAGCTAGTCTCCTTTGTTCCTACATGCCCTACCCCTCTCCTACTACTTGGTATGAGACCTAAGTTACTAGTATAAGTGTGATTGATGTGATTTCCTAGGGTCTTCTAAAGGGTAGAATGGCTAGTGGCATGAGGTCAAATATCCTCATCTCTACTCCCATCTCTACCCTCAACCCTCAATTGCTCAATATCACTTATCCTAGAAACATATGTTTGGCTAATCCTATTAGAATTACACCTAAACCTAGTCTTCTACTAGTAGTATAGGGTACATTCTAATATCATTAGTCTTATTGTTTGGTTTGGTAATCTAGATGTAAAATGAGAACCATGTTTGTCTAATAACCTTCCCCAACTAATATCAAAGTTACATCCCCAAACGGCCCACCTACCTTAATCATGTTGTTAAAACCCAACTTGCTTTGATTGCTTGTTCATGCTAGTCTGGTTTAGTTGCTTTTGCTTAACCTAGTTAACTGCTTAGTTTTTCTCTTTGGTGTTAACTTAGGTTCTTGCTCTTTCTAGTGGTTAGTTTAGTTCTTAATTGCTTCTTGCCTTGCTAGAGTACTGTAGTCCACATTTTCTCTTGCTTAGTTAGTTGGTTAACTTAGTTTGTTAAACTTGCTTGTTTGAGATAACTTAGGTTTAATTTCTCCTTTCTTGGTTGTCCACCTAGATTAACCAACAAACAAACCTTTTAAAACCCTTCAACCCTTATCTCTACACTAGGAACAGAGCAAACACAACCCTAACTCTAATGCCTCTTCTATCCCTATGGATCGACCCCGAATCTTGCCAATCACCTATACTATGACAGTATCCCGTACGCTTGCGGGCGACCTATTTAGTCTTTGTGATCCACTTGTTTAGGGACAATATAAATATCGAAAGCAAAATCCCATCCCGTGCATTTCGACCTCATGGGGCGCATCTCGACGATTCAAATCGGATAGTGTGTTGCACCTCTAGAGGAAGCGCACCAAGCTTTCTGGCACCGTTGCCGGGGATAGAGGCGCTTGGCCTAGCTAGTTAGTGTAGCTTAGTTTTTCCTACTGCCCCCACCATTTCTATTATTTATTCTTTGTGTTACTTTTACATCTTGGTTTGCTAACTTGTCCTCTTTTATTTGGTTGTGCCTTTTGCATGTGACAAGCAACCCTTTGAAGTCAAGATGGTAGACTAAGATGCACGAGCCCCTTCAATCCCTCAACCGCCCTACATGATGAAGATGTTGGAAGACATGATATATCTCATGCAAATTCATGTGGGAGGTTCTTCTAATCACTCTACCAACTCCATGGAGGATCTTTATGAAGATGTGCAACTTCTACAATCCTATCACATTCAGAACAAGCAAAGCCCCATGTCAAGCTCTTACACTTTAGAATGTAGAAATGGTCCAAACTTCTCATGGGAACCACAAGGAGGCCGTGAGCCAAGAGACTGCTCCATGTTTGAAGAAGAAGTTCTTGCAAGGTTGAGAAGCCTTGATGAAGTGAAGAGAGAGGTGTCCTTTCAAGGACAAACCATTGATCGGCTAGAGCAAAGGCTGGATGAGATTTTCCTTTCACTTGCCCTTTGTGCGGTGGGAAGATCCCTTTCCCAAACCATAGCCAAGCCAAACAATGCAAATAGTTGTATGGGCTCCCATCAAGTTATCTATGATCCACCACCTCCTCAACCTTCGTACAACTTCCAACACACCTCACAACCACCACCACAACATCA
Source organism: Alisma plantago-aquatica (assembly GCA_963693085.1). Classification (NCBI taxonomy): domain Eukaryota; kingdom Viridiplantae; phylum Streptophyta; class Magnoliopsida; order Alismatales; family Alismataceae; genus Alisma; species Alisma plantago-aquatica. The sequence continues at coordinate 412,231,028 of OY856415.1, read as the reverse complement.
ACCACAAGAACCACCCCCATACCACCCACCTCCACAACAACCATCCTACATCCTTCACAAACCTAATCCACCAATACCACCAACACCACCACAGTCATCACTTGCTCTCCCTCCTCCCCATGAGCAAGTGGATACAATTTCAATCTTTAGGTGTGACAAGGTTATAGAGGAGCTCAACAAGGAAGGGAAGAAATTAGACGAAGATCATGATGAAGAACCGTTGTCGCAAAGTCCTTGTGAGAGTACTAAGTGCACTTTAAATTCTACAGTCCTGCTAAATTTTGAGAAGATAATACCTTGTGCCTCATCTTCCTTTGAGATGACACCACCAAGTTCTCCCATTACTGATCTAAGACATCCCACTGTGATATTTTTAGGATTGCAAGTGTCCAACAGGATGGAAACCCCTCTCTTTGATGCCTATGAAGACCCATTCCTCAAGGGAAGGCAAAACTATGGCATGCAAAGTTCGAAGGTCTTAAGATTGACTAAGACAAACACCTCATTGCTTGCCATCATCAAGAAAAGTCCAACTTATGTATGGTTCCATAAGGGTGTTTTCACCTTCAAGAAGAACATGAGAGGGAAGATGCCTAAGGAGTTAATCTTAAATGAGCTAAAAAGTTTTATTGATGAGGATTCTTACTTTGGGACCTATGATGATGACACCGGAGGAGAAATAAATGAAGAAAGACACTTGAGAAACTCACATAACCCTTGGGAGACAATGAAAGCATTTGAGAGGATTGTTTATGATGAGGATGAAAACATTTTTCTTTTGGACAATGGTTGATTGATGGAGGTACAATAAGCATGGCTGAAGGCTCTAAATTTAGTGCTAGTGGGAGGAAACCCACGTGGTTTGAGATTCTCGAACCTTGGATTTTTGATATTTTTGCTTTCTTTTCCACAAAAACACACACACACACACTATACTTGATAGTTTTTCTATTTGTGAATCATGTTAGTACAAGTAAAAGGAAGAAAATATGATGCAAAAAGGGTCTAGCCAAGCAGAAGATCAAAGTTGGAGAGAAGATTGCAAATCAATAGAGGAGCTGCAGGAAGGAGTCCAGAACGGCCCTGCCACCCAGCACGGCCATGTGACTGGCAAGACAGAATGGCCATGTTGCTCAACACGGCCGTGGTGGTCTTACCCTTCCCACCTAGTGCTACTTTGATCACTCCATCTCTTGGTGGTTGTCTTTCACAACTCCATGCCCATTATATACTATTCTAAACTTCTAATTCATACTGAGGACAAGATGATTTAAAAGTTTGGGGTGGTAGGGCGGTATGCCCTTCTTTCACCACATTTTCATCCATGTACCTTGTGCTAAATTTTTGCAAGATGATCAAACTATTTGACTAACTTTCATACGTGTCTATCTTGACCTTGTGTGTTTGCATTCATGCATACATGTAGTTTACTTTCATGCATTTTATTCATAATTTTTCAAAAAGTTTGCTCTTTTTTCTCTTCCATAGCATGCATTGCATTCTCATGTAGTTTTTGGTAATTTCTTGTGCATTTTAACTAGGATTTTTTGCTTTATGTTCTAAATTTCCCTAAAGTAGGTTTAGATGTGATTTAACACAAATTGGCACCATTTTGGCCAATTTTTCCCAAACTTGAATGCTCTTGCCCAAAAAGCATGTTTTGAATTTATCTCCACTATTTGAAATGAAATGTTTTAATCCTTTGACAAATGCATGCTACTTTCTTAGATCTTATTGCTATATGGTCTTGTTTGTTGACTTTTTACATGTGCACCACCTCTCTTAAGTTTGTGACTATTTTGGTTGAATCTTGAATTGAGCAGGCTACACGTGCTTAAAGCCTATGGAATCACTTGGTAGAAATGTGAACATCATGTTTTTCTATCATGTGGTGTGATATTATTTGGTGAAGTGTTGGATTAGCTTTCATGCAGTAAATCTTATGTTGGAAACTACACTAATGACCCCTCTTTGATCCGACTATTCTTTCACCACCTTCATACCTCTCTGCCTCATGAAAAGATGCCAAAGTGCACATAGGAGCCGTGGCCACCACCAAAAGTTTGGGGTGGCCACATATCAACCTCCCCGCTTCACTCTATCCACCATATGCCCTATCTACACCAAGGGAAAAGAAAAAGAAAAGCAAAATAAAATAAAAGGATGCTCCTATTTCAGAGCATTCAAATAAAGAAAAGATGAGTGTGTAAAAGCACAATCCTTTCTTCTTTTTTCATACCCATTGCGCTAGGAAGCATAAAATCTAGCTCACTTTATCCTTTTCTCCAGTCGGGTGGGTCATCTAGTGTGGTTTAAGGCATAAGGGTGAATGCATTAAAGTGAAACAATACTCCTAGTCATCTTTAATTAACACCAACATGAAACAGTGTACCCAGAATGACATGAAGGACATATGGACAAATTGTGTTTCTATGCTTTATATTTGAAGTTTGTATGCTCAGTACTCAGTTCATGAATGGTTTGTGAAAGAAGAGAGGAGAGAGGTGAAGCACATGCACTTAGTCACTCCACATACCATGTACTCAATAATTTTCTGTTGCTATGCATTTGTCATTCCTTTTTATTTAAAGGAACCTAAAAAGAGAGATTGAGTTGGAGCATACTTGAGGACAAGTATGTTTTAAGTTTGGGGTGGTGATGTAACCCTATTTTAGGGCTCCATATTATGCCTTTTTTGTACTTTTATCACATCTAAACAAGCTAGATTGCAAGTTAATTTCCCTCAAAATGTGTTTTATTGTCAAATGCACTTATGGATGGTTTTTGCATGTTTTATAGGTACTTTGGCCACTACTTGATGGATTGGAAAGAAGATGGTTGAATCTAGGGTTTCCCTAGGCTTGGAGGAGCCAAAAATGAGGCCAAAACCACTCCAAGCCTACCCCAAGTGGTCAAAGGATGTATTGAAGCAATAACCTTCATGGATGGCCAAGTTCAACACTCAAATGCAGGGGAGGGACCCCAGAATGGCCGTGCTACCATGGAATGGCCGTTCTGGGACATGCCCCAATCACAGACTCTTCACAGAATTTGCAGAAATTGATTTTTATGGCCAAAATGACTGCTTTGAGCAGAATGCCTATGTTGGGAGGTGGCCAGAACGGCCGTGCTGACCAACACGGCCGTGATACCATTGAGCCCCACCAATATTATCACTTGATGTTCCTATTTTGCCCCCCACTGAACCCTAGACCCCTTAGACCTCTATATAAGCCTTGGAGGTGGTTGGAGGTCCAGGGTTGGCTCTTTGAACATTCATTTCACACCCTTTCTCCCACCTACTCCACTCCACATCAATTTCTCAATTTCCACCATAAAACCACTCATTTCTAAGCCTTCCATCCACTGCCCACCACCATTCTACACCATTCCATCCAAGAAGGAGGAGGAGGACGACCTTGCAGCTGTTGGAGATAAGGAATTCAGCCACTACTTTAAGCTCCATGGTGTTTCTTCCCCTTCTTCCCCTTTCTTTTGCCATTCCTTTGACTATGTGTAGCTAAGCCCCTAGTGGTGGGCTATTTGGGGTTAAAATGTGACTTTGATACCATGTTGGGGGAAATTTGGCTTTTAATGAACTCATTTTTATCTATAATGATTGCTCCATGCTTGTGTCTCTTATCCCATTGCCATGCTTGTGATTTATACTCTTGCTATTAATTACTTGTTTGGTGGTGTTTGATGATATCATGTTTCTAGGGGAATTGGAATGCATGAGGCAATCTTAGGTATGACTCCTAGGTCCCAATAGGTGATCCCTAGCTAGTCTCCTTTGTTCCTACATGCCCTACCACTCTCCTACTACATGGTATGAGACCAAAGTTACTAGTATAAGTGGGATTCATGTGATTGCCTAGGGTCTTCTAAAGGCTAGAATGGCTAGTGGCATGAGGTCAAATATCCTCATCTCTACTCCCATCTCTACCCTCAACCCTCAATTGCACTTATCCCACAAACCTAGATTTGGCTAATCCTATTAGAATTGCACCTAAACCTAGTCTTCTTCTAGTAGTATAGGGTACATTATAATAACATTAGTCTTATTGTTTGGTTTGATAATCTAGATGTAAAATTAGAACCATGCTTGTCTAATAACCTTCCCCAACTAATATCAAAGTTACATCCTCAAACGGCCCACCTACCTTAATCATCTTGTTAAAGCCCAACTTGATTTGTTTACTTGTTCATGCTAGTCTGGTTTAGTTGCTTTTGCTTAACCTAGTTAACTGCTCAGTTTTGATCTTTAGTGTTAGCTTAGGTTCTTTCTCTTGCTAGTGGTTAGTTTAGTTCTTAATTGCTTCTTGCTTTTCTAGAGTAGTGTAGTCCACATTTGCTCTTGCTTAGTTAGTTGGTTAACTTAATTTGTTAAACTTTCTTGTTTGAGATAACTTAGGTTTAATTTATCCTTTCTTGCTTGTCCACCTAGATTAATCAACAAACAAACCTTTTAAAACCCTTCAACCCTGATCGCTACACTGGGAACATAGCAAACATGACCCTAACTCTAGTGCCCCTTATATCCCTGTGGACCGACCCTGAATCTTGCCAATCACCTATACTACGACAGTACCCCATATGCCTGCGGGCGACCTATTTAGTCTTTTGATAGACTTGGTTAGGGACAATATAAATATCGAAAGCAAAATCCCATCCCATACGTTCTGACCTCGTGGGAACCATCTAGCCGAGTCAAATTGGCTAGAGTGTTGCACCTCTAGCGGAAGTGCACCGGTGATAACTCTCCCAAAAAGGACAGGCGTGGTCCACCTTACATTGCACTTCACCGCCATCACATGGGTGAGGAAGAAGGCTCCAAAGTTGACCGACCTCCCCTCCAAAACTTGCTAGAGAAAGTGTAAGTCTGACAGCTTGTAACGACCCCAACTCCCAACAACCCCCACTTAAGGGAGACCAAGAGGTCAGAGTCGTTATCCCAATAAACCGGATCAAAGGTTTGACAAATAATCAATAATAATTATAAAATTCTACCAAAATATACTGAAAGCCGGTATAAAATAAAACTTTGCATACCTTTTAAAAACTTTGGAAATCTACTTCTATCCACAACTTGAATCTATTCTGTCTAATCCTCCTTGCACTTTATTTCTTATTTTCACAATGTGTCACTTTACTGTTTGTTCCTTTCAGAGTTGCACCTAAAACGCCGACAAACAAAACCTCGATCAGCATATATGAATATGCCGGTATGTGGGGACAAACAAAATATCACACATAAGGCTAACAACCTAATTATCACAATCAAGTTAATTAACAATTCAGTTTATGATTCAATTTGTCAAACTCCATCGATTTTGCCCTAACCCTAGAATACCCCCTTTAGGGTTTCTCTTTGCCATTGGCTTAAGGCCACCTTCTCCATCCTGATCTTGGTGCCTGGGGTCACATCTCATGGTGACCATTATTCATGCAATAAAGACCACCTTCTCTATCCTGAGCTTGGTGTCTGGGGTCACCACTCATGGTGCCCATGGGTCTTCCCTCTTGGGCTTGACCTTTGTGCATCATTCATCAGGGTGGCATGTAGGTGCAAGAATACACACTTATATCATAATTGTGATAATCATAGTGACTTTATGATTTTCAAGTATGAACATCCAAACTGATAGGTTGCATTCAATTCGATTAATCATCTGGAAAACCTTCAGGAAACTAATGCGATTAACCATAATTAACCACATACCTATCAGGCTGACTTGAGTGCAGAAATAATCCAACTAAGCAAGAAATCCAGTAAACAAGCAAGCACAGAAGATAATCCTGAAATATGCATCCAATTTTCCTATCATTGATCATGCCATCAAGGTCTATTAAGCCTAGTTGCTTCCTAAGGTTACTAGTCCTTTTTAGGGTTTCAATTACAATTAGGGTTTCACTTCATTTTTACTATTTTAAACCCTAGTTTTATAAAATTACACACAAACCCTAATTACCTCATCTACTCCTCATGAAAGATATTAAGGTTACCTTTTAACAACATATAACCCTAATTTCGGATTAAAGGCACTTTTCTTTCCTTTTTCCCCTATTTAGGGTTTCTAAGTATATTAACCATCATATTAGGTTTAAAACCCTAAATCTTGCAATTTCATCTTCTAAATAGGTTAAGATTCATCTTTATCATTAAACAAGTTAACAATACTTGAATTAACCTATTTGCACTTATAAAACTATCCATTATCATCAATTAGGGTTTCTAACAAAAAATTAATACCTTTTTCATCAAAATAATATAATTTTGCCAAAGGAGACAAATTTAGGCTTTCAAACTATTTTTATCTTATTCCTTACATTTTTATGATCAACTTTCATGTATTAAGTTTCTTCATATGAGTTTTCTATTTATTTCTACAATGTTTTCAAGAAAAACCTTTTTTCTAGATTATTTGAGTAGAGAGGGAATTACCAGGAAATTTGACAGCCGCTTGATCATGGGACCGGTGGTCCGCTCTTCAGAACCGATGATTCACATCATGCGCTCCTAATTTAGCCTCTCCCACTCTTGCTCATCCTATTCACGCTCGGGATCACTGTGGTCCATGATCGGATGGCTTTCAGTCTTCGTCTACCTTCGACTGCTCGATGAATTGTGGTCAACTCCTTGGTTGACTACGAGCTCCAGGCAACCAACAGATATTCGAAGATGTCAGGAAGTTTTTATATCATCGTCCGGACTTGATGGACCGGTCAATTTCTCAAAGAAACTTGACCTTCACCACGAATAGGTCACCAGAGTTTTGGTGAGGTCAGCAGGTAGCAGGGGGCGTAGGTTAGGATGAAATCGATAATTGAACTCACCTTTCAACTCGTCATCGTGCTCCACATCGTTTGGGTTAAGAATTGGGTATGCTTGTACCCTCGAGTACCCCTCCCTTATATAGGGCTAGGTCAGGGTGTCCCATGAATTGGGAACTTCTTCCCTCGTCGACGACAATGCTAGAAATCGGGGTCTAGATTGTTCGGAACAATCTCCCAAAGTCGATGAACCTCTTACTCCTTTGAAATATCATATCAAATGCAAGATAATAGGATTCCAAAATCAAATCCCTTACCTTATGTGACTCGGGGTAGACGATGTGCAGCTACTGTTGGATCTATGGTCCCCTGGACTACGTGGGTCATCCAATGACCATCATCGCTCCCCGAAACTCAACTATCCAATAATTAATAAAAAGAGTGTTTGAACAAGGAAACTTGGGAAATTCATTTCTCTCTCCTCGATTAGTATATTTCTCTAAAACTTTAAGGGAAACTTCATCTTCGCATTATATAACTGTTTATTAAATTTTGGAATCAAATTCCAACAGATGAGAAGGTTTCCTTCTCTCCCAAGTTAACCATCAATTAATCCAAAATTAATTAATATTTCTTTTCCCCTTGTCATTATCTTGTTATTGTTGGGTTATGGGGAAGATAGAGAAGGCAACGGAAACAAAAAAAATCTTCTCTGAAACCCAGAATAAAGGAATCGCGTCAACGTCTATACAGTAGGAATGATGGTTTGTAGAGACATACCTTGTCCCGAGGCTTTCTCGGTGACGTTACCTCACGGCTTGCACAGTCTTCCCCTCTAGTCTTGGACGGTGTCTGTGTAGCTCTTGGTCTCACTGGAACTGTCGGGATTGACAGTTGTCCTCTGAGTGGTAGAAGTCTCCCGCCTCTGAAGTAGTCCACATGGACCACCTGGAACTCCAATCTCCTTGTCCCACAAGGAATCGGAAGGAGTCACACCCTCCTATCGGCGTACTAGTCACCGACACACTCTCCTGCAACCAGCACTTTTCTGCAGTTGTCTTTCCCTTGTTGTGCCTCTCTTATCGGGTAGCACTTACTCGGGCTCTCTCGATTACCACAACCAGAGAGAACGAAAACTGTGTAGAGCAATTGGTGTTCTGAGTTGTACTTTGAGAAGCCCCCAATACCCCTATATATAGGAGGGTCATGGGATAGGGTTTTCTACCCCGGGAAATGCAGGATTAAAGAAGGAGTAGAAGGGTTCAAGATTTTCCACAAAACAACCAACTGCGCCACCTGAACTGATCATTTCAAGCATGAAACGATCGGTTGAGGACCTGAGCTGATCGGTTCACACCTCAACCGATCAATTGGTACACCTGAGCCGATCAGTTCACTTCTGAGCCGATCGGTTCATGGTCCTGGTCCAACTCAAATTGACTTTTGCATTTGTTTCCAACTAATCATAAATTAATCCTTGTCCAAATCGAATTTGTACAAGTGAAACAAATTGTATTTGCGAAATAGTCTTTTGATTTTCCAAACGATCTCGGTTGGTCCAGGAATCGACCTGTTCAACAATTGAGCTGATCATTTCATGACACATGAGCCGATTGACTCACAACTTGAGCCGATCAGTTCATCAACCTGAGCCGATCGGTTCAACCCTGTGAGACAATTGGTTGGGGCTGTAGACTGTGCAAATCAGTCAACTACAGTTCCAATCAATCTGATACTATAATCAATCGGTCCAACACCTTGAACATTATGATACTGATCTATCAATTGATGGAGTGTTCAATAGAACTACTAAACTCCTTTAGCAATAAATCTAAACATCATTTGTGGATAAACTCCGCTTCCAGGTTAAATCCTATGTGTGTGACCATGCAGGTCCATTTCACGTTGGCAGTGAAAGTGTATAACACTTATGACTTCACAAGAAAAGAGTGGTGCCTAGTCACACATTAGTGCTACCCAAGTGAAAAAGAAAGTTGTAGAACAAATTTCAATCCTACAATCCATGAATGGTGTTATAGTGAATGTATAATTCCTTTGTCACTGATATCCTGAATGAACTCGAGGCATGGAACAGTCATCTTGTCAACGTTCATTCACTTTCTTGATCTCAGAGTAGATTGGAGGAGATATGTATGACATCAATATCACATACTGATTCACACATGTGTGCACACCTATCTCAATCCTACTCATCAAGTGTCCATGGATATCAAACTCCCTCAGGAGGGAAACTCCCTCAGGAGGGACAAATCCCATATCTATCTCTCACCCCTCAAAAGCCCCATGTGTCAAAGCCACCCAATCATCACCTTTATAACAACCCATGTTTCAGAACTACGTTTGATGATGTCAAAGTGTGCCCAACAACATGTGTTGAGTGTAGTGATTTCAGGTCAAAGAATCACACTCACCACCATCAATGTGAGAATTGATTGTGACTACCATGTCATGGTTCCATGTATCAAACTCAGGGTGGGTCTATTCGGTACACTTGTTCTCTAACAAGTACCTATGTGTTTGGTTTGATATCTCCATATCATGACTAATGAGATTCTGTCATCAACCAACACCACAATCTAGTCTTGTGTGTCATTGTTGTCTATCTACCTTCCACAATGACATCCGACTAGGGACATAATAAGAATGTACAAACTCCTAGCATCAGTATGATCTCACCGTTCAGGTCCTCAACCTGAAAGCATACGTCATTGAGTACTGTCATTCTCTAGACATTCAATATGTTCTATCATTATCTCATACGACTGAACTAGAAAGAATTGGAAGCTTGCCTTTGATGTTTATCAAATCAATCTTAATGTATCCCACCAATCATCCCATGATTGGCTCTCAGGGCATACATACCAACAGACTCCCACTTACACTGTGAGCCAATCACCCTTGAATCATATTCTTAGTGATCTTCAAACATGTCCCACATGTTACTGTGCTCTAGTGCTAACATAGTGAGTTATGGCAACACCTTGCCAAAGTCGGTATTAACTGCATGTCTCTCATCTCTTCACTGTACGTCACATGTATGAGATGGAGTTGTCGTAACATACGATCTAGTATTCCTTTTCTAACCTTTAGCCACATTGCATGACCAAGTATTCCTTACTTGTCATCAAAGATCAGAATATCTATAAGTTCATCTCTATGAACTCCTAGATCCATATAGTATCCACTGTTGTTCTCTAACACACGGATACTCGACATTTCCTTTTAAATGACTTTATTGGAACGTTTCCATTTATCAACAAACTTTCACCTTCCCATATATATTTTGTGATTAATTTTCTGTCCTTTTTTAGAAGTTCGCAACAGTGTAACTCTTTACATTTAACCCTTCCTTATTTCCATAGAACTAGTACTTCTCAAGTACTTATCAAGTTCTTATGGTATTCCAGTAACCTTTATTGCAACTAGACAGACATCCACTCGTCATGTCTCACATACGAGTTATCAGGATGAGCATATCATATTTTCATGTCCTACATACAAGATGATAAATGCATTTTTGTTCTTGCCATGTCCATACATGCAAGCTGATGGGATGATTACTGTTGGTATGTATGCCCTGAGAGCCAATCATGGGATGATTGATGGGATACATTGAGATTGATTTGATAAACATCAAAGGCAAGCTTCCAATTCTTTCTGGTTCAGTCATATCAGATAGTGATATAACAGATTGAATGTCTAGAGAATGACAATACTCAATGACGTATGGTTTCAGGTTGAGGACCTGAATGATGAGATCATACAGATGCTAAGAGTTTGAACATTCTTGTTATGTCCCTAGTCGGATGTCATTGTGGAAGGTAGATAGACAGCAATGACACACAAGACTAGATTGTGTTGTTTGTTGATGAAAAAATCTCATTAGTCATGATATAGAGATATCAAACCAAACACATAGGTACTTGTTAGAGAACAAGTGTACCGGACAGACCCACCGTGAGTTTGACACATGGAACCATGACATGGTAGTCACAGTCAGTACTCTCAGTGATGGTGGTGAATGTGATTCTTTGACCTGAAATCACTACACTCAACACATGTCGTTGGGTACACTTTGACATCATTAATCGCAGTCCTGAAGCATGGGTTGTTTTAAAGGTGATGATTGAGTGGCTTTGACACATGGGGCTTTTGAGGGGTGAGTGATAGATATGGGATTTGTCCCTCCTGAGGGAGTTTGATATCCATGGCCACTTGATGAGTAGGATTGAGAAAGGCATGCACGCATGTGTGAATCAGTATGTGATACTGATGTCATAACATATCTCTTCCGATCTACTCTAAGATCAAGAAAGTGAATGAACGGTGACAGGATGATTGTTCCATGCCTCGAGTTCATTCAGGATATCAGTGACAAAGGAATTATACATTCACTATAACACCATACATGAATTGTAGGATTGAAAGTTGTTCTCCAACTTTCTATTTCACTTGGGTAGCATTGATGTGTGACTAGGAACCACTCTTTGCTTGTGAAGTCATAAGTGTTTTGGACATTTACTGCCAACGTGAAAAGGACCTGCAGGGTCACACACATAGGATTTAACCTGGAAGAGGAGTTTTGTCCACAGACTATATTTCGATTTATTACTAAAGGAGTTTAGTAGTTCAATTAAACACTCAATTAATTGATAACTCGAAATCATAGTATTCAAGGTATTGATTAGAGTATCGGATTGATTGAAACTGCAATTGACTGATTTGTACAAGTTTGCTGCTCCAACCAATCGTCTCATAGGATGAACCGATCGACTCATGTTGTTGAACCGATCGACTCATGGGATGAGACGATCGACTCATATGTCACCAAACGGTCGGCTCAATTGTTGAACCGATCGGTTCGGGTGACCAACCGATATCGTTTGGAAAATATGAAGACTATTTTGCAAATATATTTGTTTCACTTGTACAAATTCGATTTGGACAAGGACTAATATTGGATTAGTTGGAAACAAACTTGGAAAGTCATTTTGAGTTGGATCAGGATCGTGAACCGATCGGTTCAGGGTACCAACCGATCGGTTGGGATCCCCAAACGATCGGCTCAGGTCCAGCCGATCGGCACAGGTGGCCGAAACGATCGGTTCAGCTGTCGCAACATGTTAGTTTTGTGGAAAATATCGAACCCTTCTACTCCTTCTTTAATCCCTCATTGCCCGAGATAGAGAAACCTGTCCCATGACCCTCCTATATATAGGGGTATTGGGGGCTTCTCAAAGAACAACTCAGTGCAACTAGTTGCTCTGTAAAGTTGTCATTCTCTCTGGTTTTGGTAACCGAGAGAGCCCGAGCAAGTGCTACCTGATAAAGGAGGTACAACAAGGGAAAGACAACTGTAGAAAGCGACTGGTAGCAGGAAGTGTGTCGGCGACTAGTACGCTGACAGGAGGGTGCGACTCCTTCCAATTCCTTGCGGGACAAGGAGATTGGAGTTCCAGGTGGTCAGTGTGGACTACTTTAGAGGCGGGTGATTTCTACCGCTCGGAGAATAGCTGTCAATCCCGACAATCCCGGTGAGACTAGAAGTCATCAGTCTCGGTGCGACCAGGAGCTGTACAGACACCGTCCAAGACCAGAGGTGAAGACCGTGAAAGGCGTGAGGTATTATCGCCAAGCAAGCCTCGAGACAAGGTATGATTCCACAAACCTTCCTTTCCTATTATATAGATGTTGACGCGTTTCCTTGTTCTGGGTTCGGGGGAGGAGAAAATTTTTGTTTCCGCTGCCTTCTCTGCCTCCCCTAAAACCCAACAATTACATACATGATAGATCCATATCTATTCTTAGTGTTCCCATCCTTCATAAGAATTGGACACTTGGCCTTTGGGATACTAACTCCATGTAACATGCACAAGTTTTCTCCCACTAAATCTGTGTATACTAAACCCTTCAGTACAAATTGTTAATGTATGCTTTATCTTTTTAGGTTAAGAGGTTTTTTGAGAACTATCTCTATAGATCTCTATTCCTATCACATAGGAAACATATCTATATTCCCTAAAGATAATTTCCACTTTGGATTTCCATTCTAGAACATTTCCATTTCATATAAACATGTGGAATGTAAATACGCTCCCACTAAATCACAGATCTCTCTTTATCTTTGACATGTCAGTCAAACCCTTTGACCATATCATCAAAGTAAAGATCCAGCTCTAAGTTTCTTGTACTTAATCAATCAATTGATTAGTCCATTGTAACTTATAGGCTTCATTTGCATTAATGGATTCATAAACCTTATATTTTGTGTCACATACACATCCTTGTTTTATTCCTCATAGGAATGTGATTTTAGTATACGTATGCCAAATTTCTTAGTCATTAAGTTGCAATCAACAAACATCATCCTTCTCAAAATGTTATCCATGTGTCTTAACTCTTAAGACTCATTCTCACTTATGGATTTCATCCCAATGGGTGCTACCATCAAGGTGATACCTTATGGTTTGCATGGAAGTTATTTAGGATGTAATGGTCATAAACCATAACTCAAAATCTGGTTTCCCATATTCATCTAGATAGTTGATTCATCACATGACCAACTCATCAAATAGACAATCGAGGTGCATCTGTCAAGGATATAAGAACTCACAACCCTTTGTGATTCTTAATGTCCTTCATTAGTGTGGGGGTATTCTTTATTTAAGAAGAAATTAGTTATTTGATAATCATCCTCTAACTCCTTAGAGTATGACTCCTTGTTGATCTAGACATCACCATGCCTTAATCACGAGCTCACTATGATACACTATCATAATCAGTCACAAGGTTCTCAAACATTTGGTCTAAGTATTTCATTCATTGATCGCATCAAGAATTAACACTTGACCAAATTCATACTTCATCTATGATTTTCTTGAACACTTCAAGATATTCATATTGGTATTTCTCTAAACATTGTTTTAAGTACTAGCATTAACTCTAATAGTTATGTGAATACATCACATGTACTATACCTAATTGGATAATCATTCTCCCACTACTACTAGTGAAGATTGATTGATCATGTCTCTTACTGGTTCTCTAACCAAAAGAGTCTAGATTTATCCATCATATGAAAACTAGAAATGAGTTTCTCATGATTTATGCTAATTTTGATTGTTTGAGTTATCAATAACTTTTAGGTATCATTTTATATTATGCATACCAAGTATCACACGATAAACAAGGCATCGCCATAAGGAAACATCAACTTTATTAATTGCCATTATTGTCATACAATATGCAAAATAATGTGTTTCTATCTATTGGCAAATATGAAATAGCAGTTCATAACTCTATTACATGCCTTTAAGGCTGAAAATAAACTAAAGTACTCCTATCTATGGCGGCAAAATTTGCCCCATTTATTGGGTGCTTTACACTTTAAATCTTGGTATCATATACCTCAAAAAGTGTTACATGTTTATTTCATGACACCTTCAAGTGGAGACGTCCTTCGTCTTCTTCTTCTTTAGTTCTTCCAGATAGAGAGGACAATTCCTTTCCAATGTCCTGGTTTTTGACAATGGTGGCAATTTCCTCTCTTAGTCACACCTCCCTTGGCCTTGAGAGTTGAAGACTACTTGGGCTGCTGGCTAGCATCAAAACCTTTCTTAGCCTTGCCTTTGCCCTTGCACTTGGACTTGCCTTTCTTGTTGTTGATCATCATCACAGACTTAGGCTTGTCCTTCTTCATCTGTGCCTCAGTTGTCCTCAACATGCCCAACAACTCTGTCAACAGCTTGTCAAAGTTGTTCATGTTGTAGTTCATCACAAACTGACTGTAGGATTATGGCAATGATTGCAGTATCACGTCAGTAGCCAACTCTTGGCTCAGGGGAAATCACAGTCTCGTCAGGTTCTCCACATACCCAATCATCTTGAGCATGTGAGGACCAACTGGATCTCATTCTGTCATGACACACTTGAACAACGCCCTGGAGACATCATATTTATCTTACCGTGCTTGATCTTCATACATGTTCTTGAGATGCTGAATCATCTCAATGACACCCATGTTCTCATGTTGTCTCTGCAACTTGTGGTTCATGGAGCACAACATCAAGCACTTTGCATCAATGGCATCATCAATATGCTTCTTATAAGCATCCCTTTCTGCCTTTGGTGAGGTAGGAGTAGGTTCCTCTAGAATTGGAGTATCTAGGACATTGAGATTTCTCTCTTGAGTGAGAACAATTCTCAATGTCCTAAACCAGTCGTGGAAGTTAGTCCCATTCAGCTTGTCCTTTTCAAGGACCAATCACAACGAAAAGTGATTGTTGTTTGTTATCATTTGTACTACAAAAGGAAATATATGCAATTTAGTCCAAAACTTAATTTTGACTTATTTGATTGATTTGAAAGATTGATGATATAATTAGGATTTAATTAATTATCGCTCCCACTATTTTTTGTTCAAATTGATAGCCCTCACCATCAATTCAGAAGATTGCAGCGTTCAATCTTCTAGTGGGTCAAGATCCTAAAATCCTCTAAGTCATGGACCAGCTAGGGCTGTCACCCACAGCTTAGATCTTCCAGGTAGGCAACTCTTGCCAATTGCATCAGTATGTCATGCACAACTCCTTGCCATGATCACCTCCATGTCTCAAGGTGCTAGATCATATCTAGGTCACCTTGTTAAGTCTGACCCAAAGACAACACGATGAATATGCACCCTACTAGGGCAGACCCACATACTCATCCTTCACGCTTCCACGAGATAGACGGTGCACCACGCTAGGGCATGCCCACACTTGGAGATCAAGCTTTTCACGTGTGTCACATTTGGAAGCCATCTAAAGCTTTAATATTTAATGAGGGATTTGGTTTTATAGGTACATATACATATCCAATCACCACAATATATAGTACATATCATATACATTCTATATCCCACAGAAAACATGTGAAACGATAAAAGCAATGATTATGGCCATCCTAATGTGATTCCTCGAGCCAAGAGGAATCACGGTCATCTAGGTCTACATCACATGCAACCTGTACTAGATGAACTCTGTGCTTTGTCGTTCTAGGTTTGATCAACTCATCTCCATGATTGATCGACTCACCATTAGGCCAGTAGATTGGATGCCACCAGCCGATCGGTTCGCATGGTCATCATGCATCTCCTCATGGATGCCACCCGATTGTCTCACTCCTCGAACCGGTCATCTGGATCGCCAACCGATCGGTTCACTCCTTGAATCGATCATCTTAGTCATCGTCAGGTTGTCGGCCGTTCTTTGGCATCATAGGAAATAAAAGATCTATCCTATTTTACATTTGAATAGGGAAACCCCGAGTTACATTCGGGGGGAGCAAAGGTAGGAAAGAAATCTCGAGTTATCTCGAGTTACATCAGGAGCAGGAATAGGGAATCGGTGCACATACCGAGATGTAAGCAACCACATTCAACCAAGCACACATACATAGGGTTTATTTTCCATAAACATGCTATACATCCACCACAAAACTTGTTTAAGGGTGACACGTATCGAGTGCATTCATATTACATATCATATGTATATATTGGGATTTGTGGATTTAGGATTGGACATGCATAAAGACAATTTTATTCACATCGTATGCAATAAATAAAGGCGACAAACCAAAAATTCGATCAATACCGATAATACTAAAGTATAGAGCAGTTGACGTGACTCTGATACCACTGTTGGGTTATGGGGAAGACAGAGAAGGCAGCGAAAACAAAAAAAATTCTTCTCACATACCCAGAATAAAGGAATCACGTCAACGTCTATACAGTAGGAATGATGGCTTGTAGAGACATACCTTGTCCAAAGGCTTGCTCGGCGATGTTACCTCACGGATTGCGTGGTCTTCACCTCCAGTCTTGGACGGTGTCTGTGCAGCTCCTGGTCTCACTGGTACTGTCGAGATTTACAGTTGTCCTCTGAGCAGTACAAGTCTCCCACCTCTGAAGTGGTCCACACAGACTACCTCAAACTTTGATCTCCTTATCCCGCAAGGAATCGGAAGGAGTCTCACCCTCCTATCAGCGTACTAGTCACCGACACACTCTCCTACAACCAGTCACTTTTCTGCAATTGTCTTTTCCTTGTTGTGCCTCCCTTATCGGGTAGCACTTGCTCAGGCTCTCTTGGTTACCACAACCAGAGAGAACGATAACTTTGCAGAGCAACTGGTGTTTTGAGTTGTACTTTGAGAATCCCCCAATACCCCTATATATAGGAGGGTCATGGGATAAGGTTCTCTACCCCGGGAAATGTGGGATTAAAGCATGAGTAGAAGGGTTCGAGAATTTTCACAAAACAACCAACTACACCACCTGAGCCGATCGGTTAGTACACCTGAGTCGATTGGTTCACTTCTGAGCCGATCGGTTCATGGTCCTGGTCCAACTCATTTTGACTTTCATATTTGTTTCCAACTAATCAAATATTAATCCTTGTCCAAATCGAATTTGTACAAGTGAAACAAATTGTATTTGCAAAATAATCTTCTAACTTTCCAAATGATCTCGGTTGGTCCACGAATCGACCTGTTCAACAATTGAGCCGATCGTTTCATGACACATGAGCCGATCGACTCACAACTTGAGCCGATCAGTTCATCAACCTGAACTGATCGGTTCAACCCTGTGAACCGATCGGTTGGGGCAGTTGACTGTGCAAATCAGTCAATTATAGTTCCAATCAATCCGATACTCTAATCAATCGGTCCAACACCTTGAACACTATGATACTGAGATATCAATTGATTGAGTGTTTAATTGAACTACTAAACTCCTTTAGAAATCAATCTAAACATCATTTGTGGATAAACTCCTCTTCCAGGTTAAATCCTATGTGTGTGACCCTACTGGTCCATTTCACGTTGGCAGTGAAAGTCTATAACACTTATGACTTCACAAGCAAAGAGCGGTGCCTAGTTACACATCAGTGCTACCCAAGTGAAAAAGAAAGTTGGAGAATAACTTTCAATCCTACAATTAGTAACTGGTGTTACAGTGAATGTATAATTCCTTTGTCACTGATATCTCGAATAAACTCGAGGCATGGAACAATCATCTTGTCAACGTTCATTCACTTTCTTGATCTCAGAGTAGATTGGAGGAGATATGTATGACATCAATATCACATACTGATTCACACATGCGTGCACGCCTATCTCAATCCTACTCATCAAGTGGCCATGGATATCAAACTCCCTTAGGAGGAACAAATCCTATATCTATCACTCACCCCTCCAAAGCCCCATGTATCAAAGCCACCCAATCATCACCTTTACAACAACCCATGTTTCAAGACTATGTTTGATGATGTCAAAGTGTGCCCAACGACATGTGTTGAGTGTAGTGATTTTAGGTCAAAGAATCACACTCACCACCATCACTGTGAGAACTGACTGTGACTACCATGTCATGGTTCCATGTGTCAAACTCACGGTGGGTCTGTCCGGTACACTTGTTCTCTAACAAGTACCTATGTGTTTGGTTTGATATCTCCATATCATGTAACTAATGAGATTTTGTCATCAACCAACACCACAATCTAGTCTTGTGTGTCATTGTTGTCTATCTACCTTCCACAATGACATCCGACTAGGGACATAGTAAGAATGTACAAACTCTTAGCATCTGTATGATCTGACCGTTCAGGCCATCAACCTGAAAGCATACGTCATTGAGTACTATCATTCTCTAGACATTCAATATGTTCTATCATTATCTCATATGACTGAACTAGAAAGAATTGGAATCTTTCCTTTGATGTTTATCAAATCAATCTTAATGTATCCCACCAATCATCCCATGATTGGCTCTCAGGGCATACATACCAATAGTTCTCTCGAGTCCCTTGGACCCCAAGGAATCCTAAAGGCACGAATTCCCATATTGAGGAATATCTATTTCCCTTTATCCTCTTATATATGTCTATTTCACATTTATTTTCTTTTATTAGATAAATCCCTTTCCTTTTTATTTCTCTTTTCTTTTCAATTGGGCTCAATGGCCAACACAGCCCATTATCAATCAATCAAGGGCCTTTCACATGAAATCCATCAACAAATCAAAAATAGATTTTGTTTATTATTTAAAAGAGAATTACACATTTCATTACATAACTTAGAAAATTGAGGTTATAACATCCTTCCCCTCTTATAGGAATTTTGCCCTCAAAATTCCATCAAACATACAAACAAGTAGGATAAGACTTTATCATACCCGTCATGGCAATTATGTGGCTTCACCCTCTCCATGGTGTTTCCCAAGAACCTTCATCATATTATATTCTTACATCTGAGTTCTCTCTCACCTTGGTATATCGTACCCTCATAGGTGACTCAGGACATTTCAACCTCTCACAAAGCTGAATATGTTGATGGCTCAGCACATGGCTTGGGTACCTCACATAGTGCTATAGATTGGACTCATGGAACACATCACGTTATCCTGAGGGGTAAGACTAAACATAACCATCTCCACCAATCCATCTCAAATGGACTCATATATGAGGGACTCAACTTTCTCAGCTGTAGCTTAGAGGGGTCAGATTTTCACATCACATATTCTCCCACAGTGAACTCCATGTCAGTCTGCTTTGCATCAGCTCACGACTCATGTCGCCCCTGGGCTTTCTCAGCCATCACATGATCAAGGAGACTTCATCTACACACACTGTGGTCTCTCTGACCTTCACAAGGTCTTTCCACCGACATCATTTTCATGAAGCAGTGACTGACACAACCTCCTTTATAGAGCTTCTTACATTCCGATAAAGGCTATGGTGGTTAACATCACATTTTTCATAGGACAAAGTTGTCTCCATGTATCACCTTGAATGAGCACAGATTCTTTCATCAAACCCTCTAGTCTAGATCATTCTAACCATCAGTTAGGGGTGACAAGATGTGCTAAACTTCAAGCTGGCATTGAGTTCTTCATGTACCTACTACCACTCATGGAAGTGAATCTTTAGGTTATATTCAAGAACCTTTGAACTTGCATCATGGTGTAGTTGAACCATCTCTCTTTCTTATATGTAGTTCAACTGGATCTGTCCCTTGACAGTACTCTCTCTCTTTCTCTTAGACCATGCCATCTAGGTAAGGTGATTTACCATAACCCACATTGCATCCTAACCTTCCTCGGTCCAGGGAGACTTACCACAACATCTATAGTGATGAACTCCCATTCCCTCTTAGGGACTCTTTATGCTCTATATCAATCTTAAGGGTTATTGGTTCTCGTCCTTCACCCCCTGGCTTGCATGGCGACAAGCCACATGCATCTTTGTACACATTTCATCTTAGGCATCAAAGTACTACTACCACTTATTATCTTAGTAGTAGCATGGTGTATGGTGATCTTAAAATCATGATCTCCTATATGTCATGATTCCTCAAGATCGATTCCTCGGAAACCCTAAACCACCCTAGTCGGGGTTTCATCACCTTCTTTTCCAAAGAAGTGCATCTGAGGTTCTACCACCATCCTGTTATCGCATCAAGGCCTTGGTTGGCTAACCAGACAACCACTAACTTGATCAACATATCTCATTACATCTGAGTGTTAGCCAAACATATCTCCTTTTTCAAACTTAGGGTTAACTTAACAACCTCTTCTAGCCTCCAACTAAACTAGGCACTTGCATCTCAATAAGAGCATCCATTACTACCTTTCATCTTTAGGTTATAAGTAATAGTGAAGACATACTCTTCCATGTATTCCACTTATCATCTCATCTTGGACTCTAACTCTATCTTCATCAAGGAAACTCATACCTCATTCTCTTGGTTATCGAACTCTACCTTGTATAGTTCATAAGTTCCACATAGCTCATGATAAAAACATCCTCATAAGATGACTACCTTAGTACTTTTGGTGTTTGTACAACATCCACACATCGTACACTCCACAAGGGAACGTTATTATCTCCATCCTCACGCATCATAGCAATGTTTCCACTCACATTATCTTTATCGTTGGTGCATGTCATGCATAATGTTCTATCTCTCACTCCCATAACAAGAGGAAATAAGCATTTGGCTGAAGTCCAAATACAGAGTTCTTCCCATTCTAGGAGTAGAGATGGTACATCCCACATTGCCAATACACCTACAGTCTAATTTAAAACGTGCATCACATGTCTCCACATCATGAACATTTCAATATCAAAGTTACTTTCATGGAGAACTGGTCTCAAACACACTTGGGTCATCATACCATCCTTGGTCATCTCTTCTAGGTCTATAGGGTGATGACACTTTTGGGGTCATCCCTTTTCCCTTATGCAACCAGAGAGTGCCCTCCTCATCTGCCCTTTCGGTCCCATGAGTTCATGAAGGTGATCAATCTCCTAACCCATGGACCTCAGACAATGATACATGTTACCTCCCGACCCTATGGTCATGTGCAACTAGGGAATCAGGCAACTCCTATTCCCATCAGTCTTATCCCTACCTGACTCTAGGACAGACTTAGGATCCTAACATAGTGCACATCCATCCTGAAACCTTACCTACGTCTCCATCATCCCTCTCTACATTCGTGGTTTGACTTATATCCTTTCATAGGGGTCATGGTGACCTACCTACCTTGGTCAGGCCCCATACTGGCTACTTCCATTACACATCCATGTGCACTTAGAGACGGTTATCTATAGGTATGTAGGTTCATTCTCATACTATGTACTCACTACTTAGCTTCTCAAGATCCTATGAGACCTCTTAAGGTTACCTCAAACCCAACAAAAGCCGATCTATACCTTATAGAAGAGTCCCTCTCCCAGGATGGGAGGAAACTATCTCTTGATAGAAACAAAGGTCACAAACATCCTTATGTCCATGGTTTACATTCACATGAGCATGCTTAACCCTAACAAGCTACTAAGGCACATAGTTAACAAGCGTACCACTTACTAAACCATGCTAGATCTCCATGATAAGTCCAACTTGTTTCTATTCCTTTATATAGGACCATCATATGTCACCAACCTATATGAGAGAGGTTCATCAAACATACACCTTAATCCAAGGGGTTTCCCATTCCTCTAAACATGAGGAGTGCCATGTTCAAATCTACGGAAACTCAAATCTCGTCATGAGCATTAGGTGCACCAGGTACTACTACTTCCCCCCTTAGGTCTAGGGATCCTAGGTGCATCTTTCTACAAAAGCTGTCCAACAGCATGCTCAACATTATAACCAAAAACCAAACATGTACAAGGTATAGCGTGCACATCCTATTATCATTCCAATTGAATAACACCTCATAGTAGAGTCCTCCTCAAGGATAACCAACTAGGTATAAGACCTCACAACTTGTTGCTAAACCTCTTTAGGGTCTAAGGAACTCTTCTTCCTAACCCTAGAAGGTGAACACCTATACCATAGGCACATAGGTACCAGCAGCCTCATTCTCTCTCTAGGATTTGGTTCCTCTAAAGGCAACTGAGATACCATCACCCTCCAGGGATCATGCACGGGGCAACCACAACCATCCACTTAGGGGTCATCATCCTCAACTTCTCAGGGTTCCTCCTAACCTAGAGTCTAAACTTCCAACCTTCTATCTCGGGCCCTACTCTCTCTCTCTCTAGAGCTTAACCCTACAACAACCTTACTACTGGAGGTCATCTCTCTAAGGTGGATCAAGCTCACAAGAGTACACCTAAATGGGTGAAACCTATGTTTGTCCAAGATTATCCAAAACACTTCATGCTTATCTCATAAGCTATCCAACATACTCTGTTGGCCAGGGTTTTAGCCTACTGCCAGCACTACTAATGTACTTAGGGTGCAACTTTGCCATGCTCATATAAGCTCATAGGGTTTCGATATGGTCATCACTAACCTCATCAATGAATGAGTTATCCTTCACCCTAACATGCACGACCCTTCCCAGGGTTGGTTCGCCAAAGGTACTAGGTCGTCCAACTTCACATGGCACATATTATCATAAGTTTCCAAAACCAAAGGCATGTCAGCACATGGTCGACCATGACATCCATCTCATCATGCCATCTCTCGCCCTAACTTCTACTTAGGGTTAGGGTTAGAATCATCCTCAGAGGATGTGCCAAGTCTCTACCTTTAATGGAGATCTCAGCCTCCAAGACCCACTCTCTACTCATCCTCCTGAAAAGAGGGTCTATCCTCAAGTCTCTCCTGAGGGCATGACAACACATGTCATACGACCTAAGCATGCAACTAATCTTTAGTTTATGCTTAAACTATTAAGCTTATGTCCCTGATATCTTATTTACATGCTTTTCATTAATTTTGGTGGAGGATTACTTAACCTTATTATGCATACCCTATCCTCAAGAGGGTGAGGAAGAGAGAGAAAACCCTAAACCTTATAATCCTAACAGAATTAGGGTTGAGAAGGGATGAAAATAGATGAGAGAGTCTTGAAGGTATCATATTTCGAGTTAAAACCTCAAACATTGGCCAGACAGTCACACTGCATCCAGGAGTCCTCATAAACTGACTAGCAGTGCGGAGGAAAATCTTGCCAGCTCCCAGACCGTGATCCTTTTCTAGACACCTCAGTCATCAAAAAGTCCTCTAATAACTCCCTTGGGTTCTATCGAGTTTGTAAAATTTAATAATTACTAAAGATTAAATGAGGAACCAATGCTCTGATACCAAATGTAACGACCCCACCTCCAAGTAGCCCCCACTTAAGGGAGACCAAGAGGTCAGAGTTGTTATCCCAATAAACTAGATCAAAGGTTCAATAAATAATCAGTAATAATTATAAAATTCTACCAAACTATGATGAAAGCTGGTATAAAATAAAACTTTGCATACCTTTTAAAAACTTTGGAAATCTACTTCTATCCACAACTTGAATCTATTCTATCTAATCCTCCTTGCACTTTATTTCTTATTTTCACAATGTGTCACTTTACTGTTTGTTCCTATCAGAGTTGCACCTAAAACGCCGACAAACAAAATGTCGGTCAACATATATGAATATGCCGGTATGTGGGGACAAACAAAATATCACACATAAGGCTAACAACCTAATTATCACAATCAGGGTGGTATGTAGGTGCGAGAATACTTATATCATAATTTTAATAATCACAGTGACTTTATGATTTGCAAGTATGAACATCCAAACTGATAGGTTGCATTCAATGCGATTAATCATCTGGAAAACCTTCAGGAAACTAATGCGATTAACCATAATTAACCGCATACCTGTCAGGCTGACATGAGTGCAGAAATAATCCAACTAATCAATAAATCCAATAAACAAGCAAGCACACAAGATGATCCTAAAATATGAATCCAATTTTCCTATCATTGATCATTCCATCAAGGTCTATTAAGCCTAGTTGCTTCCTAAGGTTACTAGTCCTTTTTAGGGTTTTGATTACAATTAGGTTCACTTCATTTTTACTATTTTAAACCATAGTTTTATAAAATTACTCACAAAACCTAATGATCTCATCCACTCCTCATGGAAGGTATTAAGGTTACCTTTTAACAACATATAACCCTAATTTCAGATTAAAGGCACTTTTCTTTCCTTTTTCCCCTATTTAGGGTTTCTAAGTATATTAACCATCAGATTAGGTTTAAAACCCTAAATCTTGCAATTTCATCTTTAAAATAGGTTAAGATTCATCTTTATCATTAAAGAAGTTAACAATACTTGAATTAACCTATTTGCACTTATAAAACTATCCATTATCATCAATTATGGTTTCTAACAAAAAATTAATACCTTTTTCATAAAAATAATATACTTTTGCCAAAGGAGACATATTTAGGCTTTCACACTATTTTTATCTTATTCCTCACATTTTTCTAATCAACTTTAATGTATTAAGTTTCTTCATATGATTTTTCTATTTATTTCCACGATTTTTGCAAGACAAAACCTTTTTCTAGATTATTCGAGTAGAGTGGGAATTACCAGGAAATTCAGAGGCCGCTTGATCAGCGGACCGGTGATCCTCTCTTCATATTCAACGATTCACATTGTGCACACCTAATTTATCCGCTCCCACTCTCACTTGTCTGATTCATGCTCAGGATCACAGTGGTCCGCGATCATATGGATGTTAGTCGTCGTCTACCTTCGACTGCTCGACGAACTGTGGTTAACTCCTTGGTTGACTACGAGCTCTACCAACAGAGATTTGAAGATGTCAGGAAGCTTTGTCATCGTCGTCCGGACTTGATGGACTGGTAAATTTCTCAAAGCAACTTGACCTTCACTATGAACAGGTCGCCAAAGTTTCGGCGAGGTCGGTAGGTAGCAGGGGGTGTAGGTTAGGATGAAATCGACAATTGAACTCGCCTTTCAACTTTTCGTCACGCTCCACATCATTTGGATTGAGAATTGGGTATGCTGGTACCCTCGAGTACCCCTCCCTTATATAGGGCTAGGTCAGGGTGCCCGACGAATTGGGAACTTCTTCCCTTATCGACTACAATGCTAGAAATTAGGGTCTAGATTGTTCGGAACAATCTCTCGAAGTCGATGAACCTCTTACTCCTTTGAATTATCGTCTCAAACACAAGATAATAGGATTCCAAAATCAAATCCCTTTCCTTCTGTGACTCGGGGTAGGCTATGAGTGGCTACCATTGGATCCGTGGTCCCCTGTACTACGCTGGTCATCCAACGGCCATCATCGCTCCCCGAAACTCAATTATCCAATAATTAATAAAATGAGTGTTTTAGCAAGGAAACTTGGGAAATTCGTATCTCTCTCCTCGATTAGTATTTTTCTCTCAAATTTTAAGGGAAACTTCATCTTGGCATTATATAACTATTTATTAAAATTGAGAATCAAATTCCAACAGATGAGATGGTTTCCTTCTCTCCCAAATTAACCATCAATTAATCCAAAATTAATTAATATTTCTTTTCCCCTTGTCATTATCTTGTTATCTCGAGTCCCTTGGACCTCAAGGAATCCTAAAGGCATGAAATCCCATATTGAGGAATATCTATTTGCCTTTATCCTCTTATATATGTCTATTTCACATATATTTTCTTTTATTAGATAAATCTTTTTCCTTTTTATTTCTCTTTTCTTTTCAATTGGGCTCAATGGCCAACAAAGTCTTGGTATGTATTCCTTGAGAGCCAATCTTGTGATGATTGGTGGGATACATTAAGATTTATTTGATAAACTTCAAAGGTAAGACTCCAATTCTTTCTGGTGCAGTCATATGAGATAATGATAGAACAGATTGAATGTATAGAGAATGACAATACTCAATGACGTATACTTTCAGGTTAAGGACCTGAACGATGAGATCATACAGATGCTAAGAGTTTGTACATTCTTATTATGTCCCTAATCGGATGTCATTATGGAAGGTAGATAGATAGAAATGACACACAAGACTAGATTGTGGTGCTCGTTGATGAAAGAATCTCATTAGTCATGATATGGAGATATCAAACTAAACACATAGGTACTTGTTTGAGAACAAGTGTACCAGAAAGACCCTCCGTGAGTTTGACACATGGAACCATGACGTGGTAGTCACAGTCAGTTCTCACAGTGATGGCGGTGAGTGTGATTCTTTGACCTGAAATCACTACACTCAACACATGTTGTTGGGTACACTTTGACATCATCAAACGGAATCCTTAAATATGGGTTGTTATAAAGGTGATGATTGGGTGGCTTTGACACATGGGGCTTTTGAGGTGTGAGTAATAGATATGGGATTTGTCCCTCCTGAGGGAGTTTGATATCCATGGCTACTTGATGAGTAGAATTGAGATAGGCGTGCACACACATGTGTGAATCAATATGTGATATTGATGTCATACATATCTCCTCCAGTCTACTCTGAGATCAAGAAAGTGAATGAACGTTGACAGGATGATTTTTCCATGCCTTGAGTTCATTCGAGATACCAGTGACAAAGGAATTATACATTCACTGTAACACCATTTATGGATTTTAGGATTGAAATTTGTTCTCCAACTTTCCTTTTCACTTGGGTAGCATTGATGTGTGACTAGGCACCGCTATTTGCTTATGAAGTCATAAGTGTTATGGAGTTTCACTACCAACGTGAAATGGGCCTGCAAGGTCACACAAATAGGATTTATCCTGGAAGAGGAGTTTATCCATGAAGGATGTCTAGATTGTTTACTAAACGTGTTTAGTACTTGAATTAAACATTCAATCAATTGACTTGGCTCAGAATCACCATGTTAAGGTGTTGGACTAACTGATTTGGGTGTTAGATTGATTGAGAATTGCATTGATTGATTTCTGCACAACCTAGACTGCCAACTGACCGGTTCAAGTTGTTGAACTGATCGGCTCATGGTCAAGTGAGACGACCAGTTCAAGTGTTGAACCGATCAGTTCAACTGGACCAAACGAGCCAGTTTGGAAAAGTTAGGTTGGTGAGAAAAAATAATTCATTTCACTTGTACAATTTGATTGGGACAAGTATTGATCTTAGGATTAATTGGAAATGGAAATAGAAAGTCAATTGGGAACTACCCTGGAAAGTGAAATGACTGGTTCATGAATGAACTGATCGGTTCAGCTACCCAACCAACCGGTTCATGAGATGAAGCGATTGGTTCAATCCCCAAACGACCGGTTCATTTGTGAAACGACCGGTTCACCTGCTGTAGTGTATCAATTTGTGGAAATTCTGGACCCTTCTACTACTACTTTAGTCTTGCATTACCTGGGGTAGAGAACCATGACCCTGACCCCTCATATATATAGAGGTGTATTGGGGGATTCTCAGAGCACAACTCAAAACACCAGTTGCTCTACAAAGTTGTCCTCTCTGGTTGTGGTAATCGAGAAAGCCCGAGCAGGTGCTACCCGACAAGGGAGGCACAACGAGGGAAAGACAACTGCAGAAAGGCGACTGGTTGCGGGAGAGCATGTTGGTGACTAGCATGCCGACAGAAGGGGACGACTCCTCCTAGTGTCCTGTAGGACAGGACGAATGGAGTTCCTGGTGGTCTGTGTGGACAACTACAGAGGCGGGATATTTCTACTACTTGGAGGACAACTGCCAATTTGTCAGTCCAGGTGTGTCCAGGAGCTGCACAGACATCATCCAAGACCAGAGGTGAAGACCACACTAGCCGTGAGGTAATGTCACCGAGCAAGCCCCAGGACAAGGTACGCCTCTACAAACCATCCATCCTATTGTATATATGTTGACGTGATTCCTTGTTACTAGGTTTGGGGAGAAGGAACTTTTTGTTTCCACTGCCTTCTCTGCCTCCCCTAAAACCCAACAGTGGTATCAGAGCCACGTCAACTACTCTATACTTTAGGATTATCGATGTGATTGATTTTGGTTTGTCTCCTTTATTTATTGCATACAATGCGAATAATAATGGCTTTATGCATGTCCAATCATAAATCCACAAATCCCAATTTACATATACGATATGTAATATGAATGCACTCGATACACGTCGCCCTTAAACGAGTTTCGTGGTGGATGTATAGCGTGGTTATGGCCAATAAACCCTATGTCTGTGAGCTTGGTTTAATGTGGTTGCTTACATCTTGGTCTGCGCACCGATACTCTACCTCCTATTCTTGATGTAACTCGAGATAACTCGAGATTTATTTCTTACCTTTGCTCCCCCCGAATGTAACTCGGGGTTTCCCAATGCAAATGTAAATAAGATAGTTTATATTTTCTGTTATGTCAAAGAACGGAGGACAACCTGACGGTGACTCAGACGATCGGTTCAAGGCATGAACTGATTGGTTGGCGTTCCATACGACTGGTTCAAGGAGAGAGATGAGCGGGTGGCGGCCATGAGGATATGCATGATGACCAGGCGAACCGATCTGCTGGAGGCGTCAGTCGATCGACTGGTGGCACCCAACCGACCGACCTGATGGCGAGCCGATCAATCATAGAGATGAGTTGATCAAACCTAAAATGGAAAAGCACAGAGTTCATCTTGTACATGTTGCATGTGATGTGGACCTATATGACTGTGATTCCTCTTGGCTCGAGGAATCACATTAGGATGGCCATAATCATCACTTTTATCATTTCACATGTTTTCTGTGGGATATAGCATGTATATGATACATACTATATATTGTGGTGATTGTATATGTATATGTACCTATAAAACCAAATCCCTCATTAAATATTAAAGTTTTAGATGCCTTCCAAATGCGACACACGTGAAAATCTTGATTGGTGATGAATGCATATTCATCATGATTTTCAGTCGCCTTGTTGGGACCAATTCGATTCAATACTTTCGATTTCATCTCCTAAATCTCACAAATACAAGAATTCTTAACTAATTCAATTATGAAGATTATTAACTAGATTTATATTAGTTTTGTGCAGGTCTTGACTAGGTTCAGCCATCGTATGGAATTCGTTCAAAATCCTCTCAACTTTGGTCTTGACCAATCAGTCTTGACCAAACAGTTTGCCCTAATGGTCTACCCATGTGGTTTTGACCTCTCGGTCTCAAACATTCACCATAACAGTCTCAAGACCGTTTAAGTCCATACGGTTTCAAGACCGCATGAGCCTAAACGGTCTCAAGACCATTTGAGCACATACGCTCTCAAGACCGCATTAGCCCAAACAATATCAAGACCGTATGATGCCTAACGGTTTCAAAACCATTTGGACTAAGGACCGATTGGATGCTCAAGACCATTTGGACCACGAAGACCGTTTAGATCCAAGACCCTTTGGGGACACTCAAGCAAGACTGTTTGGTCCCAAGACTGTTTGGAGCCATATCAGTCCCAAGACTATTTGGAGCCATACGGTCCCAAGACCTATTGTGCAAGACCATTTAGAGACAGAGAGTGTTCGATATCAAGATCGTTTGGCAGCATATAGTCCCAAGACCGATTGCACAAGACCGTTTGGAGCCATACAGTCTCAAGACCATTCTGTTGGTATGTATGCCCTGAGAGCCAATCATGTGATGATTGGTGGGATACATTAAGATTGATTTGATAAACATCAAAGGCAAGCTTCCAATTCTTTCTGGTTCAGTCATATGAGATAGTGATAGAACAGATTAAATGTCGAGAGAATGACAATACTCAATGACGTATGCCTTCAGGTTCAGGACCTGAATGATGAGATCATACGGATGCTAAGAGTTTGTACATTCTTATTATGTCCCTAGTCGGATGTCATTGTGGAAGGTAGATAGACAGCAATGACACACAAGACTAGATTGTGGTGTTGGTTGATGACAGAATCTCATTAGTCATGATATAGAGATATCAAACCAAACACATAGGTACTTGTTAGGGAACAAGGTACTGGACAGACCCACCGTGAGTTTGACACATGGAACCATGAGATGGTAGTCACAGTCAGTACTCACAGTGATGGTGGTGAGTGTGATTCTTAGACCTGAAATCACTGCACTCAACACATGTCGTTGGGCACACTTTGACATCATCAAACGCAGTCCTGAAACATGGGTTGTTATAAAGGTGATGATTGGGTGGTTTTGACACATGGGGCTTTTGAGGGGTGAGTGATAGATATGGGATTTGTCCCTCCTGAGGGAGTTTGATATCCATGGCCACTTGATGAGTAGGATTCAGAAAGGCGTGCACGCATGTGTGAATCAGTATGTGATACTGATGTCATGCATATCTCTTCCAGTCTGCTCTGAGATCAAGAAAGTGAATGAACGTTGACAGGATGACTGTTCCATGCCTCGAGTTCATCCGGGATATCAGTGACAAAGGAATTATACATTCACTGTAACACCATTCACGGATTGTAGGATGAAAGTTGTTCTCCAACTTTCTACTTTCACTTGGGTAGCAATGATGTGTGACTAGGCACCGCTCTTTGCTTGTGAGGTCATAAGTGTTATGGACTTTCACTGCCAACATGAAATAGACATGCAGGGTCACACACATAGGATTTAACCTGGAAGAGGAGTTTTTCCACAAGCAATGTTTTGAATGATTACTAAAGGACTTTAGTAGTACAATTAAACACTCAATCAGTCGATGGCTCAATATCGTATGGTTCAAGGTGTTGGACGCATTGATTGGAGTATCGGATTGATTGAAATCACATTTGACTGATTCTGCACAACCTGCACTCCCAACCGGTCGGTTCATGTGATGAACCAGTCGGGTGAGGTTGCTGAACCGGTCGGCTCAAGGGTTGAGTCGATCGGCTCATGCACAGAGTGAAACGACCGGTTCAAGTGTTGAACCGATCGGTTCAATTGGTGCAATCGAGCAACTTGGGAAAGTAGGATTGGTGCGAATTTTCCTTTCGTTTCGATTTCTAATTTGATTGGAAATGGGATTTCCAATTTGATTGGAAATAGTATTGGTATTTCGATGCCAATTGGGAAAGAAACAAGGAAAGTCAATTTGAGCTGGATTAGGACCATGAACCGATCGGTTCAGGGCACCAACCGATCGGTTGGAGTGCCCCAAACGGTCGGCTCATGTCCAACTGACCGGTTCAGTGGCTGAACCGACCGGTTCAGTAATGAACCGATCAGTTCAGGTTGTGAGATGGTTGCTTTTTGTGGAAAATCTCGAACCCTTCTACTCCTTCTTTTAGTCCCGCATTGCCCGGGATGGAGAACCCTGTCCCATGACTCTCCTATATATAGGGGTACTTGGGGGCTTCTCATAGTACAGATCAGTGCAACCAGTTGCTCTGGGAGTTGTCGTTATCTCTGGTTTTGGTAACCGTGAGAGAGCCCGAGCAAGTGCTTCCCGCAAAAGGGAGGTGCAACAAGGGAAAGACAACTGCAGTTGCAACAGGAGGCAGGAGAGTAAGTTGGCGACTAGTACGTCAACAGGAGGGTGCGACTCCTTCCACTTCCTTGTGGGACAAGGAGTGTGGAGTTCTAGGTAGTCTGTGTGGACTACTACGGAGGCGGGCGGACACTGCCGCTTTGGAGGACAACTGTCATCCGACAGTCTGGTTCGAGTAGGAGTTGTGAGTCTCGGTGTGACCAGGAGCTGCACAGACACCGTCGAAGTCCGGAGTTGAAGACCGCGCATTGCGCGAGGTATTGTCGCCGAGCAAGCCTCGGGACAAGGTATG
The DNA here is from genome assembly GCA_963693085.1 of Alisma plantago-aquatica. Classification (NCBI taxonomy): domain Eukaryota; kingdom Viridiplantae; phylum Streptophyta; class Magnoliopsida; order Alismatales; family Alismataceae; genus Alisma; species Alisma plantago-aquatica. The sequence goes on along the minus strand of OY856415.1, from coordinate 412,199,177 downwards.
ATTCCGCAAACCATCCTTTCCTATTATATAGACGTTGACACATTTCCTAGGTATGGGTTGGGGGAGAAAATTTTTTGTTTCCGCTGCCTTGTCTGTCTCCCCTAAAACCCAACAGTGGTATCAGAGCCACGTCATCTGTTCTATGTTTTAGGAATATCGATGTGATCGATTTTGGTTTTTCGCCTTTATTTATTGCATACGATGCGAATAATATCGGCTTTATGCATGTCCAATCTTAAATCCACAAATCCCTAATTACATATATGATATGTATCATTAATGCACTCGATACGGTCGCCCTTAAATGAGTTTTGTGGTGGATGTATGTAGCATGATTATGGCCTATAAACCCCTATCTGTGATTGGTTGTGTGTGGTTGCTTGCATCTCGGTCTGTGCACCGATCTTCCCTCTCTTATTCCTGATGTAACTTGAAATAATTCGAGATTCTTTCCTACCTTTGCTCCCCCCGAATGTAACTCGGGGTTTCCCATTTAAAGCAAATGTAATAAATAGAATAGGATTTTATTTCCTGTTTTGTCAATGACCGGAGGACATCAAGACGACTTCTCAGACGGTCGGTTCAAGGAGTGAACCGATCGGTTGATGACCGGTTCGAAGAGCGAGATGAGTGGGTGGCGGACATGATGAGATGCACGATGACCGGGCGAACCGATTGGTTGGAGGAGCCAACCGATTGGCTGGTGGCACCCAGACGACCGGCTAGAGAGTACAGATCATTCATGTGATGAGTTGATCAACTCGGATGGCAAGGCACAGAGTTCATCTTGTACAGGTTGCATGTGATGTTGACCTAGATGACCGTGATTCCTCTTGGCTCGAGGAATCACATTAGGATGGCCATAATCATCGCTTTTTATCGTTTGTGCATGTTTTCTGTGGGATATAGCATGTATATGATACGTACTATGTATTGTGGTGATTAGATATGTATATGTATATAAAACCAAATCCCTCATTAAAATATTAAGTTTTAGTTGCCTTCCAAATGCGACACATGTGAAAAGCTTGATCGACCAAGTGTGGGCACGCCCTAGCGTGGTGCACCATCTATCTCGTGGAAGCGTGAAGGATGAATGTGTGGGTCTGCCCAAGCAGGGTGCATATTCATCGTGTTTGCTTTGGGTTGGACTTAACAAGGTGACCTAGATAGGATCTAGCGCCTTGAGGCATGGAGATGATCATTGCAAGGAGTTGTATATGACATCTTATCAAGAGTTGCATATGATACAGTTGGAAAAAGTTGCCTACCTGAGAGATCTATGTTGTGGGTGACAGCCCTAGCTGGTCCATGACTTAGAGGATTTCAGGATCTTGCCCACTAGAAGGTTGTACGCTGCAATCTTCTGAATTGGGTGAGGGCTATCAATTTGAAGTAAAATAGTGGGAGCGATAATTAATTAAAGGTCTAATTATATCGTCAAACTTTCAAATCAATCAAATAAGTCAAAAATGAGTTTTGGACTAAAATTGCATATTTTCCTTTTGTAGTTCAAATGGAAACAAACAACAACAACTTTTCTTTGCGATCGGTCCTTGACAAGGACAAGCTAAATGGGACAAACTTCCACGACTGGTATCGGACATTGAGAATTATTCTCACTCAAGAGCGTAAGCTCTATGTCCTAGATACTCCAATTCCAGAGGAACCCGCTCCTAATGCACGAAAGACAGAAAGGGATGCTTACAAGAAGCATTGTGATGATGCCATTGATGCAAAGTGCTTGATGCTATGTTCAATGAACCATGAGTTGCAGAGGCAACATGAGAACATGGGTGTCATAGAGATGATTCAGCATCTCAGGAACATGTATGAAGATCATGCACGGCAAGAGAGGTACAATGTTTCTAGGGTGCTGTTCAAGTGCGTCATGACAGAAGGAGATCCAGTTGGTCCTCACACACTCAAGATGATTGGGTATGTGCAGAACCTGCAGAGACTGGGATTTCCATTGAGCCAAGAGTTGGCTACTGACGTGATACTGCAATCGTTGCCAGAATCTTACAGTCAGTTTGTGATGAACTACAACATGAACAACTTTGATAGGCCACTGTCAGAGTTGTTGGGCATGTTGAGGACAGCCGAGTTACAGATGAAGAAGGACAAGCCTAAGTCCGTGATGGTGATCACGAGCAAGAAAGGCAAGTCCAAGCGCAAGGGCAAGGGCAAAGCTAAGAAAGGTTCTGAAGCTAGCCAGGAGTCCAAGCCATCTTCAGCTCTCAAGGCCAAGGGAGGTGTGACCAACAAAGGAAATTGCCACCATTGTCAAAAGCCAGGACATTGGAAAAGGAATTGTCCTCTCTACCTGGAAGAACAAAAGAAGAAGGAGGCGACTGAGGCCTCTACTTGAAGGTGTCATGAAAGTAAACTTGTAACACTTCTGAGATATATGATATCAAGATGTAAAGTGTAAAGCATTCTTACTTTGGGCAAGTGTTGCCTTTATAGATAGGAATACTTTAGTTTATTTTCAGACAATAAGGCATGTAATACAATTATGAACTGCTATTTCATATTTGCCAATAGATAGAAACACTTTATTTTTGCATATTGTATGACAATGATGGAAATTAATAAAGAGATGTTTCAATTTATAAAGATGTGATCTTTGTGGCAATGCCTTATTTATCTTGTGATATTTGATATGCATAAGATAAAATGATACCTAGAAGTTATAGATAACTCAAACATTTAATTAGCATCAATCATGAGAAATTCATTTCTAGTTTCCATGTGATGGATAAAACTAGACTCTTGGTTATAGAACCAGTAAGGGACATGAATATCTTGGACATGATTGATCAATCTTCACTAATGTAGTGGGAGAGTGATTATCCTATTAGGTATAATACATGTGATGTATTTACATACCTATTGGAACAAATGCTAATACTTCAAATGGTGTTTAGAGAAATACCAATATGAATATCTTGAAGTGTTCAAGATTATCATAAATGAAGTACAAATTTGGTAAAGTATTAGTTCTTGATGAGATCAATGAATAGAATACTTGGACCAAATGTTTGAGATCCTTGTGAGTGATTATGATAGTGTATCATAGTGTACTCATGATTAAGGCATGGTGATGTCTAAATCAAGAAGGAATCATACTCTAAAGAGTTAGAGAATGATTATCAAATAACTGAATTCTTCTTAATAACTGAATACCCCACACTAATAAAAGGAAATTAAGAATCACAAGGGTTGTGAGTTCTTATATCCTTAACAGATACAACTCAATTATCTATGTGATGAGTTGTTCATGTGATGAGTCAACTATCAAGATGAATATGAGGAACCAAAATTCTGAGTTATGATTTATGATCATTACATCCTAAATGATTTCCATGTGAACCATAAGGTATGACCTTGATGGTAGCACTCATTGGATTATATCCATAAGTGCATACGAGTCTTAAGTGTTAAGACACATGGATAACATTTTGAGAAGGATGATGCTTGTTGATTGTAACTTAATGACTGAGACATTTGGCATATGGATACTAAAACCGCATTCCTATGAGGAATAAAACCAGGATGTGTACGTGACACAACCTATAAGGTTTATGAATCCACTAATGCAAATGAAGTCTATAAGTTACAATGGACTAATAAATGTGATTGATTAAGTACAAGCAACTCAAAATTGAATCTTTATTCTGGTAATACAGTCAAAGGGTTTGACTGATATGTCAAAGATAAAGAAGGGATCTGTGATTTAGTGGGAGCGTATTCACATTCCACATATTGATGTGAAATGGAAATGTTCTAAATTGGAAATCCAAAAGTGGAAATTATCTTTAAGGAAGATAGAGATGTTTCCTATGTGATAGGAATAGAGATCTATAGAGATAGTTCTCGAAAACCTCTTGACCTGAAAAGAGAGAGCATACATTGGCAATTTGTACTGAAATGTTCAGTATGCACAGATTAAGTGGGAGAAAACTTGTCCATGTTACATGGAGTTAGTATCCCAAGGCCAAGTGTCCAATTCTTATGAAGAATGGGAACACTAAGAATAGATATGGATATATCATGTATGTAATCATCCCGTTGTCTTGCATGTGTGACATAGCAAGAATAAAATGCATTCATCATCTTGTATGTAGGACATGGCAATATGATGTGCTCATCCTGATAACTCGTATGTGGGACATGATGAGTGGATGTCTGTCTACTTCCAATAAGGGTTACTGGAATACCATGAGAACTTGATAAGTACTTGTGATGTACTAGTTCTATGGAAATAAGGAAGAGTTCAATGTAAAAGGTTACGTTGATGCGAACTTCCGAAAAAGACAGATATTGCAAAATATACATAAGATGTATAAAAGTGAAAGTTTGTTGATTGGAAATGTTCCAATAAAGCCATTTAAAAGGGGAAATGCCGAGTATCTATGTGTTAGTGAACAACAGTAGATACTATATGGATCTAGAAGTTCATGAGATGAACTTGTAGATATTCCACTCATTGATGACAAGTCCGGAATCCTTGATCATGCAATGTGGCTAAAGGTTAGCAATGGAATACTAGATCGCATATTACGGCAACTCCATCTCATACGTGTGACGTACAGCGAAGAGATGTGAGACATGCAATTTATACTGACTTTGGCAAGGTGTTTCCATTACTCACTATGTTGGCACTAGAGCACAGTAACATGTGGGACATGTTTGAAGATCACTGTGAATATGATTCATGGGTGATTGGCTCGCAGTGCAAGTGGGAGTCTGTTAATATGTATGCCCTGAGAGCCAATCATGTGATGATTGGTGGGATATATTAAGATTGATTTGATAAACATCAAAGGCAAGCTTCCAATTCTTTCTGGTTCAGTCATATGAGACATTGATAGAACAGATTGAATGTCTAGAGAATGACAATACTCAATGACGTATGCCTTCAGGTTCAGGACCTGAACAATGAGATCATACGGATGCTAAGAGTTTGTACATTCTTGTTATGTCCCTAGTCAGATGTCATTGTGGAAGGTAGATAGACAACAATGACACACAAGACTAGATTGTGGTGTTGGTTGATGACAGAATCTCATTAGTCATGATATAGAGATATCAAACCAAACACATAGGTACTTGTTAGGGAACAAGGTACCGGACAGACCCACCGTGAGTTTGACACATGGAACCATGAGATGGTAGTCACAGTCAGTACTCACAGTGATGGTGGTGAGTGTGATTCTTAGACCTGAAATCACTGCACTCAACACATGTCGTTGGGCACACTTTGACATCATCAAACGCAGTCCTGAAACATGGGTTGTTATAAAGGTGATGATTGGGTGGCTTTGACACATGGGGCTTTTGAGGGGTGAGTGATAGATATGGGATTTGTCCCTCCTGAGGGAGTTTGATATCCATGGCCACTTGATGAGTAGGATTGAGAAAGGCGTGCACGCATGTGTGAATCAGTATGTGATACTGATGTCATGCATATCTCTTCCGGTCTGCTCTGAGATCAAGAAAGTGAATGAACGTTGACAGGATGACTGTTCCATGCCTCGAGTTCATTCGGGATATCAGTGACAAAGGAATTATACATTCACTGTAACACCATTCACGGATTGTAGGATGAAAATTGTTCTCCAACTTTCTACTTTCACTTGGGTAGCAATGATGTGTGACTAGGCACCGCTCTTTGCTTGTGAGGTCATAAGTGTTATGGACTTTCACTGCCAACATGAAATAGACCTGCAGGGTCACACACATAGGATTTAACTTGGAAGAGGAGTTTTTCCACAAGCAATGTTTAGATTGATTACTAAAGGAGATTAGTAGTTCAAGTAAACACTCAATCAGTCGATGGCTCAATATCGTATGGTTTAAGGTGTTGGACGCATTGATTGGAATATCAGATTGATTGAAATCACATTTGACTGATTCTGCACAACCTGCACTCCCAACCGGTCGGTTCATGTGATGAACCGGTCAGCTGAGGTTGCTGAACCGGTCGGCTCAAGGGTTGAGTTGATCGGCTCATGCACAGAGTGAAATGACCGGTTCAAGTGTTGAACCGATCGGTTCAACTGGTGCAATCGAGCAACTTGGGAAAGTAGGATTGGTGCGAATTTTCCTTTCGTTTCGATTTCTAATTTGATTGGAAATGGGATTTCCAATTTGATTGGAAAAAGTATTGGTATTTCGATGCCAATTGGGAAAGAAACAAGGAAAGTCAATTTGAGTCGGATTAGGACCATGAACCGATCGGTTCAGGGCACCAACCGATCGGTTGGAGTGCCCCAAACGGTCGGCTCATGTCCAACCGACCGGTTCAGTGGCTGAACCGACCGGTTCAGTAATGAACCGATCAGTTCAGATTGCGAGATGGTTGCTTTTTGTGGAAAATCTCGAACCCTTCTACTCCTGCTTTTAGTCCCGCATTGCCCGGGATGGAGAACCCTGTCCCATGACTCTCCTATATATAGGGGTACTTGGGGGCTTCTCATAGTACAGCTCAGTGCAACCAGTTTCTCTGCGAGTTGTCGTTCTCTCTGGTTTTGGTAACCGTGAGAGAGCCTGAGAAAGTGCTTCCCGCTAAAGGGAGGTGCAGCAAGGGCAAGACAACTGCAGTTGCAACAGGAGGCAGGAGAGCAAGTTGGTGACTAGTACGTCAACAAGAGGGTGCGACTCCTTCCACTTCCTTGTGGGACAAGGAGTGTGGAGTTCCAGGTAGTCCGTGTGGACTACTATGGAGGCGGGAGGACACTGCCGCTTTGGAGGACAACTGTCATCTGACAGTCCGGTTCGAGTAGGAGTTGTGAGTCCCGGTGCGACCAGGAGCTGCACAGACACCTTCGAAGTCCGGAGTTGAAGACCGCGCATTGCGTGAGGTATTGTCGTCGAGCAAGCCTCGGGACAATGTATGATTCCGCAAACCATCCTTTCCTATTATATAGACGTTGACGCGTTTCGTCGGTATGGGTTGGGGGAGAAAAAATTGTGTTTCTGCTGCCTTCTCTGTCTGCCCTAAAACCCAACACATTCAGACGCCAAGATCGATTAGAGGTTGAAGACCGTTTCGCCATCTAACGATCTCCAAGACCATTTAGCCAGTGGATGCTTTCAAAACCATTTGGACCAAGGACCGATTGGATGATCAAAACCGTTTGGACGAAGAAGAGTGTTCAGTCCCAAGACTGTTTAGATCCATACGGTCCCAAGATCGTTTGGATCCATACGGTCTCAAGACCGTTCAGACGCCAAGACCGATCAGAGGCTGAAGACCATTTGGCCATCAAACGATCTCCAAGACCGTTTAGCCAGCGAATGCTTCCAAGACCATTTGGATCAGTGAGACCGTGCAAGCCTCATCGGTCCTCAAAACCATTTGGATTGAGATTCAAGACCGATCAAAGCTCAAATGGTCTTCAACACCGATCAAAGCCTAGCGATCTGCAAGACCGTTTGGCCAGCTACCGAGAAGACCGATTGGCGCCTATCGGTTTCAAACCGTTTGGAGGCAAAGTTCCAAGACTGTATGGGCAGTTCCATCCCAAGACCGGTTGGATCTGTTCGGTCTCCTAGACCGTATGGTCATATATTCTCAAGATTGTTTGGACTCCAGACCGGTTGGACGTAGCAAACCGATAGAAGCCAAGACCGTTTGGATGTCAAACGTTCTCCAAGACTATTTGCTCCAAACCGATCAAGCAAACTATTTGCTCCAAACCATTTGGAGCAAACTCACAGCAAAAACATGAGGACCCCGTCCAAGCCAATTAAGAGGACCAGGAGGGTCCTCATTTGATCATCGATTCGAGGACGCCAAGAGGCTGCTTGAGTAAAGGGTCGGGCTCCCTTCCACACCGCAACCACTCCACAATCTTCACGCCATTGCTACACCGCCACACCTCCTCTTGGTGCAAGCAAGGAGGGTGAGAAGAGAAAGAAGGTGGAGAAGAAGGTATGCCCAACCATCCTTGGTGGTTCTTCCTCCCCGTTCAAGATCTTCCCCGACTCGACGTAGAAGACTGCATCATCTTCACCGAGCTGTGACTACCTTCTGCATCATGCTCATGGCGAAACTTTCCTTCTCTCTTGTTCGTCTTGTTTTTCACACCATGAGCGAGTAGTTCCATTTTGCTGGGGTGCAGAGACTAGCTCCGTTGCCCAAAATTTCATGTCTTTACATTTAACACTCCAAGGCAACGTATATAACTTTTCATTTCATTGCTGATTGATGTTTGTAGTTTGACTACTTGCTTGCTTTCATCTTGTTCTTCCCTATGTAGTATAGAATGTCGATTAATGAGGTAGACTCCCAGACTAGAAATGGAATGGGATTCCTTGAGGTAGTAAGTGTGTGATCCGTGAGGGGACGAGCCATCTAGCCCACGGTGACGCTTCTGTGTCCCTACCCGCAAGGGGGCCCCACAACCTTAGTTGGATGTTGTATCTGCCTTATTACTTGTTGATGTTTGCTTGCAGACTAATGTCCTACATTCTTGTTGGTTAATATGGGTGACTCCTTGATGAGACATCTGATGGGGTTCCTTGAGGTCGTAAGTGTGTGGTCTGTGAGGGGATGAGCCATCTTGCCCACAGTGACAGTTCTGTGTGCCTACCCGCAAGGGGGGCCCACAACTTTAGTTGGATGTTGTATCTTTGGAGCCATAAGTGAGTGATCTGGAGGGTGACGAGAAATTCTATCCCAAAGGTGACACTCACATGGGCCTATCCTCGTAGAGGGTTCACACCAGCTCCATTTGTATAGTTATATCTTTCCTGTATGTTTGGTGTTTGGATGTGTTTGCATGTGTAGTGGTGGTGAAACCCAGTACCATCCCAACGATTCCATATCATTAATCTAGATTCAAATTTAATTCTACTCTTTACTTTCTTGCAATTTGTTTAATCAACCACAAACCAATCAATCATTTTAAATATTAGTCTTACTTGAGCTACATTTGACTGACAAAGATTCTTAAAAACATTGTCTCTTAGGATTCGATCCTTAACTATACTATGATAAGACATGTCATCTTGCGGATGGTATTATTGCACAAAGGTTTTGGTAAAAGCTTGGGGATCTCAACCCCGAGTGAGTTTGTTAGTGTGATAATATTCCACGTCAAATTTTGGCACCGTTGCCGGGGACAACGAAATCAGTTAGTCAAATCTAGTTCTTTTAAGGCTAATCTAGGATTTTGTTTTTCTTTTGATACAATCGATCATCTACTTGAATTTGACTCTACTCCATGGATCTCATTTTCGAAATCTTTCTATTTTAGGCACCTCAAAAGGACCAGTGCATGCACCATCTGAACAGTCCCAGACTCACTGCTAGTTTTGACCCTAAGATAGATCGGATATTTCACCATCAGAATAGAGAGAATCAAGAAACAATGGCTCAAGAGGAAGAAATAGCCTGAAGGGTAGCTCAAGCAATCAATGCACAAAGAGAAAGGCTCATGCAAGAAGCTAGAGGTGCAGTTCAAGAAGAAATCCTAGCAGTACAAGCAGCATAACTGCAAAAGGATCTTAGGGAGTTCTCAATCCCTAAAGTGGCAAATGTTCATCACCCAGTCCAACCTCCTCCCATCCATGCTCCCAATTTTGAGATACGAGCACATTGGATTACCTTGCTTCAAAACAACCCATTATGTGGTAAACAAGCGGAAGATAGTCAGGAACATCTTCTAAGGTTTGTCGATCTATATGCTATGACAAAGCAAAATGGAGTCTCGGACGATGCTATCCGACTCTATCTCTTCAAATATTCTCTTGATGATAGCGCTATAAGTTGGTACAATTCCTTGCGATGTGAACCCATCACTACCTGGGAAAAACTTCAAAATGTTTTTCTGGAAAAATTCTACCCTCCTTCTCTCACTTATGAAATTAGGGGTCGTATAATAATATTCACTCAAGCCCCTGGAGAAATCATTGCTGAAGCATAGGAAAGATATAAAGAACTTCTACGCAAGTGTCCGCACCATGGCATTCCCAAGAATAAACTCATCGAGATCTTCTATAGGGGTGTGGACGACGATATGAAGAGGTTCTTAGATTCCTCATCCAGAGGAAACTTCATGCATCAAAGTTATGACAACGCATGGAGGGTTGTCACCGTGGGAGCTAAAAATCAAGCTAATTGGGGTAGATCTGTAGGCAAAGGAGTGTTGAAGGTAGCCATGGCTGAAGTTATCCAAAATACAAATCTATCCCTAAAACCGTCAAACTCCTAGTTGCAAAGCAAGATCATATTGAATCATCCCTTGTTGCATTTGGAAGAGGACGTTCACCCCCTCAACAACAAGAACAGATCAAGTCAGGTTCATTGTTCTGTGAAGCATGTAAAAGTACTGATCATTCCACTTTGGCATGCAATGTTATCTACGATGTTGTTCTAAGAAACACATGTCAACAAGGATATATTGGTCAAATGGAGAATCTTAATGTCATAAACACCATTCCTAGCCAAGGATACTATAATCCGAACACCATTCCTAGCCAAGGATACTATGATCCGAATAAAAATAGGAACCACCCTGATTTTCAATATGGAAATCCTTCAGAAGCGGAAAACTCACGACAACTTGGTTCAACTAACCAACAAAGAGGCCCACCAAGATTTTAGTACAACCAACAAAAAAACTTTGGAAATCAAGGGAACTTTAGGGGAAACTTTCAGAACAGGAACTTCAACAATTACCAGAACAAATCTCAATTTTAGAGTCCCAACCAAGTCCCTCACCAGAACCAACAACAAGGGCAACAAGCTAGCCCCATCTCTCCTGATGATAAGCTATATGCCATTGAAAAGATATTACAATTGCAACAAACATTGATAGCTAGCCAGCAAACTATGATAGCTAACCAGCAAGCCCATCAGAAGGCTATTGAATCTCAACTAGCTCAACTTGCAGCTAGTATGAAACCACCCGCTGGAGCCTTTGCTGGCCAACCTGAGGATGACCCAAAACACCCTGAGCAACTAAAAGTTGTCACCACCAGGTCTGGAAAAGACTATTCTAATCCTCCTGTCAAGACACCAGTGGTTGTTACAGACGAGGATGAAGTTGTGATTGTCTAAGACTCAAAAACGCCCGAGTCTCAACCAAAAGAAGCAGTGATTGCTAATAAGACAGTCAAGCAAAGATCTAAAGGAACTAAAACACTAGAGCCGGAGGTACCAGTTTACAAGCCTTGTCCACCTTTCCCAGCTCGTTTGAAACAAACCAAGCTCGACACTCGTTTTGCTAAATTCAAGGAAGCTATGAAAAAGCTTCATGTTGATATACCTTTCCTGGATGCGTTGGCTGAAATACCAGCCTAGAAAAAATATCTGAAATCACTTCTGACAAGGAAATATATAAATGAAGAGCATGAGACAGTCAAGTTGGAGATGACTACTTCAGATATCATCCTGAGTAAAATGCCCAAGAAGCAGAAAGATCCAAGATCCTTTGGTATTTCTTGGCATATCGGTGATTCTTCTTGTAAGAAAGGTTTGACAGATCTTGGTGCTAGCATTTCCATCATGCCACTTAGCCTTTGCAAGAGGCTAGGGTTTGTTGAACTTCTACCAACTGGCATGACCATACAACTTGCAGACAACATAGTGACTCTACCTTTAGGGATCATCGAGGATGTCCCTATCAAGGATGGAAAAGATTCCTATGTTCCGTGTGATTTTGTCATCATGGACATAAAGGAAGACACTAGACACCCTCTCATATTTGGACGTCCATTCCTTGCCATTGCAAGAGCTCTGACTGAAGATAAGTAGGAACTTTGCTTCTCAGATTAGGTAAAGAAACTCTCAAATTCAAGGTTTTTGAAAGCATGCGAAGACCAAGCATGCAAGAGGAATTCTACTTGATCGGGTGCGTAGAGAAGATGTCACTCCTCACACAGGAGGATTATGAACAAGAAGATCCTTTTAGGGATGACCCTTACTAATCCTAATGTAGGAAGTTCAGATGACGAATAAGTGAAAAGTTGTGTTTTCCACCTCGATACTGCTAAGGAAGATCCTGAATTCAAGATTGAGGAACTAAAAGCACTGTAGGTTACTGAAGAAGCATGTGAACAACCACAAGCTCCTAAAATGAAACCCCTACCCAAAGGATTGAAGTACGCATTTCTAGATGACCTCAAAGTCTGCCCAGTCATCATAAACTCAGATCTAACGACGAATAAGAAGATAAACTTTTAAAGGAATTGAAGGAAAGAAGTAAAGCAATTGGCTACAAGATGAGTGACCTCATCGGGGTTAGTCAAGCGTTGTGCATTCACAAAATCCCCATGATCGAAGATCACAAGCCGACGGTTGAACATCAACGTAAATTGAATCCAAATATGAAGGAAGTAGTCTGTCGTGAAGTCATTAAACTTCTCACTGTTGGAATAATCTATCTGATATCAGACTCACCACGGGTAAGTCCCGTGCATGTTGTCCCAAAAGGAAAAACTGTGATACGAAATGAAAATGATGAACTCATCCCCACTCGAATGGTTACAAGGTGGAGTTTGTGCATTGATTACAGGAAGTTGAACAAGGAAACTTGAAAGGATCATTTCCCAATGCCTTTTCTTGATAAAGTACTAGATAGATTGGCACATCAAGAGTATTTCTATTACCTCGATGGTTACTCTAGATTCTATAAAATACCCATACATCCAGATGACCAAGAGAAAACTACTTTTACCTACCCATCTGGAACATACACATTTAGAAGGATGCCTTTCGGCCTCTGTAATGCACCTACAACCTTTCAACGTTGCATGTCAGCCATATTCGCTGGTCTCACTGAAACAATTATGGAAGTTTTTATGGATGATATTTCCATGTATGAAGATTCATTTGACTCATGCCTAAAACACCTCCGTGAAGAATCACATCTTGTGTTAAATTGGGAGAAGTGTCACTTTATGGTAAAAGAAGGCATTGTACTCGGCCTCAGGGTCAGTAATCGTGGAATTGAAGTAGACATGGCCAAGACCGAATTAATTTCCTAGCTCTCTATCCCAACAAATGTAAAGGAGGTTCATGCATTCCTAGGTCATGCAGGATTTTACAGACGATTTATAAAGGATTTCTAAAAGATAACCAAGATGATGATGAATCTGTTGCTAAAAGTTGCTGAGTTCAATTTTGACAGAGAATGTATCAAAAGTTTCAACAACCCAAAGCTTGCTCTTATAACAACACCCATCATCAGAGCTCCCAATTGGGATCACCCATTTGAAATCATGGGTGATGCCAGTGATTATGTTGTGGGTGTTGTTCTAGGCCAATATATAGAAAAGAAACACTATGTGATCTACTATGCATCGAAGACAATTGATGAAGCTCAGAGGAATTATGCAACTACTGAAAAAGAACTTCTAGCAGTCATGTATGCCTTTGACAAGTTCAGATCCTACCTAATCGGTTCATAGGTCATTGTCTACACAGATCATGATGCCATCGGTTACCTCCTGGAAAAGAAAGATGTAAAACCCAGGCTACTTAGATGGATTCTCCTCCTACAAGAGTTTGATCTGGAGATAAGAGATAACAAAGGTACAGAGAATGTCGTGGCAGAGCACCTCAATCGTATCCACACCTGGGAAACTGATAAGATCCCCATCAACGATTCTCTTCCAGATGACTAGCTTATGAAAGTTTTAGAGTTTATCCCTTGGTACGTAGACTATGTGAACTACCTGGCTGCGGGTGTCATCCACCCCGAATGAACCGGAAGTGCACTGAAGAAATTCCTACATGATGTAAAACAATATCACTGGGACGAGTGATGATGGTCTATACAGAAGTTGTATCACTGAGGAAGAAGCTCAACTTATTTTAGAACAATGTCACTCGGGCCCAGCTGGAGGCCACATGAGTTCTAAGAAAATTGCTCTAAGGGTTTTACAATGTGTTTTCTTTTGGCCAACCATATCCAAAGACTCCTATGACTTTGTTCTATCATGTGACAAATGCCAAAGAATAGGTAGCATAACAAAGAGAGATGAGATGCCACTGAACTTGTGGCAAGAAATTGAGCTATTTGATGTTTGGGGTGTGGACTACATGGTCCATTCCCATCTTCTCATGGATTTTCCTACATCCTAGTGGTAGTAGATTACGTTTCAAAATGGTTTGAAGCCATACCAACCGTCACTAGTGATTCCAAACCCGTCATCAAGATGTTTAAAAATATTATTTTTCCCCAATTCGGAGTCCCACGCACTATGATCTCTGACGGAGGATCTCATTTCCTAGAAAGAAGCTTTGAAGCATTATTGAGGAAATATGGTGTAACTCACAAGGTAGCCTCACCCTACCATCCAAAAACTAGTGGATAGGAAGAGGTTTCTAACCGTCAACTCAAGGCTATTTTGGAAAAGATTGTAGGCCGCAATCAGAAAGATTGGTCAGTAAAAATCAATGACACCTTATGGGCCTAGCGAACTGCTTTTAAAACTCCCCTTGGGACTACACCTTTTCGAGTAATCTATGGAAAGTCATGCCACCTTCCGGTAAAATTGGAACACATGGCATGGTGGGAAATAAAAATCTAAATTTTGATATGAAAGAAGCAGGCCAAGCCAGGATTCTACAACTCCAGGAGCTGGAAGAACTCTGAATGACAGCTTATGAGAATGCTAGAATCTATAAAGAACACACAAAGTTGTGGCACGATGGTTATCTCAAGAGGAAGGACATTCAAGTGGGAGACCAAGTTCTGCTGATCAACTAAAAACTGAAGTTATTCCCAGGGAAACTTCGTTCTCACTGGACTGGACCATACATTGTTAAAAGCATCTACCCGCATGGTGCTTTCATTTTATGGAGTGAAAAGTCAGGAGATGTTGTGGCTAATGGCCAACGTTTGAAAAGATAGTTCACCTCAAATGATATAGGCATCAATTCATCGCTGGAACTCTCCAAACCGGATTACATCCACCGTAAATTTGAAGAAACCAAGTCGAGCCATCGACATAAGACAAAGGCGCTTGTCGGGAGGCAACCCGATAAATAAATTCATATTTAGTTTTAATTTTGAATTAGGATTTTTCCTTAACTTTGTTTTTAATTTTTAGATAATTTTGCACCAAATAAAATTTCATCGTGAGATGCTATCTTGATTTCTGATTGATCTTCATTTTTGAGATTTTCATATGGAGGACGCACGCCGATTGGAACACAACCACATCTGGTGGTCCAACCGGCATGAAATTTCCCCTCCATTTCAGATTTAGAGTTTGCTCAAGATGAGCAAATTTCTAAGTTTGGGGTGGAGGGTGGGTGGTACGTATCTTACTTTCGACCTTCACCCATCTAATTCAGACTTAAGATTTCATCATTGCATTTTTGACCAAAATTTACCAAAATTTTCAAAAATTTTAAAGTTTTCTGAAGAAATTTGAACATATACTGGATGAAGTTTTGACACTTTTCGTTTCAATCTCTATGCATTTTTGAATCATTATACCCTCCTTATTCGAAGAAGATCCTCAAAAGGACCTTCTTCTGAAAACTAGCCTATTGATTGAAATCATCTTGTGAAGCTTATGAATCCTAACATCATGATCTTTATGCAAAAATGGCAAGCATCTGTCAAACTAATAAGGATCAAATACAACATGCTTCCTAACTGACTAGTGGAACAACAACATGGAATCCCCATTGAATCCTCATCAAGTCATTATCTGAGCAGAGTACGATAAAGAGAACAGCCCAGTGCATGGAATTGTAAATCGAGTTGCATTCTGATTTGAACTCTCTTCTACACTTCTTCTATCATCTTTGTACCCCTCCATCCATCAAAAAGAAACAAAAATAGCCAAAATTGTGCCAAACCCTAAGTTTGGGGTGGCACACCACCTTTTTCTATATCCGCTTCTTCCATACCCCTCACTAATAAATAGGGGCATACCACCAAGAAAAGATGCCAAAGCGCACACAAAAAGAAATGCAATCTCGAGTCGAATAGAGGAGAGATTCGCACAAAAAAATGCAATCAATGAAATTGCAAATAATACAATAAAAATCTCAAGTCGAATAGAGGAGAGATTTATTTCTTCTTTCCATACCACTCTTCATTCCCTTTTCTACCTAATGGCACAATAAATGTCGTCACTGCCCTGAAATACACCAGTGTCAGACCAGATGCACACTTGTTGTTTTGCGGGTATCTCTGGACTCTTACAAAACTCTTTGACATTCTTGATGTTGGAAAAAGTGAGGAGGAAGTGAAGTTGGAAAGCAAACTCAGGAACGAAGATATGGTAAGATGTGTTCAGTGGTCTCAGGAAGTTGAGATGCTTAGTCATACTATGCAGAAAGGAAACAATCGTGATGTGAAGAGGAGGCAATCACATGATCAGAAAGTTTTCATTTGGCGATTGTTTCAGATTTTGTGTTACTCGAGGATGAGCAATGTTTAAGTTTGGGGTGTTTTGATGAATGCATATTCATCATGATTTTCATTTGCCTTGTTGGGACCAATTCGATTCAATACTTTCAATTTCATCTCCTAAATCTCACAAATATAAGAATTCTTAACTGATTCAATTATCAAGATTATTAACTAGATTTATATTAATTTTGTGCAGGTCTTGACTAGGTTCAACCATCATATGGAATTCTCTCAAAATCCTCTCAACTTTGGTCTTGACTAATCGGTCTTGACCAAACGGGTTTCCCTACTGGTCTACCCATGCGGTTTTGACCTCTTGGTCTCAAACATTCACCCTAATGGTATCAAGACCGTTTAAGCCCATACGGTTTCAAGATTGCATGAGCCTAAACGGTCTCAAGACCGTTTGAGCCCATACGGTCTCAAGACTGCATCAGCCCAAATGGTCTCAAGACCGTATGATGCCTAACGGTTTCAAAACTATTTGGACTAAGGACCGATTGGATGATCAAGACTGTTTGGACGACGAAGACCGTTTAGATCCAAGATCGTTTGGGGTCACTCAAGCAAGACCGTTTGGTCCCAAGACCATTTGGAGCCATATCGGTCCCAAGACCGTTTGGAGACATACGGTCCCAAGACTGATTGCGCAAGACCGTTTGGAGCCATACGGTCCCAAGACCGATTGTACAAGACTGTTTGAAGCCATACGGTCTCAAGACCGTTTGGACGCTAAGACCAATCAGAGGATGAAGACCGTTTGGCCATCAAACGATCTCTTAGACCGTTTAGGCAACAGATGCTTTCAAAACCGTTTGGACCAAGGTCTGATTAGATGATCAAGACCATTTGGATGACGAAGAACATTCAGTCCCAAGACCGTTTAGATCCATACGGTCCCAAGAACGTTTGGAGCCATACGGTCTCAAGACCATTCAGACACCAAGACCGATCTGAGGCTGAAGACTGTTTGGCCATCAAACGATCTCTAAGACCATTTAGCCAGCATATGCTTCCAATACCATTTGGATTATTGAGACCGTGCAAGCCTCATCGATCCTCAAAACCATTTGGACTGAGATTCAAGACCGATCAAAGCACAAACAATCTTCAAGACTGATCAAATCCTAGCGGTATGCAAGACCGTTTGGCCAGCTACCGAGAAGACCGATTGGCACCTATCGATTTCAAACCTTTTGGAGGCAAAGTTCCAGGACCGTATGGGTGTTGGCTAAATGGACATCTATAAAATCCCTTTGTTTTGATTATGACAAACATTTCATTCTTATTTATCTGACGAGCTACTTGAGTGTGCAGGATGACAAAGCAAAAAGGGAAATCCAACAAGAAGCATTTATATTTTCATGCAAATGTAATCAATGTAAAAACTTGTACAGAAATATAATGTACAAGTACTTAGAATCGCATGTAAATCAAGCACTGGATTTTCCCTAGCTAAACACCTTAGTCATCCATTCAATAGGATCACCTATGCACACTCACACATATAATTCATGCCTAACTTGAAACCTTAAAACAGGATCACTCTCGGTCGACCAACTCCTCAACCGAGACACTCTCGGTCGACCACATTCTCGACCGAGAAAGATCCAAGTAGCCGTTAGACATATCTGCATATAACTTGAGAAAAGAGAAGCTTGTCGGTCGACAAGTCCTCGACCGAGAGGCGTCTCGGTCGACCTTCACTCGACCGAGACAATCTCTGCAATTAGCCGTTAGACTAAACTGACAAGTTAGTTGGCAGTTAGAAATAGACGTTGCATTCAGAGAGCCTGTCGATCGACAAGACTTCGACCGAGTGGGTGTCTCGGTCGACCATTTCTCGACCGAGACGATCTCTGACAGAAACTGCAGAGTAAAGCAATTAGCCGTTGCAAAAGTGACACACTTGTACCTAACGGCTGGTTAAGCACTTAGAAACCCCTAGAAGTTGTCTAGAACGTCCTTAAGCATACTTAGGCCATCCCTATAAATAGGACAAGCCATAGGACACTTGAATTCACTTGTTACACTTGAGAATACACTTGAGCATACTTGAGCAATCTTTTGCAAGCAATTTGAGCACTGTGATCATTGGCCATTTTCCTTTAGCTCAAGCTCGTCCTATAGGCTAGATTTTCCTAACCCTAGCAATCACAAGTCCATCATCTTGGCTAGGAAAATCCAAACGCTTGATCTAGGCAAATCAAGCCTTGAGCTTCAAGGATAAGTTATACTTTCTCTTATTTCTTTCTTATTCCTTGTATTACTTGTACTCTCCTTGCTACTCCAGGTAGGAGGCTGCGGATTGGAGAGGGTGAAGCTCTTCGTGGTGAAGAGGAGGACTTTGGACTACTTCGGAAGGCTGTCTTGACGGGAAGCTACTTCGGGAGGAAGGCTACTTCAAGGGGGAGCTTGAAGTTACTTCAAGGAAGGCTGCTTCGAGGTTGGCAAGACTACTTCAAGGTGAAGGCTGTCCAAAGGGTGTTTAGAAAGTATTGTAAATTTTATGTAACATCCTTGAGAAGGTAATAAAATTTAATACTTTCAAAATCCCGGTTGGGTAAGCAACCGGGTAGTGGACTGACTCCTTAGTATTTGCTAAGGTGGAACCACTCTAAACACCTGTGTTCCTCTTCTCAAACCTTTACTTTGGTTGCTTGAGTTTAAATTACTTTAAAATTATCATAAAACTCTATTCACCCCCCCTCTAGAGGTTTTCAATTGGTATCAGAGCAAGGCTTCAAGGAACGTTAACACCGTCTTGAAGAAATGGGTGATGGAGTGCTCACCAACCTCAACATTGAAGGAACGTTCGTTGCTAGACCTCCGGCATTCGACGGGACAAACTATCAATACTGGAAGAGAAGAATGCAATTCTACTTCCAAGGAATCAATTGGGATCTTTGGAGGATGGTATCTACACCATACACACTCCCACAAGATGATTTCGCATTATGGGATGCTAACACGGTAAAAATGGCCCAAATGAATGCAAAGGCAGTAAGTATTTTATATTGTTCCATTTCAGTAGGTGAATTTAATAGAGTATCAAATTGTGATACCGCATATGACATTTGGCATAGATTATCTATAACATACGAAGGTACCGTTCAGGTTAAAAATTCTAAAGTTAGCTTGCTTAAAACCAAGTTTGAACACTTTCATATGGATCCAAATGAAACTATTAGTGAAATGTATGCAAAATTTTCTACTATTGTTAATGGTTTGAGTGCTTTAGGGAAACCTGTTCTTGAGGAAGATCAGGTATCAAAAATACTTCGATCTCTTCCTTCAAAGTACAAGCCAAAAGTGACAGCTATTGCAGAAGCAAACGACCTCACACGCCTCAAAATGGAGCAGCTTATCGGAAACTTATAAGCTCATGAGGCAGATCTAGAAGAGGAAGAGAGAAGAGAACGTGAGCGTCAACGTGGGCCAAAGAAAGACGTGGCTCTCAAAGCATCAAAAGCTTTCACACAAGAGAGTGAGGAATCCAGTGAAGAGGAAGGAGAAGAAGCATTGATAGTCAATGGTAAGAAATACAAAAGGTTTAAATCTAACAAAATTTCTAGTTCTTCTTCCTCTCCCAGGTGTTTCGAATGTGGAAAGAAAGGACATCTCAAAAATGAATGTCCCAAAGCTAAGAAGGGAAAGAAAAGCTCACATAAGAAGAAAGAAAAGGCTTATAAAGCGGCATGGGATGAAACGAGTGAAAGTGAAAGCGGAGAAGATAATGTGGAATGTCTAATGGCAAGAGAAGACGATGAAGATTCTCAAGAGGTAAGCCTTATTGATCTTCCTAAAGAAGAACTGGTTGCTAGCTTACAAGAAACTCATGATAAGTATGTTGATGCCAAGAAGAAACTAAAGAAGGCTATAAAATCAAACAATGAGCTCATTGCCAAAATAGATGAACTTTCTTCTGAAAAGAATAACATTGATCTTGAAAACGTATCTTTAAAAACATCTTTAGATGATTGCACTAGAAAGCTACTTACTTTGGAAACCAACGTTGATCTTCTATCAAAAGAAAAGACTGATTTGTTAGCCAAACTACAAGCTTTTCAAACTCAACCTATCTTGTGCAATCATTCGGACTATGACAACATTGTAAAAGAAAAAGATTTATTGTTTTCTGATTTAGACCAGGCAAGAAAAGATATACATAAGAAGATGAATAACATTGCTCAGTTGCAAAGAGAACTTTATGAGTTAAGAAGAAAAGATATTCTTGATAACATATTGAGAGTTGGTACTGTCTTCAATGGAAGAAAAGGTTTGGGATATGTTCAAAAGAAACCCAAAAAGACCCAAACTATGTTCGTACCCAAAAACACTATGGCTAAAAAGAGAAATGAAGTTGACTCCATTACTTGTCATTTCTGCTTACGTCTTGGACATTATTGTTTTTCATGCCCCTATAAGACAAAGGAGTCCGCCTTAGTTTGGATCCCAAAACCCCAAACTTAGAAGAATGGAATGTAGTTGAGATATGACAAAATGCTTAATTTTTGCTATTTATATTGTCTTATCTCAACAAAAAGGTGCCATGCTTATTGTTATTATTTTTCTGCATTTTTTCACTGAAACAGAAACTTAGTCGGTCGAAGTACCATCGACCGAGCTCTGGGTCGGTCGAAGTATTGTCGACCGACTGAATGTCTTTATCAAATCAAAATTTTTACAGTACCTCTTTCGGTCGAAAATTGGTCAACCGAAAAAAAAAAAAAATTCTGTGTTTTTGATTGTGATACAGTAACCTGCTCGATCGACAAATGATCGACCGAGAATTATGTCGGTCGAACAATTGTCGACCGACTGGTTTTCTGGATCAGAACCTTTTCACACATATGCATTTAAAAAATTTCTAACATTATCGGACCATCACATGGGTACCAAAATCTAAATTCTAATGCAGGAATGGGTGGTTGATAGTGGCTGCTCCAAACATATGACCGGGAACAAGGACGCCTTTCAAACTTTTGAAGAAAAGAAAAGTGGAACGGTTACCTTTGGAGACAATGGTAAGGGCAAAATCGTTGGAATAGGTAATGTTGGAACAAATCTCGAAATTAAAAATGTTCTACTTATTGATGGATTGCATCATAATTTAATAAGTGTGAGTCAACTATGCGATAGTGGTTATGATGTGTTATTTAACAAAACCTGCTGCAAGTTATTGATAGAAAACACTACAAATGTTGTGTATGAAGGAAATAGAGTTGGAAATCTTTATATCCTCAAACCAAACTCTATGAAATCAGTAATAGGTAAATGCTTGCTTGCAAATGAAAATACCTTACAACTATGGCATAAAAAGCTTGGTCATGCTAGTCCCCATGCTATTAAAAAGTTAGTGAAATATGACCTTGTTCGTGGATTACCTGCCTTGTCTTTTGATCAAGTTGCAAATTGTGAACCTTGCACAATGGGAAAGCAAACCAAAACATCTTTTAAATCAAAACATGTACTTAGCACCAGTAGATCCTTAGAATTAATTCATATGGACTTATTTGGACCAATGAGGACACAATCTATTGGTGGTAAACGATACTGTTTTGTTATTGTTGATGATTATAGTAGATTTACATGGGTACATTTTATTGCAACTAAAGATGATACTATTCATGTCTTTATGCAATTTTGTTCTAAGATTGAAAATCTTTTACAACGTAAAATATGTACCATTAGAAGTGATCATGGTGGCGAATTTGAAAATCATACATTTGAAACCTTTTGTACATCTCGAGGGTATACTCATAATTTTTCTGCTCCACGTACCCCACAACAAAATGGTATAGTTGAACGGAAAAATCGATCCCTATAAGAAATGGCTAGGACCATGATGCTCGAACACAACACGCCTAAAACCTTTTGGGCTGAAGCTATAAACACTCCTTGTTATGTGCTAAATAGAGTCACGGTTCATTCTCATTTAAAGAAAACTCCATATGAAATAATACACTCTAAGAAACCTAGAGTTGACTACTTTCATACTTTTGGCTCCACATGTTACATTTTAAACACCAAGGATGATAAAGACAAGTTTGATTCTAAATCACACAAAGCATTCTTCTTGGGATATTCCACTTCTAGCAAAGCCTTTAGAGTATATAACACTATTTCTAGAAAAGTTGAGGAATCCATTCATGTTTCTTTTCATGAAGAATCAAAATCTACAAATCTAGATATCATTGATCTCACTAATCAGTTTGAAACTATAACCATTCCCAATGATAGTGAGACAACTCTCACATCCGATCCTCCAGTTGAATCACAACCTACACCTCGGCTTATCAAGGATCATCCCCAAGAGCTAATAATTGGAGATCCAAATGATAAAGTCAAAACTAGGTCTTCTTTCCAAGATGTTGCAAATATGGCTTTTGTCTCCATCATTGAACCTAAGAAGATATCCGAAGCTCTTAAGGATGACTACTGGATAATAGCCATGCAAGAGGAGTTAAATCAATTCACTAAAAATGATGTATGGGATTTAGTTCCTAAACCACAAGATAAAACTATAATAGGAACTAAATGGGTTTTTAGGAATAAGCTCAATGAGGCAGGAGAAGTCATAAGGAATAAAGCTCGGTTGGTAGCTCAAGGATATAATCAACAAGAAGGAATAGATTTTGATGAAACATATGCACCCGTCGCTAGACTTGAAGCTATTAGGATGTTACTAGCTATTGCTGCCCATAAAAACATTAAGCTATATCAAATGGATGTCAAAAGTGCATTTCTAAATGGCATCATCCAAGAAGAAGTTTATGTTGCTCAACCACCTGGATTTGAAATACCAGAAAAAGGTGACTATGTTTATAAACTTAAAAAGGCACTTTATGGTCTAAAACAAGCACCTAGGAATTGGTATGAACGGCTCAGGACATATCTTTTTTATAATGGTTTCTCTATTGGAAATTCAGATTCTACTTTATTTTTCAAAACATATGCATCTGATTTCTTAGTTGTGCAAATATATGTTGATGACATTATTTTTGGAGCTTCAAATGAATCATTATGCACACAATTCAGTGACATTATGCAAAAAGAATTTGAAATGAGCCTTATGGGTGAACTAACATTCTTTCTTGGTTTTCAAATTAAGCAAACGCCCGTAGGAATTTTTCTAAGCCAAGAAAAATACACTAAAGAACTGTTAAAACGCTTTGGGATGGATAAATGCAAACATGCTACTACTCCTATGGCTACTTCCATTAAAATTGATAAGGATGAAAATGGGGAACCTATTGATGATTCCTTATATAGAGCCATGATTGGTAGTTTGCTATATTTAACCGCTTCTCGACCGGACATTATGTTTTCCATTGGTCTTTGTGCTCGATTTCAATCCCAACCTATGCAATCTCATTTTCTTGCGGTTAAACGAATTCTTCGATATCTAGCCGGCACTACTTGTTTTGGTCTATGGTATCCAAAAGGACAATCCTTGGATTTTAAAGCATATACTGATGCGGATTATGCCGATTGTCGACTTGATCGCAAAAGTACTAGTGGTGGCTGTTTCTTATTAGGTAGAGCCTTAGTATCTTGGTTTAGCAAGAAACAAAACACGGTTGCCTTTCAATTAGGAGAATTTTCTTGTGTCTTTACTGGAGACAGGAAAGTTCTGCCTACGTGCATAATATCAGCTGCTGTAGCTGATAAGATGTTACAGAAAGGATGTGAAGCGTTCCTTGCTCATGTGGTTGACACCAGAGCAGAGAAGAGCACTGCCAGTGTTTATGATGTACCTGTAGTTCGTGAGTTCTCTGACGTTTTCCCAAGAGAGTTACCAGGCTTACCTCCTGTCAGAGACATTGATTTTGAAATTCAGATATATCCAGGTAATCATCCAGTAGCGCTGCCGGCCTACAGAATGGCACCTGCAGAGTTGAAAGAACTCAAGGTACAGTTGCAGGAGTTGTTAGATAAGGGTTTCATTAGACCCAGTTCTTCACCATGGGGTGCTCCAGTCCTGTTTGTTAAGAAAAAGGATGGAACCATGCGTCTCTTTATAGATTACAGGCAACTGAACAAGATCACAATAAAGAATAAATATCCTTTGCCGAGAATTGATGATCTGTTTGATCAGTTGCGTGGAGCGACGATCTTTTCTAAAATTGATTTGAGATCCGGATACCATCAGCTCAGGATAAAGGCTTCTGATATTCCTAAAACGGCTTTCAGAACCAGGTATGGGCATTATGAGTTTTTGGTCACGTCGTTTGGGCTGACCAATGCCCTAGCAGCCTTTATGGATATGATGAATCGGATTTTCAAACCTTTTCTAGATCAGTTTATTGTAGTCTTTATAGATGATATTTTGGTCTATTCCAGAGACGAGGAACAGCATGAGCAACACTTGAGAGTAGTGTTGCAGTTGTTGAGACAACACCAGTTGTTTGCTAAGTTTAGCAAGTGCGAGTTCTGGTTGGCCGAGGTAGCATTTCTTGGACATGTTATCTTGAGAGATGGAGTTAGTGTGGATCCTAAGAAAGTTGAGTCTGTGCTTCAGTGGGAACAGCCTACTACTCCTACTGAAATCAGAAGTTTCTTGGGTTTGGCCGGTTATTACAGAAGGTTCATAAAGAATTTCAGTGTGTTAGCATCACCTTTGACACGTTTGACAAGGAAAGATGTACCGTTTGTGTGGTCTGATAATTGTGAGAAAAGCTTTCAAATCTTGAAAGAGAGATTGACTTCAGCACCAGTGTTGATTCTTCCTGAGGCAGAAAAAGGCTATACAGTGTTCTGTGACGCTTCTAGAAGAGGTTTAGGCTGTGTACTGATGCAAGAAGGTAAAGTTGTTGCTTACGCATCTAGACAGCTTAAGAAAAATGAAGAGAATTACCATGTTCATGATCTGGAATTAGCTTCTATAGTTCATGCTCTTAAGACATGGCGTCACTACTTGTATGGTGAGACATGTCAGGTGTTCACTGATCATAAGAGCTTGAAATATATCTTCACTCAGAAAGAGTTGAATTTGAGACAGCACAGATGGCTTGAGCTGATTAAAGACTATGATGTGACAATCGATTACCATCCTGGTAAGGAGAATGTTGTAGCTGATGCCTTGAGTAGAAAGTCAAGTTCTTCAGCCAATGCATTTTCTATGGCATGTTTCAAGAGAGACTTGCTCGTAGATATGCGAAGGTTGAACTTGGACTTGGAGGTGACAGGACAGAGTGGGCTGATTGCTCAGATGCAAGTCAGACCTACTTTTTATAATCAGATTAAAGAGTTGCAGCAGAGTGATGATGATTTATGGCAAATCATGCAGGAGATGTCAGAGGGTAAGAGAACAGAATTCAGGTTTTCTGATGAAGGCATGTTGTATTTTCGTGATAGGTTGTGTGTACCTGGAAACAGTGAGTTGAAAGAGCAGATTCTTGAAGAAGCGCATACTTCTATGTATGCAATGCATCCAGGTAACACAAAGATGTACAGGAACCTTAAAGAGCTGTATTGGTGGTCTGGCATGAAAAAGGATGTGGCTGAATACGTAGCTAGGTGCGGGGTGTGTCAGCAGGTTAAGGCTGAACACCAGAAACCTGCTGGTATCTTACAGTAGCTTCCTATACCAGAATGGAAGTGGGAACATATCACGATGGACTTTGTGGTAGGATTACCCAGAACGCCTAAGGGTTCGGACTCGATATGGGTGATTGTGGATAGACTAACTAAGTCTGCTCACTTTCTTCTTGTCAAGTCAACCTTTGACGTTTCTAAGCTGGCTAAAGTTTATGTGGATGAGGTAATCAGGTTGCATGGGATTCCAGTTTCTATTATTTCTGACAGAGATCCAAAGTTTACATCTAGATTCTAGAATCAGTTACATCGTGCATTGGGCACAAAGCTAAAGTTCAGTACAGCGTTTCACCCACAGACAGATAGTCAATCTGAGAGGACCATTCAGACCCTTGAAGAAATGTTGAGAGCATGTGTGCTACAGTTTGGAGGCAACTGGGAAGAACACTTAAGCCTAATAGAGTTTGCTTACAATAACAGTTACCATTCTAGTCTTGGAATGGCTCCATTTGAAGCTCTTTATGGCAGGAAGTGTAGATCGCCAGTTTGTTGGTACGAGGTGGGTGAAAAGGAAATTCTTGGACCTGAGCTAGTTGATGTAACTACAGAAAAGATATCAGTGATCAGGGATCAGTTGAAAGCTGCACAGGATAGACAGAAGAGTTATGCTGATAGACGACGTCGACCTCTTGAGTTTGAGGTGGGCGACGAGGTTTACTTGAAGGTTTTGCCGTGGAAGGGAATTCTGAGGTTTGGCAAGAGGGGTAAGTTGACCCCTAGATATATGGGTCCATATCCTATTGTTGAGAGGATTGGACCTGTAGCTTACAGGTTGGATTTTCCGTCTGAGTTGGCAAATCTACATGATGTTTTCCACGTATCTATGCTGAAAAAGTGCCACCCTGGTACAGATAAGATTCTAGATTCAGAACCGGTGCAACTTTGGACAGATGTGTCCTATGTTGAAGGACCTGTGCAGATAGTCGATCACCGGATCAAAAAGCTTAAGAACCGCGAGATTCCCTTAGTGAAAGTTTTGTGGAGAAACCACAATCTTGAAGAAGCTACGTGGGAGCTAGAGTCTGAGATGCGTAGCAAGTTCCCTTTTCTCTTCTAGGAATTTCGAGGACGAAATTCTTATAAGGGTAAGAGGAATTGTTACGACCCGCGTCGAGCTTATCTCGTAAGTAAGTTGTCCAGCATGTGTTTAGCTGATGTGTTAAGTTATAAGCCTGTTTTTGTTAATAATGCTTAAAATGTACATGATATGTGCTTAGTGTGTTTTCTAGCTTCTAAAGTGTGTAAAATCTTACGCTTGAAACGTTGCCAGAGAAATCGTTCGAATCCGACCTTCGAGTCAAAAGTTGCATGTTTTTGGGCTTCTAGGGACCCGATTGTAATTTTGCGAAAGTTTCGAAATTTGCAATTTGGCCCCTAAGTTTTTCTCCCTTATCCTACCTCTCTTCTCTTCTCGTTTCATTTCTCATAAACGCAGAACGCAAGAAGCGTCCTGCTCCTGCGAGAGAGAAAGAGAGAGAAAGAGAGTGAAAGAGAGAGGGAGCTGAGGAGGGAAGCTCTGGAGTGTCGTTCTGCTCCAATTAGTTGCAGTGGATCGTCCCTTTTCCCTGAAGATCTTCTTCTTCTTTGATTCGAACCAAATTCGCAGCTGGAGCTGCGTTTGTAGGGAAAACGGCTGAGGAATTGGGGTGCACGGCGCAGCCCCAGTTCGTTTTCTTGCTTCCTTCAGGTACGGTTTAGTCGTATGGATCGTTTGTAGTCGTTTGGTGTTGTTTGCTCGAAGTTTGCCCGTCGATTCGTGAGAAATCGACTTCTGCAGGTCGTTTTTGTGTTCTGTTTGTGCGCGGTTCGGCCGAGTTTCCAATTCGGTCGGCCGAGTTCTTATTTAGGGCTTTTGCACAGAGTTTTCCGGATCGGCCGAGTTTCAGTCTGGATCGGCCGAGTTTTCTGAAATAGATATACGAACAGTGATTTGGTCGGCCGAGTTTGGTCCTGATCGGCCGAGTTTCCTTTGTAGGTTTTTCAAGCGGTGAGTTGGTCGGCCGAGTTCCCCAGGGGATCGGCCGAGTTCCAGTTGGTCGGTCGAGGTTTGTTCGACCGAGTTTCAGACCAGGGAAACGGTCGGCCGAGTTCCATAGGGATCGGCCAAGTTTCAAGTGGTGAGTGGCAATTCATTTAGAAATCATTATTTAACTCATTTTAAATGTCTGATTGCTTCAGTAATTGATTAATAAGTTCATTGGAACTTGAATTGTGTTATAGGAATGATGAGAAAGAGAAATTCTGTGTTTTACAGTTATAATGTGTTATTTCAGTTATTTGTTAATCAAGTATAGACTTAGATGCCCTAACACCGTAGAACCCCAAAAGTGGTATCTGCAGCTTTGGGGTGAAACTCGTGTTGCAACATCATCCGTGCTTGTGTCGCGGACAAACGAGGAAAGAGAAAAAGGGCAGTGTCTAACAAAAATTCTGCTTGTGTCACAATGGCACTGCGATTTCACCAGAAAACACGGTTATCTAACACCATTCGTGCTTGTGTCGTGAAGGTAACCCTGTGACTCTCCGCCGGTGTACTCAGGTTTAAGGAGGAGTCGAGTGCACACGTGGTTGTGCGAGGAGGCCGAGGATCCTGTGTCCTGTGCAGACCAGGACGAGTAGTCAGACTTAGCACCCCCCGGGTGTGTCGCTGAGTCTTGTACGGTGGGGCCGTAGCATGAACTTGTTACGAATCCTTATATGTAGAGTACACTGCATATATTTAGGACATAATAATAAATGAATAAATAATCATATAGGATCACAGTAAATTTATATAACTGTTTATCTACTTGAAATACTTGATAATGTTTAGAAATGTGATTAGTAACTGTATATCTGCTATGTCAGTAGAATTGCTCTGCTTAAACTGTATATCTGTTTACTTTCAGTTAATGAACCTGACGAGTTGTTTATTGATAGCTAAGTGAAATGTTATTCACTGAGCGAGTAGGCTCACCCCTCTACTCAAAAATTTTCAGGTCAGCATCAGCAACAGGAGTCGGAAGGATCGTTCCATCCCAACGCTTAGTTGATAGAAGGTTTGTAGTTAGTCTAGTTAGAAGGTCTCTTAGTCCTTTCCCCTCGATCTTCGGGACAAGGTGTGAGTGAGAGAGGGAATATGTATAAGATGTAAATTAACTGTTATGTTTTAGTTTATGTTGAACAATGCTTATGCTGTAGACTTGTTTAATTTCCTATCAGTTAATAGAAATGTTTCCGCAGTTTGTTCAGTTTTCAATTGCAGTAATATCTTTATTTGTTTAAGAAGAGATGAAAAGTTGATTATGTGTTAATCCCACCTGTCGTGCCCTAATCCGGTGGTTTGTGTTTAATGTGAGATTGGGGCGCGACAGTTACCGTGATTGTATAGTTCCTTTGTCTATGATATCTAAATTGAACTCGAGGCATGGAATCGTCATCCTCTCAATGTTCAATTCATTTTACTTGAACTAGATCAAAATGTCGGAGATGCACGTGAGCTCACATATCACATATTGGGTCACATGAGTATGGCCATACATTTCTTAGTCTTACTTATCAAGAGGCCTTGGATATCAAGCTCCAATAGGAGGGATGAATCCCATCTACATCACTCACACTCTGTCCCCATGTGTCAGAATGCACCAAATCCTCACCGTTATGGCAACCCTTGTTCAGTATTATGTTTGATGATGTCAATGTATATGAATGACATGTGATGAATGTAGTAACTTTAGGTCTAAGAACCACAATAACCGCTATCACTATTAGAGTTGATTCTGACTACCATTCAATGGTTGCCATGTATCACTCTCATGGTCGGTTTGTCCTATACACTATTCTCTAACATGGACCTATGTGCTTGACTTGATATCACATATCATGACTAATGAGACTTTGTCATTAGTCAACACACACTCTAGTCTTATGTATTACTATTGTCTATTTTTCTTGCATAGTAATATCTAACCAGGGACATAACAAAATTATCATACATGTGGTCTCATTGTTCAGGTCCTCAACCCAAAGACATATGACATCGAGTAACATCATTATTTATACATCTACTTATATTTGTGTCATTATCTCATGACTAAGACAAACATAATAGATGGAATTAACTTTATTATTATCAAATCAAGTATCTAATGCAACATTTCAATCAAGATATGATTATCTCTCTGGGCATATATACCAACAGACTCCCACTTGAACTTAGAGACAATCACCAAAAAATTATATTCCAAGTCATTCCAACATGTCCATCAAGTTTCTACATGGCAAGAACTTTTATAGCAGGTTAGCAATGTTTGCTTCAAGTCGGTATATTGTAAGTTTCACATCTGTTCATTATACAATAGCTCATATTAGATGGAAGTGGCGTACTATGCTATCTGAAATTCTCAACCTATCTAATAGCTTTGTTATTGTCATTGTATCTTGACTATGTCATCAATGGTTTCGAACCTCTCAAAAGTTCACCCATATGAACTTCTTGATCCATACAATATTCTTTTTGTTCTCATAACACAAAATATACTCAACTTTCATTATAGATAAATTGTCTTTTACTCGGAACACTTTCCAACTTACAATTCTTATTTTTAAGGTTATATACAATTTAGATTTTCATTGTTTGATTTTTAGTCTGAAAGCTTGCTTCAATGTAACCCATTACACCCAACTCTTTCTAATTACCATAACTAAGGAACCGATCCTTTTAGTGATTCACAAGAACCTAAGGATGTTCTTTATAGTAGTCCAATGACTCTCACTTGCATCTGACATATACCCTCTCATCATGTCCAATACATACGAGATTGCTAGATAGGTATATATATCCTCTCATCATGTCCAATACATATGAGATAATTGGATATCCTCTTATCATGTCCAATACATATGAGATAACATGATAAGTACATAACATTGCATTAAAGATAGATCCAATTGTGAATGAACATGGCATATATCCATGTGTTCCTATTCTTCATAAGAACCGGGACACTAGGCTCTTTGAGAGACTAATTTCATAGAACATGGACACGTTTTCTCTTATTGAGTCCTACCTATTGAACCCTTCAGCATCTTGCCAGTGTATGTGCTCTTGATAAGCTTTCCAGATCTATCTCTATAGATCTCCATTCCTATCTCATAGGATGATTCACCTAAACCCCTCATAGAGAAGGTGCTTTCTTTGCCAGGTTTTAACATTTCCAGGATAAGGACGTTATTCCCCATCATCATGTGGAATATAAACATTCTCCCACTAAATCTTTTAGTAATAAAAAGATTCCAACTCTGAGATGATTGCTTCAATCACATTGATTGACCTTTGCAGCTTATTGATTTCATTTACATTATTGGATTTATAAAACATTTAGTCAATGTCACATACACATCCTCATAAATATTCCCATTAAGGAATGTGGTTTGAAGATCCAGGTGCAAAATCTCATAGTGATATTAATTTGCAACAATAAGCATGATCCAGATGGATTTAACCATGGTAACAGATGAAATACATCATCATGTTCAACACCTTGAACTAATTTGTAACTCTTTTCAACCAATTTACCCTTTCATGTTGGTCTTCTTACAAAGACCCAAATGCATTGTATGTGTTTTACCCCTTCAGGTGGATCCAACAAGGTCATACCTTGTTGGCATACATGAAGTGCATCTTTGATCTCATGGGCTTAAGCCAATTCTCAGACTCTGGTCCCTCAATAGCTTCTAGGTAGGATGTTGACTCATCAACTATCATCAACTCACCACTTTCTGAGTTATAAGATATCATAATCATTCAAGCTCAAGGCATGTTCTACTAGAACTATAAGGTTTTGTGTTACATAAGGAACTTGAGCTTCCACGATAGCTTGTGATTCTCCTCGTTCCTATTGTACCTCTTTAGATTCAATGTTTTCTTATTTGTCTCGAAAATTTATAGTTCTACTTTTACTCCCACTGATTCCTTTGGAACTAAGTTTCCTTTCAGGAATACAGCCATCCTAGTAACAAACACTTTGTTGTAGGATGGGGATAAGAGTAGTATTTAATGAAATAGAATTTATGTGACTTGTACACAAAACCTTTTAAGAAACAATTTTCCTATAGACATTCAACACTAATCACTATAAAAGACACATCAAGACACCTCCCATGCCATATCTCATATGATGTCTTTTGAAACATTTTAGACGGTATAATATTTTAGTGTAAAGTATGTGACCAAAAAGAAAATGGAAGATCAGCTGTTTTTATTAATAATCACACCATGAATGAACATAGTGTGATACCTTCTTCCTAACACATCATTATGTTCCAGGTGGAGTTCATTGTGATACACTATCACGTTATCTCTAGAAGGTCCTCAAACTCTTGGTTTAAAATATTGCAACATTGAATACATCAAAGTATCTTAATACTTTTACCAAGCTAGTTACATACTTCATTGTTGATCTCCTTGAACACTACAAGAGATTCATACTTGTATTTCATTAAATACAAACTTCCATATCTATTGTTAACATAAGTAAATATAATCAGGTACTGGTAACTACCTTTAGCATTTATTTATAAAAGGTCTATGTACATCAGTATGTATTAGTCCTAGTGGAATAGTCAATCTCCAACTACATCTAGTGAAGATTATCTTGTCATATTGGCCAATAAATAAGACTTGCATATTTCTAATGGTTCAATAACCAAAAGATACTACATAACATTATATGGATTCTAGAAATGCATTTCTCATTTATGCTCTATAGATGACAGAGCTTTAGGAATTTGAGTCATCAAGTCATTCAATATATGTGTCACACACATATTTTTCTTTAGAACTTTCAAGTATAGTTTGTGAGACATAGGACATTGGCATGAAACATCAATTCTTGTCCATACAAGATGCATGTTGTTTTCATCAATGGAAAGTATGTAATAGAAATTCACTAATTCTATTATATGCCCATGAATGACAGCCTTCAACTCTAGAAACAACAACTATTGCTCTGTAAAGTTCTAGTTTACTTCTTCTTAGGTCCTGAAGTAGAGATCTCTATCTCCTTTTTCATCCTGAGATCCTATATAAAGAGGATAGTTCCTATCTAATGTCCATACTAGTGAAAATGGTGGCATTTTCCTTCCTTATTGATTTAAGTGAAAAGGACAGATTCCTTTTGCACTTACCCCTCTCCTTCTCTTGACTATAAAAGACTTGGACTTCATCTTATCCTCAAAACTCTTCTTGGTTGTGCCTTTTCCCTTGGACTCACTTCCTCTAATCAACATCATGAATTTTCCCTTCTTCAATCTTTCTTTGGCATCAACATGTCATGCAACTCAGACAGTGGTTTAGCCAAGTTACACAAGTGGTAGAAATAGCTATATGATTCACACAATGCTTGTAGAATAATATCCAAGGTCAACTCTTGGCCTAAAAGAAATCCCATACACTCCTCATGCCCAATCATATTGAACACATGGGGATCTACTGGATCTTGCACTGTAATTTTGCACTCATATAGTGCTTTGAAGACATTGTACCTTTCTTGCTTTACATGATTCTTAAGATGTGTTACCATCTCAATAATGTTGATGATTTCATGTTGTTCATGAAACTCATAGTCCATACAACATAACAAAGGTATTCCATATCTATGGCATTGTTGACATGCTTCTATTAATCATCCATTTCAGCCTTAGGCATAGTTGGAGCGAGTTCCTCTGGATCTGGTTTATCAAGGACATAGAGCTTTCACACATTTATGAGAACAATTCTCAAGTTACTAAACCATATGTGAAAGTCAATCCTATTTAGTTTGTCCTTACAAGGACAGATCACATTGAATATGCATTTGTGTTTTCCATTACATCCTACAAAAGAAATTTAGTAACTTTTTGAAACATTTTTTATTTATTTGATTTGATAAGTTTGACAATATTAATTAGGTTTTTTAATTAACTATTACTACCACTATTTTGTTCAAATTGATAACCCTCATGTATCAAATTGGAAGATTGCAACGTACATTTTTTAGTGACCGAAGATTTATATTTCATCAAACCATGAGTCAACTTTGGTTGATCACCAACAACTTGACTATTTAGGTAGCCAATGTTTGTCAATTGCATCTCATGCAACTCTTGGATAGATGATATGAGAAAATCTTTTCCATAATCATATGTAAGCCTCTAGCTCTTCGTCCCACTAAGAATCACTAGTTAATCTTGACCCAAAAGCCAACATGATGGAACATGCACCTTTCTTTAGCAGAACATACATGTCTACCATCAAACTTTCACGAGATAGATGTACACGACGCTTTGGTGTAACCTATGCTTGGTTGATCAAGCTTTTCATGTGTGATTCTTATGGAATGTATCTAAGACTTAATATTGTATTGAGGGATTTTATATACAAATACATATATATATATATATATATATATATATATATATATATATATATATATATATCCAATCACCACATACTTAGTACTTATCATATATATGCTACAACCACAAATAAGAACATGCAATAAATAAAACACACAAGTGATGGTTATGTCCATACTAATGTAATTTCTTGGAGCCAAAAGGAATTACTACCACTTTAGGTCCACATCATATGCAACCTATTGTTGGTGAAAATCTATGTTGGAACTAATCTGGGTTAATCGGTTCAACTCTTGAACCGGATGGCTTGCTTCTTGGTTGCTCAGTTGGTCTTCTGAAGTGGTTGTCTGGTTCTCAGATCTAAGATACGTCTAGACACCTCTAGTTGATCAGTTTGGGCACTAGTCAATCGGTTCATCCTCTTGTTGAATGTAATCCTCAGTCCTCTGGTCGATCGGGTTCTCTCACAAACTAGTCATTTCACCTTTGTGTAGATCATCATCGCACAGAGAAACATAAATTAAAACTATCCTATGTCTTATAACATTGTAAAAGGAAAACTTGGAGTTACATTCAAGGGGAAATAGGAAGGAGAGAATTAATTTATATTTGGAAGAAAGAGAGTGGCTTAGTATGCAGACCGAGTAACAATAGGAATGAGTAACCACGACCATGCACACAGAGACCTTTGGTTATTGTTCATAACCATGCTTCATTCCACCTTCAAAACTAATTTTAGGACAACACATGTGAATTGCATATAGATCATTATATATATATATATATATATATATATATATATATATATATATATATATATATATATATATAAGTTTATGGAGTCGTGTGTGAAATTTAATCAAATACGCACATTGATCTTTTTAATATTAAGATCATTTGCAATGAAAAAATGAAAACTAAATATGATCATATCGATTTAAATCCAAGATACACTGTAAATTGACGGGGCTCAGATACCACTGTAGGGAAATTGGGGTGATAGATAAGGTAGTAGAAATAAAAGTTTAAAGCCTAATTCACCTAAATAGAAAGATTACGTCAATAAAAATGTATCTAGGAAAGAAAGGTGGAAAGGTGATACCTAGTCCTAGAGCAATTCTAGTGATATTATCCTTGCATTATCATTGTGCTTCTTCTACTTTAGGTATAATCATGCTCCTTTAGTAGCAACACCACTCAAACAATCATCACAAACATCCTCCTACTCTAGAACCACAGACGGTGGATGACAATGTTCTCCTAGTAATAGACAATGGCCTCCCACCTCTAGAGTAGTCCATGAGGACCACTGAGAACTCCACGTTGTGCTAGAAGAGCCAACGTGAAGGAAGTGTCCCCTCCTATTGATGTATTAGTCACTAGCATGCTCTCCCACAACTGATCTTAGTTGTTCTCTCCCTTACTATCCCTCCCACTAGCGGGAAGGACTTAGTCAGGCTCTCTATTGGTTACCAAAAACATAGTTGACAACAATTTTTAGAGTAATCGATTCTCAATTGTGAGTTGGGAAGCCCCCAATACCCTTCTTTTTAGATTAGAGGTCAGGGTTAGGGTTCCCAGTCTTTGTGGGAGTAGAAGGGTCTGAAATCATAAATCTGTTGGAACGTACACATAATGAAAT
This sequence comes from Alisma plantago-aquatica, assembly GCA_963693085.1. Classification (NCBI taxonomy): domain Eukaryota; kingdom Viridiplantae; phylum Streptophyta; class Magnoliopsida; order Alismatales; family Alismataceae; genus Alisma; species Alisma plantago-aquatica. The sequence continues at coordinate 412,163,168 of OY856415.1, read as the reverse complement.
GGTCATTTTGCACACCCAAATGGTCGTCACATGAGATAAATGATCTTCTCGCTTAGTGAAACGGTCATTTCACAAGTTTATTATTTTGAATGAAATTTGTATTCAATGCCTAATTAATGATAAATATGACATCAGCATCAATCCTTGTTCCAATCGAATTGGCAACTGAATTGGACGACCTAGAGGGTGAAACTGGTCATCTCACATAGTAAAACAATCGTTTCACATTGTGAGACATTCTTTTCACTTATCTAGTTCAGGCAAAGTTCAACCAATATTTATTACAATTGACTTGACACTCTTAACTTATCATTTCAACACTTGAACTGGTCAGGTAAGAGTCTAGTTAGTCAATTTTGAACCTTATTTGTTTAATTGAATACCTAAACACCTTTAATATAAACATCATTCATGAATAAACTCCTTTAATCCAAGTGTATTCTATGAGTGAGACCCAATAGGTCCAAAATTATGATGGCAGTGAATGTCCATAACTAATTATGACATCACAAGCAAAGAGTGGTGCCTAGCCACACATCATTTCTACCCAAGTAATTCAAAAAGTTGGAGGATAATTTAAAACTATAATCTGTTATTGGTGTTACCATGATCATATAGTTCCTTTGTCTCTAATATCCAGATTGAACTTGAGGCATGGAATCGTCATCCTCTCAATGGTCAATCCATGTTCCTTGAACAAGAATAGACTGCATGAGGTACATGTGAGCTCAAATATCACATATTAAGTCACATGAATATGGCCATACATTTCTCAGTCTCGCTTATCAAGAGGCCATGCATATCAAACTCCTATAGGAGGGACAAATCCCATGTAAATCACTCACACTCAATCCTCATGTGACACAATGCACTCAATCATCACAGTTATGACAACCCTTATTTAGGATTATGTTTGATGATGTGATAGTACATAAACAACATGTGATCAATGTAGTGACTTCACGTCTAAGAACCACAATCACCACTATCACTAGAGATGATTCTGACTACCATTCCATGGTCTCAATGTATCACTCTCATGGTGGGTCTATTTGATACAATGTTCTCTAACATGGACCTATGTGCTTGACTTGATATCACATATCATGACTAATGAGACTATGTCATCAGTAAATACACACTCTAGTATTATGTATTATTGTTGTCTATTTTTCTTCCACAGTAATATCTGACTAGGGACAAAATAAGAATGTATGTACTCTTATCATACATATGATCTCATTGTTCAAGTCTTCTACCTGAATACATATGTCATCAAGTAACATCATTCTTTAGACATCTACTTATGTTTGTGTCCTCATTTCACGATTGAGACAAACATAATAGACATAATTACCTTTACTATTATCAAAATAGGTATCTAATTCCACATTAAAATCATCATATGATTGACTCTCTGGGCATATATATTAATATCTTCTATGACAATCCTACCATCCTGGAGGCTGGCCTATCTAGTAGCGTTGGTTTTGACTAGTCGTTTTTCTAAATCTTTTTCAAGGTGACTTGACCTTCCCTAGTGCATGTAGATAAAGGGGATTTTCTCATATTTAACCCATTATATTGTTCTTGAGATTGTGATGATGAGTATTTGGGGTTTAGACATGTCTATATCCATGTGGGAAAACATGTCTCTTCATTGAAGTTTGGTATTAGGATCTAATATATATTGTCTTCCTTAGATGGTCTCCCATCTCCTCTAAGTGAACTTCCTAGTAGAGATGAATAGGGAGCTTTGGAATTCTAATCCACTATACTAGTTTCAGTGGTGTAGCACCTTCAAGCGAGAAGCTTGGGTCCCCTAGTTGGACTATGAGATACAATCTAAAGATAGGCTACGGACCTCCTATTAATCCATTGATGTAATGATCTTTTCTCTAATGTTGGACGATAAATTAGTTTTTTGGTGTATCAATCAAGTTGAGTCCACCAACGAGTTTCCATAGAAAGCAGAATTCGATGTCTAAAACTAAAGAAATTTATTTCCCTAGATATAAGTTTCACAAACACTATGTACTTCTAGCATTTGAGTAGATCATCCAAAGCTTCCTTCTTAAGGTTAAATGATGGGAAACTATTCTAACAAGAGATGACTACATCCTTTGGCTGCAGAAATATATCAAAATCTTCATCATCAATTTTAATGTATCCATGAATATCGTCCTGCTTTCCACTTACTTTGTCTTTGTAAGATACATTTGGGCCTGCCTCTAGAGGTGGATCTCCTTAAGGATTAGGGATCTATGATGAACCATGAAGTTTCAAAAATTGCAAAGGATCCCCTTGGTTAGCATCCATCACTTGGCTACATCCTTTGTTGGTTTTCATACTTAGATGGGAAATTCTTCTATCAGCATAGGTTACATGAACTCTCATGGAACCTAGAGGTAGGAGTTCATACATCCAGGAGGGTCCCTTTTGTTCCTTGGATCATGGACATTGAGTCCAAATTGACTATCGTCAGTCGTCTCCCTAGAATCACCTAGGGTTCTTCTCTGCATCCTTGTGCTCAGTTTCTCTTTTGATATTGATAACTTATGATGCTTTTGTTTTTACTGTGTTGTGACATATCTATAGGTGTGACTCTATGATGTTGTACGCAACTTTGATATTTAAATAGAAATGGTATTTATTGTTTAACACATGTTTTATCATGATATAACGGTGTGTCATTACCAGTAATTGATATTGATATGTGGATATTTAAAATGCTTAGTTATTTTTTGGATGTCTATCTTAATTTTCATCTACATCAATAAGTGCCATCTTGTTTATTATATTATTCAACTATCTATATTTCATACTCCTTCTATTTATTCACATCACATCTTTTTGTTTCTCTTCTCCTCTCCCATCTTCTTTGATATGAAAAAGGGGAGAATCCACATCTTCCTTCTATAAATGTACAATCACAAAGCTACCGAGTTTGTGTTAATATGTAAGCTAATAAAATAGGAGACACAGAAATTATTGAGTGGGATAAATTGAACTCATTTCTTTTAAAATCTTAATTCTCCAAAGTATTATCTAATTTGAAAGCTTTCAGTACATAATGGAAATGAGTCTTTCATCTTCAATTAGTGGGCATAATGTTGAATTATAGGTTGCATAACCTAATCTCACATTTTGATGATGACTAAACTATTCTACTTATGTGTGTCTAGTAATATATTAAGATGGTTCAATATGATGGACAAAATACATGCATTAAACATAACAATCCTAACCAAATAAATTCAACAAGGCATACCACAAAGATTAACTTGACTGAAAACTAATGGATATTTCTTTTTTAACATCTTTTGTAATACATTCATCATATATACATAAGTTTAAAATGGTATTTAATGATATTATTATGATTAGACTTAGTTACGTGCATATATTTATCTTTTAAATGGGTCAATTGATCTTTCTCATACAAATAGCAAGTGTCAAAGCTAAATTGGAGCTTATCAATAGTGTAGTTATTTTTGTGTGTTGGAATGCACTAAGGGCATGAACATCATCAACTGGAATTCCAAATTCAATTGGACCATATTATTCTAACATTGGGTTGATTGCACAATCTAGTGGAATTTACATAGGAAAATCCCCACCAAAAGTTAATTATCATTTCCTTAGGAAGAATCGCTAGCTAGATTTTTTCCCCTATATTCCAGCCAACTATGTTCCTTAAAATTGCAATGTCTAGTCTTTGATTGGAATTCATTCAAATAATTCCAACCTGTATACTAAAATTACCAATCTTTCTACATTCTAATAGTATACCGAGTAATAAAGTAAAAATAGATCCATTGGGACTTCACATACTCCCTTAAAATGGATATATTTTTTCCTATATGTCTCTACTGGCTAGTAGGCACTACTCCTATATATTGAACCAATTGAAGAATTCCAAAGGTTTCCCACACATAAAAATATCATAAAGTTGAGATAGTTCCTCAAAAAGTCCCTATTTCCTTCTTGTGTTTCAATCTTTTTGGGTAACTCAAGCTCAACTTGAGCTTAAACTTGCTTGTTTTGATTGAGAGAATTAGTTATACTTTGTAAGAAAGACAATTCTATCTTTTATATCTTGTGGGTATCTTATTATATATATACAAATCTTTTTATACATGAAGACTGCTTCTCTCTTCTCTATGATAGGTTGAGGAAATGTGTCCTTTACTAAGGAAAATTACCCCTTGGAAAGAAAATTTCTCTTGGCAAACATGAAATGGATAGTAGTGTCACGTAGCCATTGAAGGTTTCCTTTGGTGATTGTGGTGTTTCCTTGTCAATTGAGGGTTGTCAGGTAGTTGGACCTTGGTAAGTGTATGTAAGACCCTTAATTTATCTTTTTGGCTTCTTTCTTGGAAAGGAAGCTAGTTACTCTTGTTGTGAAACAAATAATTCTTCTTTTTATATACTCTCATGGTGGAATACAAGGTGGTAATCAAAGAAAAATCATAACCGCTGACCTTTTGTAGGTAATGGAGATGTGGACTTTCAAGTTGAAACCACTAAATTTACTTGAGAACATTTGTGGTTTTGTTGATCTCTGACATCCTTCCTATATCTATTTATGTACACTTTTGAAATAATGTGAAGTTCAAGTTAGTTCGGTTTATGTTTATAAAAAGATCCGTTCAATGCATCATTATCCCATAGATCCTACATATTTCTTATAATGTACAAGTATGGATGTTTTGTTTTTGTTATTTTGTATATATTTAAACAATTAAGGGAAGGGACCATTCCCTCTACTTTTTTGAATGTATTTTTTATCTTTTAATATAAAGAAAATGATAACAAAAGTGATGTTTGTCATGGTTCAAATGTCCTACTAACAATATTAATTTATTAAATGTATCATTTATGTATTGCTTGATGTGATTTTTATGCCATGTAATGAGCTATAATCTATACATTTTTCTATTTTTATTAAAACTTCTAGATTATAAAGAGAGTTATTTAAAAGCAAAGACTTTAAGAAATTAACTAAGGATTGGTCATCTAGTATAGATTTAGGTTAGGGGAACCACATTTTTACCAAAGAAATAGACATCGAGTTACAAAACATTGATCATGCATATACCAAGGTCATCCAAGTATTAAATAATTCTTCCAACGACTTCAATCCTTTCCTATAGATGGTTGTATGAAGAAAAAAATCATTGGTGTAATTTTTTGGAATACTTCAAAGGAAAAGAGTGTTGTTTCAGTTTTCTATTCAATTTGAAATTCAAGGAAATATAACCATTCAACAATTACTTGTTTATAAAATCTTCATCGACTATTTCAAATAGTGATTTTAGGAATTTTGTGATATCTTCTATTTTTCACTATCAATTTCTTTTCTGGTGCAGTCTTTGCACCATCTTGAGCTTGAACTATGTACATACATGATGCATATCATGATTAGAACGAGTAGTATCATCTTTGATGCTAACTCTTGTTAAGTGTGACCTTGTAAAGCTTTCTTATTGTCTCGTTAAAGCGAATTATAGTCAGAGTTATCTTCTCTAAATTAGAAATTTTTGCATTTCTTAAGATCTCATATTTCATGTGAACTTCACTAAACTAAGGGCTATCCTACTGGGTCACTTTTCAATATTTACAATTTGTTCTTTTAAATCTAAAAAAATGTTTGAAATGAGAACTACAATATGTTTGCATCAAAAAATATGTATTCTATAAATTTTCCATAAATACTCCCTTTGGAAAAATTCAGAACAATTTACAAATCAAAAGACTATAATTAGTTTAGAATATTCAATTTGAGATTGCACATTTATCAAGTGATTCATGTTATTCTACAAAAGTTATACCTAACCATTGTGTCTGATTATATGGTATATACATTTTGTGTATCCATGCACATACTTAAACAGTTTCATAAATCTACCAAAATAAAAGATAACATCTTTACGAATTCAACATTAAAATAATATATATAATTAATAATAGTTATATAAGAAAAAAATCAAGTATAATATGAGTTTCTTCCTTGTTTGGAATCCACACAACTACATCACACGATGTATGTATATATATATATATATATATATATATATATATATATATATATATATATATATATATACATATATATGTGTATATCTATATGTGTGTGTGTATTTTTATACATGCTTGATGACAAACTATAACAACTACATCATTTGCATTTAGATAATCTTGTACCTATTAAACACTAATTATAATTTTGTGTTTCAATAGCACCGTGAAAATGTAGTTCATAACTAGCATGTTTCTTACTTGGATTCATCTCACATGTGGAACATTTTTTGTATTAGTAATATATTTTCATAATTTACCTATTTACCAACTTTTTCACATCATATATCTGAAGTTCCCCCTTTTCCATCAATAATACATTCTATTTAGCACAACATTCTCTTCATCATCACCATCATCCTTATGAATATCATCATCGCTAAACTAGATATATTGGCAAATCCCTTAGATCACATTATCTAATTCTTCATCTAATCAAACATCAAAAGTACTTCACCTCATCTCATCTCATCTCATCTCACTTAGTGAGAAAGAACTATGCACACAATAGAAAACTATTTAGTAGTTGTCTATTGTATGCAAACCTACATGTGTGTTTCAACAATTTAGAGTTTTTAAGAAGGAAAAATGCCTTATGGTCACATAGAATGTGAAAGAATACATGTGGACTTTGTATAAAAGGTTAATTCGTATTCACTTTTGGATAACACATATGTATGAACATTGAAAGTATTAGAAATAGTAGGATGACAGACAATAAAATTGTACGACATACAACTAATTTAACTGTTTAGTATTACTGATGTTTAGACTGAGAGGGGTTATAGTGTTATCAAACATTATATGATGAAACATGCATATCTCTTGATGGACACACTTTATGGACACAATTTCAAAGGGTTGAGTGTGTATGTGTCAGATTGAGTGGTGTGTTTGTATAGGCCCCATGGCATTTAACTATTGCCACTCCCCAAATGGTAATCTATAATATGGCAGAAGGTGTACATGAGTGGGTGGTAGAGGATTTTTTTGGAATAGGGAGTACATTGTAGTGGTGAGCCACGTACATGCTGAGGGGCAGGGGCATGTTTCCTATCCAAGCTCTATATTGTCACCCTATTTAATCTTTGTTTTACGTTTAGATTTTGATGGAAACTACTGGATGTGCCTTTACTGAAATGGCTGCTTTCTTTATTAGTGGTCCCCCAACCCATCTTTCTTGCTCCTCCACTAACAATTATATGTGGAGGTGAAATTCATACATCGTTGGTGGTTTAAGCTTATGGATATGATAAAATATGGTAGTCAATGAGAAAAGCCTATTGATTCAAATATTTTGATCCAGTTTTCAAAAATTACAAAGCTTATAGGTATAACATGCAAGATCCAACATGATACCTTTATGAGGAAATTAGGTAGTCAATTCAATTAAAAAGTCAATAGACAAGGCGATCACTTCAAGTTTATCATAATTTTTTATTTAATAATTAGTTTGATTGTGTAGTCAACCTATTATAGTGGGGTGTCATGAATAAATATGCTAGATTAACTACATAAAAAATATACTAATACATGTTCTTGTTTGTTAAAACTTATATTTCATACCACCAAGTTCTATGTACTGTGGGATTCTTATATTTCCATGTAGAAACTTGTGTGCAGTTTCTAGGCTCTGTTTGGTTTGTCATAACTGGTCCAGAAAATTTACAAAATGGAGTTTTAAGGAGTTTTTCAGGATTGATTTAATATAAGTGTTGGAACTTGACTTCTGTGACTTCCAGCGAATTACATATTTACATACAAAATACAATTCATGAGTTCCCTCTTAAAAAGAGTGAAAAACATGTTATGGGACTACATACAAAATTTCTTATACAATTATATTCTCCATTCATTATAAATGACACATGTAAAATATTTATGACTAGTGGTGAGGATATAGTTCATTGCTAAAACCATAACATAGTATGACAAATATCATACAGTATAATCACACTATGTATAATATATTACACTATAACCATCATTATCATTGTGATTAATAAAATAAAAAATACAAATACCATGACAAAGAAACACAACACACTATGTGAAAACAATGTGTTTTATATATCATATTTTTTTCATGTTTAAACAATATGAATTGAAAAATGGTAATTAATTATTACCATGTACGAATGATATGGTAAAAGTTTTGTACAAAAATAATGTAGAAATTAATTCTACATTGTGTTAAGCAATGATGCACCATCACTTATATTTACACGCAGACATTATTACAATACGTTGTATACACATAGTAAAAATATTGTGATATGATTTTATCATAATATTTTATTAAGATTATAATTGTACCATAATAAAATATTTTTAAAGGAGCAACAATTGCACCATAACTACTTGTTGAGGTTGTTATGATATAAGAACGTTATAATTTTCCATGGATATGATTCTTTTTTTATGTCTTCGTCATCCTCACTTATTTGTATTACATAATAAAAATTAACTATATTTTTTAATGATTTCCATATTTACACTTACAACAAACCAATCACATCGAAGTAAGTGGAACTTAAGTTCCAAAAACTGAACTACAGATCCCAGAAAATGAGTTCCACAAAACTCAGGACTTACACCAAACCAATAGGAGCCTTAGAGAAAATGATGAAGAAATAATATTTGGAAACTAGGGTGAAATGTTGGAGATGATTTGTACGCTACACATAATTTTCACCTCTACCATCTTGTCATCCCAAATATTATACTTTTCCATGTAGTTAGATACCATGCTACAAAGACACAAGAATGATGGTAAACAACAAGATTCCTTTAAAGGATAATTGTATGGTGTATATATAAAATTACACCCTAAATTTTTTAAATCCAAATATATTTTTCTATATTTTATCCTCCTCAGTTTGGAATCTTATTTATTCATAACATCATTACACTCCAATTTGGTCTTGTATGGACACATGGTTGAATATGTCGCTAATTTTTTCTAAATTTATTTCAAAAGTTTTGAAATATACAATTACTTATACATTAATTCTTAATTAGAAATTAAAGAATGATTTAAAATTTGACCATAAGTTTAACATTTTCATTATCTCATTATGCAAAAAAGTCAAATATCATTATGTATCTTGAGAAAATAAGCTCTTTCTCATGATATAGAACAATATTAAAACTATCATAATAGTAATCCTTTTAAATATGGAATTTATTTTTTCACAACATAATATGACATTCAAATCTTGATTTATGTTGAAACATGGTGGAATATGTCATTTATTTTCTGTCAATTTATTTTAGAACTTATGAAATATAGAAACACAATATAAAGTATGTTAATTTTTACTTGTTTGTTATGGGTGACATTAATATCATTTTACATTTGACTATGAGTTTATCATTCTTATTATCTCATTATGAGAAAAATAAATTGTCATTCAGTATCATGAGAAAGAGATCACATATTTTTTTGATAAATTAAAATCGCGAGTATCATAAGTAGATTCTAAAAGAATGAATAATATTTCCAATATGTTTGGGACATAATTCAATCAATTGTTCATTTTTTATATTGTTTATCATGTTTTTGTTTGTACAGTCACTCTTTTTTCTTGATTATTACTTTTGTTCGTACACATAAAATTTCGTACACCAAAATTCAATCAGCACAAGTACAAAGATTGATGGAATAACACTAATAGAAATTAATGATCCATACTGTTTCACAATATATATATATATATATATATTGAATTCTGGGTGGAAGGGGTACATTTCCTACCTAGTATGACTCCCTCGTATCCGCCACTTCTTATACTTATGTTGTCACCCTACTATATCATATATTGCTAATCAGTCTAGTAAGAAATCCCGTATAGCCCCTCTTGTTGGATAAAACTAAGTTATTACATGAGTTTAAATGAGTCCATAGGATGGACAAGAAATCATTTTCCGTATAGCCCCTCTTGTTGGATAAAACTAAGTTATTACATGAGTTTAAATGAGTCCATAGGATGTCCATATTGAGTTTAAAAGACTAAAACTCAAAAGGGAACTACCGTCTTCTCTAACAAGGGTCAGAAGCAGTGAGCCACCTAGACATCTCAGGATATCTTCCTTGTGTACTATCCTTGGGCAACCTGCTCCTCAAGTACCTGATCCACAATAGCTTGCTCAGCTAACGGCTGCTCACTTTGGTGGTTTTGGGAACGACCCAAAAAATAGACATAAATGGTATGTGTCAGTAAACATTGGTGTATGTGCACAAAATAAAATAATTTGGCATTTTAGGAATATGAAGCACAATAGAGGTGTTCCCGCAAGAGGGGCCTATTGCAGCTAGGTAAGTTCAAGAGAAGCGTTCAACAAATAATAAGCCATAAAATTTAGAGTGCCAAATAGTATCAATAAAGTTCTTTCCATTTTGCATTTCACAATTTATCAAATAAAAATTTTTGCATGCAATTTAGTATAGACTAAGTCTACCTATGTAGGGCCAAGACAGCACTGAGCCTTTGGCCTAAAAGTGGGCGGAATAGATGCACCCAGGGTGGACACAGACGCGTCCAAATGTACAAAATACGGGCAGAAGCAGACACACCCAAATATACAACGTAAGGGTGAAAAAGGCACACCCCGAACGGAAACGCACACGTCCTAATAGCTATGCATAAGCATCTACAATAGATAACTAGTCTAATACAATACACACATAATAGAGTGGCAAGATAATTTTAGTTCAGTCATAATAACATTTCAAATGACATTTAGCACAATAAAAGATAACATGGCAGTGAGGTTTACAAACCCAATCAATATGAATGATAAAATTTTCAGTTGAGTCAAAAAGATTGTTTATACAAAAGAATGCCTCATTATAAGAAAATATAGGTTCATAGTCATTTAAATGCCCAAATTAATAGAGAGTTGCACATACCACACAAACACGCCTAATTACTCCCACAAAACTCTAAGATTCAGATTCAGGCAATTTCACCTCCTACAATTATATATATGACTATTAGGGTCATAATTACATCATTCAACTCTTTAACCCTAAAATCCTCTCTACTGAAACCTTAGAATCAGCCTCTGAAAACTACATCATTAATTCGGAAATATTTTTTTGATTTCGAAAACATATATATTTTGAATTTTCTGCTACTCCCTGGATTTATTGTGAATTTAGGAAGTTTATTCAATTACTGGAATTTTGAGTAAATTAAACCAACGCGTGATGACGGTATTGCCCCCATGCCTTAGCAAGCCAGCATGGGAACACGAGGGTCAGTGCAAACAAAGCATAGGGGCGATTGTCCCTTTCCTCTCGCTCCTTCGTAGGAGCCTCTCCCTGGACCTGGAAGTCAGATATCAGGGGGTGCTCTCCCACCCAGCACCATTCTTCGGCTCGTGTCCTCAAAACGCTCGGAACCGATTCCGACAATCTCCCTGTCCGCGGTGTGGAGAGTGAACTGGGGATCAAGTGAAAGGGAGACGAGCGGGACTCACGGTGAGGCACCAAAACCGCACTTCCCATCAAGTATTTTTCAAAGAACAACCTGCGATGAAATCAGGGAGACGGCAGCGCCAACACAAGGTTCAGGCAGAAGGGATCGAGGAGTAACTCGTCAAAGAATTCCATCCACATGCTCAGTCAGACCGTCTTGAGGGTCCAGCCCAAATTTTTGAGCAAGAAGGGAATGCTGGTAGACACGATATGTCCATGGGGAACTCCATCACCGGCAGCCTGACGTAGGTGGAGGCGGAGTTTGTCACTCATAAGGTCAAGGCGCGGCATGGTGAAACAAGCTCATGTATCTGCAAGTCAGGTCCCGAGGATGATTACCTGTACAGGAATTGGAGGGAGGAGGCGTGCGGTGGCGTGGCGAAGCTCCGATGTCCTCTAGGCATTGTGTGCCTCTCGACACGGCTCAGACCGCCTCAACACAAATTGAGGAATCTGGACCACCCAAGACCGTGCTAGCATCAAGTCTGGATAACCATGTTCGAGTGTAGAAGGGCACAGAGAGGAACACCACAATGTCGGCGGCGGCAGTGGAGAAGCGCACGATGGCTAAGGGCGTTTTGCATACAGGGTGCCAATCGTTATGAGATAGGGCCCAAAAGGTCCACGGTGAAGAAGTAAATCAAGAGGGTTTCAAATCGTCTGAAACGCTGACCAGAATAGAGAGGACGGAGTGCTACTTCGTCGGCCTCGCGAGGGTGAGAACAGACGTGAGGAAGGGGACGATCCCCCATCCGTTGGATCTTTACATGGACGGCCCATATCAGTCACTCGTCCTCCCCTATCAGGGACCCGCACGACGCTTAGACTTGGGAGAAAGATAAATCGCTGGGGCAATACCGCAATAAAGAATAATAAGTGCATTAATAAACCCCCTTTAGGTTATTATCATAAAGGGATTTCTTCCTCCATATAATTGAGGTGTAAACCAACGCCAAGTGAGCTGTAATTTCGTATGGTGGCTAATAAGTGCATGATGAACTCACTTTTGTCATCAATTCACCCTTTGGGGTCATTTAGGATGGCAATAAATTTTTTGAGATTCAACTATACTTGTGTATAATTATGACATGCAATAGCGAATTCAAAATTGTACCCAAGCATCCCCCATGGGTTCTATACCCGATACCTATTAATATGGCCCCAACAAATAATCCTAACTACTCCCAATATTCCTCTATTATTTTGTCTAGGAACATTCTAGGATGTCAACCACATTGTGAAACCTACAAAAAGTACACTTTAAGTCACCATCCCTATGCTCTCGTTCCTACACTCCACCTTCAATTATATAAATGAAAGGGTTTTAATATTACAGTTATAGCCCCTAAGTTTATCAAAATACTTTTTGAGACGACCCGACGCCAAATCAGATCATCACAGTGAAATTAATTGTGGAAGCAATCATTAACAGCGGAATTACTGAAAATCACTAAAAATTAAAACCATTTGCAAAGAGATTCAAACACAGGAAACTCTTATAGCAAAAACCAACAATGTTAATTTACACATACATTCTGGTTCACTAAGTACGTATCATGTACAGTTTCTTCTCGAGGATTACATACATTATCTGCCTTGTTAAAACTATACACAAACAGTATAAAAACCTCGAGGCATCAAACCAAAATCTCAGATCGGTTCATTAAAAGTACTAACTCCTAATTCATAACTCCGAGGACCTGAGAGTACGGAGACAACACAGGACTTTCTATACAAAAACATGATAGTCAGTGTCTCCACCTAGAATGTCACTGTTGTCCCTGTTGTTGCTGCTATTGCTCTTCCCCTGTAGTAGGGTTTCTGCCTCTTCTTCTGCGTTTACCTAAAAAGTTAGATCCCACGAGGGTGAGACAATTGAAGTTGTCCCAGCGAGAGATATAACTCTCCGCCAAAAATATTATTATTGAAGTTTAATAGATTAAAATTGAGTAGAAGAATCATATATGTTCATCAACAGATAAATCGAAGTCTAAATAGATTAGAGCAATATCCTTATTAAAGCATCTCAGATATGATTGATAAAACAACATATCATTTGTTCAATAAGGAATATGAAGAACATGTATACTAAGCAAGATATCATCTACCAATGATTCTCGTATTTCATCCTTAAGCAAATACGCTACACGGCTGATTACGTTTTACAATCATACTTACGCCCTGAGGAGATGAGGTATACCGCTCATACTCCAACCGACCATTGCGAAATCAAGATCGGTACCATACATAGGTCAATGGAAGAGTCGGATTCCCATGACCTCATCCTCCTCAGTCAGTGTGAGGACAAAATTTAGGACATCTTGTGTCTCTACTAAATAACTTTCTAGGGTATCTTGGAAACTTCGCTATAGAGTTATAGTGGCAGCTGTACTTTCTTCGCAATCGAGAGATTTCATATTTATCTCACATTTGGCATTAACATCATCGGGAGATTAGTGATACATCCATCCTGACATTTGGGAGATTAGTGATACATCCATCCCGACACATATAATGAAGAATTGAGAGATTTAATGTTTATCTCACATCAATTCCTCCATTAGGGCATAAGGATATTCACACCCATAACCCCCACATACTCAACAGTATGCCCTCCAGAAGTTCTCATAGGAAAACTTATTTCACCATCACCAATTACTGACGATGATGGATATATGGCCAGGGCTCTACATGATATGATTTCACTAATTTAATTAAGTACATTATTATATTCTTTTAGCATCAGTCAGATTTTCAAACATAAATTATTATAACAATTGCTACTCAGAATATGTAATACTTCTATCAAGTATTTTTCAAAGCTTTATAAAACATTGGGATCTCAATCCCTTGTCATATCAGGGGCATTCTCACCCCTTATCATCTCATCATCATGATTATGGAATATGGGTATTCAAACCCTCAATTCATCAAAGAATACTTGTTACCACTTATCAGGTAAGTAATACCTTCAGGTCATCTGACCAAGGTAAACATGATACTTGTAATAAAGGCATCTCACATGGCTCTTAAAGCCCATTAATCTCTTGTTACCTCTTATTAGGCAACAAAGCTACTATGGCTCATAAGGCCCATAAACAATTTCAATAATAAAACATCATAGCTCATACATGGCTATGTCCAACATCTCATGATACCTGCATGATTAGTACACATGATAACAGTTATATCAATTACATACCAGCACCATGCAATGTAATGGTAGAATCACTATTCACTCATTAGGGTTAGGGTTTCCCAAATTCATGTCAATTAGGGATAGTCATCCCATCACCCAAAATTAGGGTTATGGTTTATCATCATATTACCTAACATTAGGGTTTCATGCACTATAACCCAAGATTAGGGCTTTACACACCTTCACCCTATATTAGGGTTAGGATTTCATATTAGGGTTTCATATAGAATTACATAGCATCATCTTGGGATTAGAGTTCACATCACATCAATACATTAGGGTTTCACATGTCATCACCCTTAATTAGGGTTTCACATAACATCTCTGCATTAGGGTTTCACATGACATTACCCTTACTTAGGGTTTCACATGACATTACCCTTAATTAGGGTTTCACATGAAATCACCCTTGATTAGGGTTTCACATGGCATCACCCTTGATTAGGGTTACATCTAACATTGCCCTAAATTAGGGTTAGGGTTCATCATCCTTCACAATTAGGGTTTCATGATCTCTTTATCAAGGATCATACCCTAATTACATATTGTATTCATGTTAAGAGTGTTGAGGTTTAACCACTACATGATTATCATTCATCTATAAATTCCTCTCTTTCTCATCCTCTATAGGATGTTAATTACATTCAAACTTGATTAGATTAGGTCAACTTGAAAGAAGAGTTAACATAGTGTATTGAGATATTACTTCTATAAGCATCAAAGGTTAACCACACAAAGGGTACTAATCACTTAAGTACCTTAAAGGTACAACCCTAGTAATTACCTTTGATAAACATAATTAACAATTATGGGGTTTTAAAAGTGTTTGAATCAAATAGACCTTCAAATGGTCTTGAAGTACTTTGTCCTTCAAACGGTCTTGAATCAATTGCACTTCCATACGGTCTGAAGACCATTAGACCTTAAACGGTCTTGGTACCAAAACCTTCAATCGGTCTTAAGACCGTTAGACCATCAAACGGTCTTGATCTCAATGTCCCTAAATGGTTTGAGACCATTTTGAATTAAATATTATTAACCCAAAAAGGTTTGAAACTGTATGAGCAACTCATCCTTGAAACCTATTGAACATTAAACGATTTGAGACCGTTTGCTCTCCAAACGATCTGAAGACCGTTTGATCTCAAATGGTCTCAAGATCGTTTGGACTCAAACCACCATCTTGAAACCGAATGGACCAATTAGGGTTTCCTCCAATCAATCAATTGATTTTAGGGTTTGCTATATTGAATCACACATCAATTGAACCATTGAAAGTACATCAATTACAACCCTTGGATCTCCATTCATCCATCACAGCCCTTGACCTCCAAACGGTCTTGAGACCATTTTCCCTCAAACGGTCTTAAGATCGTTTGAGACAATAAATTTAGAAATTAGCTCAATCAATTTAGGGTTTCAAACATTGCTCAACCAGTTCTTTCTTGGTACTCAGGCTGTCTTCAAGAAATAAGAGAAAGCATATAATTAACTTTATTAATCAAAACATCTAGGGTTAAAGCATAACCCAGGTCAGGGATGTTACACTTGTTATGGTCAAATTCTAGTATTTAAGAATAATCACCATAAATGTAACGAGAAAAGGAAAAAGAAAAAAAAAATTGAGAACTTACCTTAAGTTTGTATGTTACAATTTGTATCACCATCTCAACATGTGTGCATTAAGTGGTTGCATGTTGTTTCTTAGATGGACAAGTGTTCCTTTGGTGCCTTAGGGTGTTGACACCTCATCTCCGCCCAACATCCCTCCTCCTTTGCTATATAAACCCTCTTATCTCCTTGTTAGTGAACCTTTTGGTCCTTGTTCTTCCTCCCTCTCTTTTCTCTTCATTGGATCTTGATGTTGCAAGGAGAGTTAATCCTTGGATCTTTGGTGATCGAGATCCTTGCATGTGGTGATCCTTGGTCATCTTCAACCTTGGTAAGTGTTTGCCTTTCTTCTATGATGTTTTCCTTGGATCTTCTACCCCATATTCTTCTCTTTTCTCAACCATAGATTGTGGACTATTCTTGGTGGTCATTCTTGAGAGTAAACTCTTCATCACAACGGTCATAGGCCATGTTCTAACAAGGCGGCACCTAAGTGAGAGGGAGTTTCTTCTCTCTTTTCCCCTTTCTTTCTTTGGTTCGACCTAGGGTTTCTCTTTCCCTTTTCTTGGGCAACCTTTGACTTTGGTATCTTCTTCTTTTTGAGGTGATCTTGTTGCTGAAAGTGGAGCCTTTGGTGGAGGTTGATCATCCTAAGTGATCGTGTGCTTGGAGCTAGTGATCCTTGGAGTTGATCTTCCTTAAGGCGGGTGATATAACCATCTACCCTCTCTATTATTGCACCTTTCCCTGACATGCATGTTGATGTTTCTCTCTTTAAAATGTACCCTTAATATGCTAGTAGATGATATCATGTTGTAGAACTTGAATGGTAGTGGTGATTATGCATGGTTTTATTGAAATCTGAAGCCCTAATTTTAATGTGCATGTTCTCTAAGTGATTTTGAGAGGATGATCTTTCTTGCATCTTGAGCTTTTTTTGTCACCATGTTCTAAGCTTCATCCTTGATGTTTTCCTTTGTGTTTTGGATGTTTTCTGTGACGTCCCCGGATTTTCTAAAACTTAATCTGATGTGTGACGTCCAAATTGAAACCCTCACCTCAGTGAGAATCCCAATTTAAACATCCCACACTAGGCTAAGAAGAAGAAAATCAGAGGAAGTCATAAGGAAACAATCAGTAGCACATGCACATGAACAATAAACAAACCACAACACATGTTCACCATTCAACATATAATTACATAATGAATTTTTACAACATTTGATATTACATATTGAACAGCAAACTATACATATACATGTACTACCACTAAACTACAGGATATTAAGACAACAGGTCCACCTGTACATCAGCTCGCCACACAACTCTCATCTATCCTGGATCTTCAACAGTAAAACCATAACCTATACAAAAAGATTACATGCGGTACACGTCAGCACAATATTTCATGAATATTGTACTGAGTACGCCTACGTGTCTTTTATTTACCTCTCATCATATCTTGGCAATAAGATAAAACTAATATACTTGGCAGTAACAGAAGAATATAAGAAAAGCATATACTTGCACAAAGATGTTCATTAACAAAAGAGAACACATATTTTAAGCTCATTTTCCATTATATCATCGATGCATTTACTACCTCAGAGTTGAATGCATTAAGGCCTTTATGATCTACTACCAAAGAGTTGGATCATTTCACAATGTGATCTACTACCAAATAGTTGGATCACTTCCAAGTACTTTACTACCAAAGAGTTGAAGTACTTATTTCCAGCACTTTACTACCAAAGAGTTGAAGTGCTTAGATATAATGGAACAGATATATTATGTTTCATGTGTTCATATCAATAAGTATGGAGAATCAAGCAACATAACATACAAGAACAATCATTTCAATCAATACCATATGCCAAGTATTTTACTACACATATAACACAAGCATATTGTATAATAAGCCAAGTAAGAGGTAATAGCGTACCTTCCAAAGAGATAACTTAATCACATATGTATTCCTCAGGTCAACTCTAACCTTGTTCAAACCCTGGTTAAGACAAGACCATGTATTATCATCAGATTCACATCATCTTGCATATCATCTTAACCCTAGTTATGTCCATTAGGGTTTAGCTTAATTCCTTAGGGTATTCTCATAATTACTTGTATTCTTATCTTAGATTTATCTTACTGATGTCATATTCCAGATTATGGTCCATTATCTGAATATTATCTTCCATAGCATTTTTTTGCACATTACTTAACCCTAGGTTACATCATTAACCGAGATTAGGGTTTTACAACATGTATTAAGGTTCATATTCATATAGCATGAATTATGTTCATCATTATGATCTCATAATTAAAACTGAGGTTTCATATACTGATATGAGCTTACTCTGTGAATTTCATCATTTATTGAGCATGTATGCACTTATTGCATTTTATTTAGGGTTAAAAGCCCTAATTAACCATATTAAGCAAATTACATGATTTCGTACATCAATATTACAATCACTAATATCATATATATTCTAGAACACATTTAAGAGTTACCGATGCATTCTCATAATTTTAGGTCACTATTTGATAATTATTATCCATGAATCAAGTATAAAAGCATCTTACATGATATCGTAGAGTTTCAAGCATCAAAAGCCTGATATTATTATTCTATTGTGTTCTACTCATTTTCCTAAGAAATTCGATATATTATTTGTAATTTTCCGATCGTCGTACTAATTACTATGAATTTTCTAAGATCTGCACGTTTATTAGATAAGTACCTTTTTGGGCCAATAATGTGCTGACACGTGGCCTAGGTGCTGATCTTCTTTGCTTGGCTGTGGGCCGGTTGGTTTGGCGATTGGGCCAGGTCTGATCTGGATTGTTGGACCGTCTGCTTTGTTTCTCTCTTCCTTTGCGAATCCCTGCTATCCTGTAAACAGGTGCCGCCGCTGTTAGCTTCCTCTACGGCACACCATCAATAGAGTCACGGTCTCCTAAGCTTAGCATCAGATTCAACAACAACTTCGAGACCTCCAGCCTCTCAGGCTCGCCACAGTTGGCTCCTCGTTCTCTCGCGATCTCCTTTCTCCGCTTGAAGCTCGACACCAACGTGCGTCATCTCCTTGATAACAGTCGCCGCCGTGGTCCAAGATATCGGTGGCCAATCCATCATTCATGCGTGCTCGTTGGCATCTCCTTAGGCCTTCCTCTACTTCGGCTACACGTCTCCTCCTGGATGCCGACCTACACGACTGATCCACCATGATCCCGTGCGTGCGTCTACTTGCTCTAGCGCCGCCACTGCTTTAACTCCAAGCAGGCGCCGGCATGAAGTCCCTTCTATGCGAGGGTGTCGTTGCGCTCCCCTCTATTCGCCGCCGCCGGTTCTCCTCTCCGGCATGCATCCGCAGCAGCTACTCTCATCCACGTCAAGTCTGCAGCAGGACTCTCCCAGCCACCGCTGACCTCCAGGGCTTGAGCCGCCGCCGTTGCGGTGTCTGCTCCAGCAACGAAATCCACCCTCGGCGCCTCCTCCTCGGTCCCTTCCAGTTCAACGCAGTTGTCGTCCAACTACAGGTCCCCAGTCACCGACCCGATGCCATATATTTGCTTTGTGATTCCGTGTGATCTCTGAATAAGAAGCGATGTGCCTGCAGTATGGGATGGAGAGGAACCGGACGAGGAAGTGAAATTCCCTCGTTCAGGCCTACTTGCACATGTAAATCTGCTCAGAGCTGCTCCACAACCCCACGATCTTCCCTTACTTCTATGTGTAGCAACCACTCGCGCGCTGACCGACCCCTCACGTTTTGTAACTGACAGAGTTAAAGATGGAGAATCCACCATCAATTCTGATTATCCGAGGGTCCAAAACATGGCTCTCCAATGCAATCTGTGGCTAGTACTACTAGTACCCATGTCTAAAGGATATGTTATGTAAGACAACATCGCCCACTTCCATTTGATTTGTGGCATGCAACTGATTTCTACACCTAAGTTAACGCATACTAAATCTTATTCACGATATTAAGGAAACCTTGATTAATTTAATCATATTCAACAACATGGTATACCTTATAGCAACATCGATGTACTATGAGATTTTGACCGTTGCTTTGTCACCATCAAACTACATTTCCATATAATAATATTCTCAAAAAGGCATGAACTAGGGATCTTAATCATGATATTGACCTCAATCAAATTTCAAATTTTACTAAAAAGCTTGGAACTCTCAAAATACTCCACATGCATAAATTCACTTATGTCATTGGACATTTAGGATTCTAAAAGTCCACTCCATCACATCCTACACACCTTAAAAGATATTTCGTCCCCGAAATTAAAGCAAAAACCACTTTGTCACATCATATACATCATAAAAGAACTTTCATCCTCGAAAGTAAAGCATACTCATACTTCCAGGGAAAACCTTATCTTTCCTTCATCTTCATATAGGAACTATTCTAGGTGTAGCATATCCACAAAGGTAACCTAGAACCATGTATCCAAATCATTATTAGGGGGGTTTACCACCATCTTGGTACAAAAACACTCCATAGAAGGCTCAAACAAAGGTTTAGAAGCTTAGGTTATGTCATTACATATCTCATATGTTAGATTTGCTTCCTGACCTTTAGCCATGCATTAGGGTTTTCACATCATATTCCATGCTCTGTAGGAGTTAACTAGAATTAACTCATACATCAAGGTGTCATCAACATTTTATTGAGCTACTTGTTCTTAGAACATGTTCAACATTAACATATTCCTTTTAGGAGGGAGTTAACTAAAGTCAACCCACTTTATCGATCTTTATCACATAAAGGTGTCATAATCATTATGTTGTGCTAGCTGTCAAACAATATTTTCCATCTTTGTTAAGGACTAAGATTAACACCTCATGGAACATGTTCATTCATATGGTCTTATTTCATTATTCATACTAAATTGATACATTTACTGGTGATTTCATTACATGATTAACCAACGATATCACATTATCATAATTATTCATGTGTATGGTTAACCATTTATGTATTGATATCAATTAAACCATCTCTAGGTTTCCATCATATCATGTCTAAGTGTCAAATCTCAAGATTAGATCACATATTATGATAAGCTGATTTACATATATTATATCATGGTTGTACTACACAAACTTATGTGAGTGGCTTGTTAAACATATATCAAAGCTTCATCCAGTCTAATTGAGGTTCTCCTAACCCGTATCATGAGGGTAGTGTCTTGCCCAGTCTCTCTGAGCTAACTCAACTCTATGAGTATCTCATATACAAACTTTATCTTCTCTCTCTCTTAGTCTAGGGTCCTCGGATTACCTCATTGGCACTAGTTGATTAACTTCACAAGATCTAGCCACAAAAGCACAAACCAGAACATGCTATGACATACTCATCATAGGTCTCTACCCATGAAACATCTTACCCAAAACTTTCTTATATACACCACTAGATTCCTATGTGGGAAACCACCAACCCGAGCATGAGGCTTCACCGAAACTAACATAGCCACCTCCTCCAGGGTCTTGGGCTCTCTCCCTCACCCGGACGGTAGGTACTTATATCCATATTCACATGTGCACATATAACCAGCCTCTCTCTGACTCTAGGGTTTGGCCCTCCCAAGGACATCTAGGGTTCAACAAAACTATAGGAATCATACTGAAAGCAACTCAGCTCAATCACTCAGGAGTAGTCTAGTTTAGGACATATCATATCACATATCTCATATTTCTCGTATCTTGGAGTTTAGGTTCTCTAACCTTCTCCCAATGGGTCTCACTCTCTCTGGAGTTAACCCTAAAACTGGTCCTAACACTAGAGGTCCTCCTTCGTAAAAGAGATTGAGGCTCTTGTTGATTCACATCCTTGTCTCAGCTTAGCTTATCTTATCTCATAAAAGCCTAGTTACTTGCATCATCAAAACTTATCTCAAAACCTCAAAACTAAACTTACATCCTCAAAGACAAACATAGATCGTCCTATATTATCTTATGTCATCTATATAAGACTTACATCATATCATCAAAACTTATTTCGTCTATTCCATCTATCACATATACCAAACAAGGCTCTAGACATCTAATCTAGAACTACACTCTCTTCTAGACTGATGTCATTCACTTTCACTTAGGTTGCATGACCACCTCCTACTCGTACATGTGTGGGGACACATTTTTGTAATACATATACATATTAAAATATTATATAGTTTTTCTCCGATAAAACAAGCGTCAGAGAAAACTACCAAGGTTCGATTCGTTTGGAATCAAAAACCAAATCCAGAAAACAAGCTCATGTATCTGCAGGTCAGGTCCCGAGGATGGTTACCTGCGTAGGAATTGGAGGGAGGAGGCGTGCGGTGGCGTGGCGAAGCTCCGACGTCCACTAAGGCATTGTGTGCCTCTCGACACGGCTCAGACCGCCTCAACACAAATTGAGGAATCTGGACCACCCAAGACCATGCTAGCGTCAAGTCTGGATAACCATGTTCGAGTGTAGAAGGGCACAGAGAGGAACGCCACAATGTCAGCGGCGGCAGTGGAGAAGCGCACGATGGCTACAAGGGCGTTTTGCATACAGGGTACCAATGGTTATGAGATAGGGCCCAAAAGGTCCACGGTGAAGAAATAAATCAAGAGGGTTTCAAATCGTCTGAAACGCTGACTAGAATAGAGAGGACGGAGTGCTACTTCGTCGGCCTCGCGAGGGTGAGAACAGACGCGAGGAAGGGGACGGTCCCCCATCCGTTGGATCTTTACATGGACGGCCCATATCAGTCACTCGTCCTCCCCTATCAGCGACCCGCACGACGCTTAGACTTGGGAGAAAGATAAATGGCTGGGGCAATACCACAATAAAGAATAATAAGTGCATTAATAAACCCCCTTTAGGTTATTATCATAAAGGGATTTCTTCCTCCATATAATTGAGGTGTAAACCAACGCCAAGTGAGTTGTAATTTCGTATGGTGGCTAATAAGTGCATGATGAACTCACTTTTGTCATCAATTCACCATTTGGGGTCATTTAGGATGGCAATAAATTTTTTGAGATTCAACTATACTTGTGTACAATTATGACATGTAATAGCGAATTCGAAATTGTACCCAAGCATCCCCCATGGGTTCTATACTCGATACCTATTAATATGACCCCAACAAATAATCCTAACTACTCCCAATATTCCTGTACACATACATTCTGGTTCACAAAGTACGTATCCTGTACCGCCTCTTCTCGAGGATTACGTACATTATCAGCTTTGTTAAAACTATACACAGACAGTATAAAAACCTTGTGGCATCAAACCAAAATCTCAGATCGGTTCATTAAAAGTACTAACTCCTAACTCCTAACTCCGAGGACCTGAGAGTACAAAGACAACACATAAGACTTTCTATACAAAAACATGACAGTCAGTGTCTCCACCTAGAATGTCACTGTTGTCCCTGTTGCTGTTGATGTTGCTCCTCCCCTGTAGTAGGGTTTCTGCCTCTTCTTCTGCGTTTACCTAAAAAGTTGGATCCCACGAGGGTGAGACAATTGAAGTTGTCCAAGCGAGAGATATAACTCTCTGCCAGAAATATTATTATTACAGTTTAATAGATTAAAACTGAGTAGAAGAATCATATATATTCATCAGCAGATAAATCGATGTCTAAATAGATTAGAGAAATATCCTTATTAAAGCATCTCAGATATGATTGATAAAACAACATATCATTTGTCCAATAAGGAATATGAAGAACATGTATACTAAGCAAGATATCATCAACCAATGATTCTCGTATTTCATGCTTAAGAAAATACGCTACACGAATGATTACATTTTACAATCATACTTACGCCCTGAGGAGATGAGGTATACTGCTCATACTCCAACTGACCATTGCAAAATCAAAATCGGTACCATACATAGGTCAATGGAAGAGCCGGATTCCCATGACCTCATCCTCTTCAGTTAGTGTGAGGACAAAATGTAGGACATCTTGTGTCTCTGCTAAATAGCTTCCATGTGTATCTTGGAAACTTCGCTATAGAGTTATAGTGGCAACTGTACTCTCTTCGCAATTGAGAGATTTCATATTTATCTCATATCGATCTGGCAATAACATCATCGGGAGATTAGTAATACATCCATCCCGACATTTGGGAGATTAGTGATACATCCATCCCGACACATATAATGAAGGATTGAGAGATTTAATGTTTATCTCACATCAATTCCTCCATTAGGGCATAAGGATATTCACACCCATAACCCCCACATACTCAACAGTATGCCCTCCAGGAGTTCCCATAGGAAAACATGTTTCACCATCACCAATTACTGGCAATGATGGATCTATGGCCAGGGCTCTACGTGATATGATTTCACTAATTTAATTAAGTACATTAGTAAATTCTTTTAGCATCAGTCAGATTTTCAAACATAAATCATTATAACAATTGCTACTTAGAATATGTAATACTTCTATCAAGTATTTTTCAAAGCTTTACAAAACATTGGGATCTCAATCCCTTGTCATATCAGGGGCATTCTCATCCCTTATCATCTCATCATCATGATTATGGAATATGGGTATTCAAACCCGCATTCATCAAAGAATACTTGTTACCACTTATCAGGTAACTAATACCTCCAGGTCATCTGACCAAGGTAAACATGATACTTGTAATATAGGCATCTCACATGGCTCTTAAAGTCCATTAATCTCTTGTTACCTCTTATTAGGCAAAAAAGCTACTATGGCTCAGAAGGCCCATAAACAATTTCAATAATAAAACATCATAGCTCATACATGGCTATGTCCAACATCTCATGATACCTGCATGATTAGTACACATGATAACAGTTATATCAATTACATACCAGCACCATGCAATGTAATGGTAGCATCACTATTCACTCATTAGGGTTAGGGTTTCCCAAATTCATGTCAATTAGCGATAGTCATCCCATCACCCAAAATTAGGGTTATGGTTTATCATCATATTACCTAACATTGGGTTTTCATGCACTATAACCCAAGATTAGGGCTTTACACACCTTCACCCTATATCAGGGTTAGGATTTCATATTAGGGTTTCATATAGCATTACATAGCATCATTCGGGGATTAGAGTTCACATCATATCACTACATTAGGGTTTCACATGTCATCACCCTTAATTAGGGTTTCACATAACATCTCTGCATTAGGGTTTCACATGACATTACCCTTAATTAGGGTTTCACATGACATTACCCTTAATTAAGGTTTCACATGACATCACCCTTGATTAGGGTTTCACATGGCATCACCCTTGATTTCGGTTACACCTAGCATTGCCCTAAATTAGGGTTAGGATTCATCATCCTTCACAATTAGGGTTTCATGATCTCTTTATCAAGGATCATACCCTAATTACATATTGTATTCATGTTAAGAGTGTTGAGGTTTAACCAATACATGATTATCATTCATGTATGAATTCCTCTCTTTCTCATCCTTTATAGGATGTTAATTATATTCACACTTGATTAGATTAGGTCAACTTGAAAGAAGAGTTAACATAGTGTATTGAGATATTACTTCTATAAGCATCAAAGGTTAACCACACAAAGGGTACTAATCAGTTAAGTACCTTAAAGGTACAACCCTTGTAATTACCTTTGATAAACATCATTAACAATTATGGGGTTTAATAGTGTTTGAATCAAATAGACCCTCAAATGGTCTTGAAGTACTTTGTCCTTCAAACGGTCTTGAATCAATTGCACTTCCATACGGTCTGAAGACCATCAGACCTTAAACGGTCTTGGTTCCAAAACCTTCAATCAGTCTTAAGACCGTTAGACCATCAAATGGTCTTGATCTCAAGGTCCCTAAACGGTTTGAGACAGTTTTGAATTAAATATTATTAACCTCAAACGGTTTGAAACTGTATGAGCAACTCATCCTTGAAACCTATTGAACATTAAACAATTTGAGACTGTTTGCTCTCCAAACGGTCTGAAGACCGTTTGATCCCAAATGGTCTCAAGAACATTTGGACTCAAATGGTCATCTTGAAATCGAATGGACCAACTAGGGTTTCCTCCAATCAATCAATTGATTTTAGGGTTTGCTATATTGAATCACACATAAATTGAACCATTGAAATTACATGAATTACATCCCTTGGATCTCCATTCATCCATCACAGCCCTTGACCTCCAAACGGTCTTGAGACCATTTTTCCTCAAACGGTCTTAAGACCGTTTGAGCCAATCAATTTAGAAATCAACTCAATCAATTTAGGGTTTCAAACATTGCTCAACCAGTTCTTTCTTGGTACTCAGGCTATCACAAGCAATACCTCTACATCATTTTCATTCTTATGATGCTTCAACACTTGAGGAACATTTTATCATGTAACATTTTCATGTTAACCCCTCAACTTGGGTAATTTTCACTTTAGTCCAAAACAAGCAAAAAAATGTTTCAACATTAATGTTATTCAAAAAGGACTAAAATTGAAAAATAAGTCCCTCTTGAGCCTTAATTACTTTTCAAGAAATACGAGAAAGCATATAATTAATTTTATTAAGAAAAACATCTAGGGTTAAAGCATAACCCAGGTCAGGGATGTTACACTTGTTGTGGTCAAATTCTAGTATTTAAGAATAATCACCATAAATGTAACGGGAAAAGGAAAAAAAGAAAAAAAATTGAGAACTTACCTTAAGTTTGTATGTTACAGTTTGTATCACCATCTCAACATGTGTGCATTAAGTGGTTGCATGTTGTTTCTTAGATGGACAAGTGTTCCTTTGGTGCCTTAGGGTGTTGACACCTCATCTCTGCCCTACATCCCTCCTCCTTTGCTATATAAACCCTCTTCTCTCCTTGTTAGTGAACCTTTTGGTCCTTCTACTTCCTCCCTCTCTTTGATCTTCATTGGAGCTTGATGTTGCAAGGAGAGTTAATCCTTGGAGCTTTGGTGATCGAGATCCTTGCATGTGGTGATCCTTGGTCATCTTCAACCTTAGTAAGTGTTTGCCTTTCTTCTATGATGTTTTCCTTGGATCTTCTACCCCATATTCTTCTCTTTTCTCAACCATAGATTGTGGACTATTCTTGGTGGTCATTCTTGAGAGTAAAATCTTCATCACAACGGTCATAGGCCATGTTCTAACAAGGCGGCACCTAAGTGAGAGGGAGTTTCTTCTCTCTTTTCCCCTTTCTTTCTTTGGTTCGGCCTAGGGTTTCTCTTTCCCTTTTCTTGGGCAACCTTTGACTTTGGTATCTTCTTCCTTTTAAGGTGATCTTGTTGCTGAAAGTGGAGCCTTTGGTGGAGGTTGATCATCCTAGGTGATCGTGTGCTTGGAGCTAGTGATCCTTGGAGTTGATCTTCCTTAAGGCGGGTGATATAACCATCTACCCTCTCTATTATTGCACCTTTCCCTGACATTCATGTTGATGTTTCTCTCTTTAAAATGCACCCTTAATATGCTAGTAGATGATATCATGTTGTAGAACTTGAATGGTAGTGGTGATTATGCATGGTTTTCTTGAAATCTGAAGCCCTAATTTCAATGTGCATGTTTTCTAAGTGATTTTGAGAGGATGATCTTTCTTGCATCTTGAGCTTTTTTTTCACCATGTTCTAAGATTCATCCTTGATGTTTTCCTTTGTGTTTTGGATGTTTTCCTGAGGTGTTGAGGTTTGAATTTCTCTCTCTTAGGTGATTTTTCTTGATTATCTTCATAGTGTTGATTTTACGGTTTGATGAATTTGAATCCATGAGTTTTGATCCTAATGAGGTTTGGCATTCCTATTGTTTGACCTTGTTTCATTTGAGACATATGTGGGTCTTGTTTCTTTGGGTCGATACAACAATGCTTTGCTTTGGGTCGAGACATCCATGCTTTGCTTTGGGTCAGTGTGGCTTATTTTGCTGAGGTCATGACGCTTGGTTTTGGTGTGAGTCGTAATGCCTTGTCGAGGATGATCATGACCTAGTTGTGGTTGAAGGATGTGATGTCATGTTGTTGGCACCTTGTTTCTATTTCGGCCACAATGTTTTGGCATGGTCATGCCACCATGTTCCATTAGTAGGTGGTCACGATGTCCCGTTAGTTGGTGGTCGTGACGCCCTGTTAGTAAGTGGTTGAGATGTTATGATGGTTGTGGTCGAGACACATGTTCCTTGATTGGTCGTGACATGTTTCTCTTGGGTTGTGACACTAAGCCTTGTCATGTTCATGACACTAGGTGATGTGGTGGTCATGACACCTTTTTGGCTTGTAGTCGCGATGCTTGCTCTTGCTCCAGTCGAATTGCTTTCCTTGGGGTTGGTCGAGTCATGTCTTGCGTGGGGTCCAGATGTGTTCTTTGAGGGTGTTCGTAACCCTAATCATTCATTGGTCACAACATGGTGAGGTGTCTCAGTCACGACATTGTTGGGTGTCACGGTCATGACTCTTGTGTTAGTGGGAGGTCGAGACACCCATGTGTAGTGGTCAAGACCCCTATGTGTGATGGTGGGTCATGACACATGTGAACTTGGTACGGTAATCTCATATGTAAATGCACTTGTTCATGGATAGTGTCTTAATCAAGATGATAATAATGTCCTAATCCTAGACTGCTCGAAGAATGTGGGTTATGACATAGATAGGGTTTGGTGATAGACTTATGGTATAAAACCCTATCGGCCACGTGTGTAACCTAACACTAATGTTGGGTCATTTGATGTGTTTGCTTTTCTCTTTTAAAATGGTTATTATATAATGATGATTTCTCTCTCTAGTTCATGAATCTCGAACCTTGCAGGTGTTATGAAGATCATAGCTATGAGAATGCTATGGTGAATTCTATCTTACATAGGATGGTAATTATGCACATTGTTGAGACATAATGTGGTGATCTACATGCAAGGTTATGTGTTTGGGCTCTATGACTGATAACACCAAATTTTGTGATGTTTTTGGCCCTTATTTCGTTATCAAAACTGCCCTTTTTAACTGTTTTCCTCTTCTTTTTGTCATGTTTTTGAATAAACAGACCACGCCACGCTATTAACTCAATTTTATCATCTTTTACAGAGTTTTCCTCATTTTTAACACATTTTCAAAAAAAAGGCCCGTCCCGGCCCATGAACGTGTTCCACCTGCATCTGCCTCCTTACCAACCAGCTGGCCGATACGCTCTCTGCCCGAAAAAGGACAACACGATACATTGTTGATGCGATGATTTTGAGTCCCATTTATAGACCTTTTTACTATGTGTTTTGTGCTCTTATTAGTCATTTTTATGGATAATATTGCATAATTCACTCATTTCGGTCTTTTCCATCATTTTATGTCAAATCCCCTTAGTTTTATCATTTCGAGCATTATTTATCACATTATCATAATTTGTGTGGATTTATTTGGTCTTGTCTTGGAATTTCAAGAAAAATAAGTATCTACTTCCGTCGATACCATCGACGGGAGTCAATACCATCGACAAGGCTACAGGTTGCCAGCCGAAAGGAGCAGCACAGAGTCGATACCATCGACACCCAAGTCAATGGCATCGAGATCCCTTCAGGTTGCTGGCAAGGAAGCCGTCGATACCATCGATACCCAAGTCGATGCCATAGACGCATGGAGGCTACAGCGTCGCTAAACGACAAAACCGACACTACAGAGAGTCGATACCATCGACCCAAGTCGATGGCATCGAGATGACCACAGGCACTCAGACGAAAAGAAAAGAAGGCTGTCGCTACTACACCGGGTCGATACCATCGACCCGCGTCGATGGTATCGACGCCAGCAGATATGCGTTGGATTCAGTTTGATTTCAATTGGACGGCTCGAGTTAATTGACGACCTAATTAGGGACTTATACCTAATGACGGCCGCCCAGACGAGATCATCATCTCATTTTGCATTGCACAAGTGCCGAGGAGCGAGAGAAAGGAGAACGGAGGCCAGAAGCTCATCCATGTCAATCCGGACGCTGCCGAAGATGGATTTCACCACCGAGAGGCGGGAAAGCTTGTGTTCTACGCAAAGGATCAACCGGTTCTCCTCCGTTCAGGGGTTTTCCCATTTAATTCACGTTTTTCTTATGATTTCCCCTATTTCTACCATGTATTTGTGCGAGATGAACATGCGGGGCTAATCCCCTCCATCTTTAGGACCGGGAGTAGCCCGAGAATGCATTGTATGACAGTTTTGTATTAATAATTCATATTTTCTCTCTTAAATCTGTGGTATAGTTTCGTTTTCTCCATATATTGTTATGCTTGATCACCATAATAATAACCTAATGCCCTTAATCACTTCGACAGAAGGATTAACGGTTGAAAAGAGACGAAACCTACATTAATCGATAAATCCCTTGACAAAGGAGGTGTAAAATTAATGGTGTAAACTGAGAGATCGTTCGTAATGCACTTAGTTTCGGGGAATGATTACTACGACGGTGGAATCAACCTAAACCTAAGTAGTGAATTACACCACGACAGTGGGTAAAACTGTTTTCAGGCCACTACCCGGATAGAGAGAGAAGAGTGAGGAATTATATGAAACCTAATGCAATGTTGACCCGCGGTGAAACCGCAATCCTAAAGATACCCGTTTGAATTGATTAAATTAACCTTTAATCGATTGTTTGCTTTGTTTTATTTTTATTTTATTTTCATTTCGACAACAAACCCTACTTTGTTATCCGGCTTAGCTGATCGCAAATAGTTAGTAGGAGTCTCCAATAGGTCAACGTATCCCTGTGTTCGACTCGGGCCTCACAAAGGACTATATTACTCAATGCGCACACTTGCATTTTTAGCGCGTAGTAAAATACACGTCAAGTTTTTGGCGCCGTTGCCGGGGATACGGCGAATTATTGGCACTTCGAGTGCTACGAGCGGCCACTCTAGGCCACAATTTTTTTTATTTTGAAACAACTTCAAATATTCCTAAATTTCTCTATAATTGTTTATACTCGTTCAAGCATAGTACTGAACTCGAATTTTCTCATTTCAGGTACTTTGCATGGTGCATACACGTAGTACGGACTACGCTCATCGCACACCCGAGGTTCCACCTCCGGGACCTGAGGACGAGGAACACTACGAGCAAGAGCACCAAGAAGAAATAAATTCTGAATCTGAAGAAGAAGACGTGGCCGAGCCACAGACCATATGGGAGAAGATCAAAGCTTCTTCCTCATCAGCTTCAAAGGGGCCTATAAAGAAGCAGGGGATCAACATACCAACATACAAGATCGATCCAGCGTTGATTAACTTGGTAAAATCAAATGTGTTTCATGGGCTGAAAAATGAGGATCCTGTTGCACACATCAGCCAGTTCGTTGAGAACTGTGACATGGTGAAGATAGACCGGTTTCCATAACATGCTTTGTACCTCAAGCTGTTCCCAAGTTCCTTGGCAGGAGCAGCAAGAGAGTGGCTACATAACCTTGATGACGAATTTGTGGAGTCTTGGGATCATATGGTGGAGGTTTTCTTCGAGAGTTTTTTCCCTCCTGAGAAGACCAACGACATGATTAGGAAGATTCACAATTTCACCCAATAGGCGGGTGAAACATATTCTGAGACCTGGGAGCGATTTCAGGTTATGTTGAGAAGATGTTCGCATCATGGGTTGGACAAAGAGACACATGTGAAAATCTTCTATTTTTCTCTCTCCGAGCATGATAGGAGTAATCTGGATTCATTCGGGTCGGGATTTTTTCTAAATAACACAGACACTAGATGCTGGGAAATACTCAAGAACATGGCGAGAAAGCAGTCCTGGGGAGAAAGAGAGAGAGGCCCAGTTGAACAAGCACGAGTCGCCAGCGAATCAAAGGCAATAAGAGAGCTTAATGAGAAGATTGATCTTCTCACAAAGAAGTTACTGCAAAAGGAAGACAATGAGTCAGAGGATGAGGCTCAAGTCAAGTACATCAGGCAACAACAAGGGTACAAGAACAATGACTACTCATGGCGAAAGGACAAAAAGTTCTCATGGAAGGATCCGGACAATTTTCTGCAGGATCCGGACACAAAGCCTGCACCAGCTACAGAGGACAAGAGCACGGAGTTGCTCAATCAGGTCATCAAGCAAAACCAGGAGTTAATGAACACATTCGGGCAGCAAATCAAGCAACAAGGTGAATATATGAATCAATTTGGACAGACTTTGCAGATCCATGGGGCTCAAATGAGGACCATAGAGACCTCCATGGTGCAGATGGCAGCTGAAATTGCGAGTTTGAAGAAGCCAGCACATCCGGGTTTTCTGGGGAACACCAATGTTCCCGGGGGAAACCAGCAGGCCAAGGCCATTTTATTGAGAAGCGGCAAGAAGGTGTTGAATCCAAGAACAGATGAAACAAGCACACCGCAGGATAAAGTTGAAGGTGAAACCACTAAAGAGAAGCCCATACCTGTCACAGGGCAAGCTGAAGACATAGATGTGAATGGTAATGAAGAACAAGCTGCTGAGGAGGAACCGTAGAAAATGACGCCTTATGTGCCACCTCATCAAAGGGCACACGTCGTTCCGGTCCCCTATCCGAATAGTGCAAAGGAAAGGAAGGTAGATGCACAATTTAAGAAATTCTTGGACAGCTTTAGGAAGCTTTCGGTCAATATTCCTTTGTTGGAAGCTATTGAGCAAATCCCGTCATACGGGAAGTTTCTAAAAGATGTCATCACCAAGAAGAGGAAAATACCAGATACTGAGGTCGTGGTGCTGAAGGAGCAAGTGAGTGCCTTCATTATGGGCACTCTACCGCCAAAGAGACAGGATCCCGGGTGTTTCAACATTTCTTGCTTTATCAGGAAGTTTAAATTTGGAGAGGCATTATGTGATTCAGGGGCAAGCATCAATTTGATGCCCCTTTCTACATTTAAAAATCTGGGATTAAAGGAGTCACGGCCGAGCAATATGACTATCCAATTGGCCGTCAACTCGGTGGTGAAGCCTTATGGAATCTGCGAAGATGTCTTAGTGAAGGTGGATCGATTTGTCTTTCTGGCTGATTTTGTGGTTATGGAGATGCAGGATGAGCATGGCAATGAGCTGTTACTTGGACGCCCATTCCAAGCTACAGCCGACATGATCTTAGAGATGGGGAGAGGTCTCTTGACCTTGGGCATAGCAGATGATCACTTTGGGATGGTCATGCCCTCTAGCACTGAGTCTACTAAAGCAAAAGAACAATGTAACATGGTGAAACATATGGATCACAACATCTCACTCTGCCTTGGAAAACCATTTTTGGACATGGCTCATGTGATGAGCAAGATGGATAATGGAACCTTAGCTGTGGATATCATGGAGCAAACTAAGGTTGTCTCTTTATGTAAAGCTGTTGGATTTCCGAATGATGAGAATGAGGACATTCCACCTTCTTGGGAGGATGATGCGATTACTACTTCGGTTGTCGATGCATATCCGGAATTGCCGCTAGAGGCGTGTTTGTTGAATGTTACCTATGATTGGATGTGGAGTAAATCACTCAAGGAGTGCGCCAAAATGCTTCAGATGCTTCCATGTTTCTATACGAGGCACTATGAAGATTTAGGTACACTTCCCCCACCGCTGCAATCATCTCTCATCTGCCCGCCAGAGTTGGAATTGAAGCCGCTACCCCCACATCTTAAGTACGTCTTTCTAGCTGAGAAGGACACGTTACCAGTGATTGTATCTGCTTACTTGAGTGTGGATGAGGAGGAGCAACTGCTGATAGTGCTCAAGAACCACCGTGGAGCTTTTGGGTGGTCTGTTGCAGACATCAAGGGGATCTCCCCTACACTTTGCCAGCATAAGATTCGGCTCGAGGAGGGAGCCAATCCAGTTATTCAGCCTCAAAGACGTTTAAATCCGAGCATGATGGAGGTTGTGAAGAAGGAGGTCATCAAACTTCTTGCTGCAGGGATTATATATGCCATATCAGACTCGACGTGGGTGAGTCCCACACAGGTAGTCCCTAAGAAGGGGGGAATTACTGTTACTAAAAATTTGTTGAATGAACCTGTCACCACCCGATTGGTAACCGGGTGGCGAGTTTGTATTGACTATCGTCGTCTGAATGCAGCCACTCTCAAGGATCATTTTCCTTTACCATTTATCGATCAAATTTTGGAACGTCTTGTCGGTCGGTCGCATTTTTGTTTTCTGGATGGGTATTCGGGGTATAACCAGATTTCGATTGATCCTTTGGATCAAGAGAAGTCTACGTTCACCTATCCCTATGGGACTTTTGCTTACCGAAGAATGCCGTTTGGTTTATGTAATGCACCGACGACGTTTCAATGTTGCATGCTCGCCATATTCTCTAACATGGTAGAGCGCTGTCTTGAGGTTTTCATGGACGACTTCTCGGTTTATGGTGCGTCATTTGATGAATGTCTATATAACTTGGACAAAGTGTTGCAGCATTGTGAGGACACACACTTGGTCCTCAATTGGGAGAAATGTCACATGATGGTGACAGAGGGAATAGTGCTAGGACACAAGGTGTCTAGAAAAGGTCTTGAGGTAGACCCTGTGAAAATTGAGGTGATTTCCAAGCTACCCCCACCAAATTCTGTAAAAGGGGTGAGAAGCTTTTTGGGACACGGCGGGTTCTATCGGCAATTCATTAAAGATTTTTCTAAAATTGCAAAACCTTTATCTGAATTGTTGGAGAAAGATGCGGTTTTTGATTTCAACGATAAGTGTCTTCACGCATTCGAAGTTTTGAAAGAAAAATTGATTTCGGCCCCGGTTGTTCAAACGCCGGATTGGACAAAACCGTTCGAATTGATGTGTGACGCTTCAGATTTTGCAGTAGGAGCCGTTTTGGGGCAAAGGGTAGATAATAAGCCCGTTGTGATTTTCTATGCTTCCAAAACTCTAAATGATGCTCAATTGAACTATACAACTACAGAAAAAGAATTACTTTCCGTTGTGTTTGCTTTTGAAAAATTTCGGTAGTATTTAGTTGGATCGAAAGTAGTTGTATGGACCGACCATGCTGCGATAAAATATTTGATGGAGAAAAAGGATGCAAAGCCTAGACTCATTAGGTGGATTTTGCATTTACAAGAATTTGATATTGAAATCAAGGACAAGTATGGAATTGAGAATGTAGTGGCTGATCATTTGTCTAGGTTAGACAGGGTAGATGAAAAAGATTTGCACATACCCATAATCGAGACGTTTCCCGATGAACAACTTTTGAAAATTAATTCTAAAGAACCGTGGTTTGCTGAAATTGTTAACTATTTGGCTTGCAGGATCATCCCGGAAGACTGGTCATATCAAGAGAAAAAGAGATTCTTTCAATATTTGAGATACTATTTTTGGGATGAACCAATTCTAATGAAGCAATGCAGGGACGGTATCCTACGCAGGTGTGTGCCTGAGGTGGAGTACGAGAGTGTTCTCCACCATTGCCATGCATCGCCTACGGGAGGACACCATGCCAGTTCGCGAACAGCAGCCAAAGTGTTGGAAAGCGACCTTTATTGGCCAACTTTGTTTCGGGATGCCTACGATTTTGTAAGGCAATGTGACCCGTGTCAGCGAGCAGGTAACATTTCAAAACGACAAGAGATGCCCCTGAATGTATTTCAGGAAGTGGAAGTATTTGATTTATGGGGCATAGACTTCATGGGACCCTTTGTGTCCTCGAATTCCAATTTGTATATCTTGCTAGCTGTTGACTATGTGTCGAAGTGGGTGGAAGCAATCCCCACAAGGACTAATGATTCTAATGTAGTGTGCAGGTTTGTGAAGGAAAATATTTTCTACAGGTTTGGGATACCCCGGATGATAATAAGCGATGGGGGTACACACTTCCAAAATCAGAAATTTTCGACACTTTTAAAGAAATATGGGGTCAAGCACAACATTGGCACCCCATATCATCCACAGACTCAAGGCCAAGTGGAGGTCTCAAATCGAGAAATCAAGAAGATTCTAGAGCAAACAGTGGCATCCACAAGAAATAATTGGAGTGCCCTACTACCGGATGCACTTTGGGCATATAGAACGGCGTACAAAACACCTATAGGTACTACGCCTTTTAGGTTGGCGTATGGCCGGGCCTGTCACCTTCCGGTGGAGTTGGAACACAAGGCCCATTGGGCGCTTAGAAGGCTAAATTTGAATTATGATGAAGCTGGGAGAAAGAGGATGTTAGAGTTGAATGAACTAGATGAGTTACGCATGACGGCATATGAGAATGCCCGCATATACAAGGAGCGCACAAAACTGATCCACGATCGCCATATCGAGCTGCGCACGTTCAAGAAGGGAGATAGTGTTCTATTGTTTAACTCCCGACTCAAGTTGCATCCCGGGAAGCTGAAGTCCCGGTGGAGTGGACCATTCGTGGTGGAAGAGGTTAAACCGCATGGTG
This sequence comes from Alisma plantago-aquatica, assembly GCA_963693085.1. Classification (NCBI taxonomy): domain Eukaryota; kingdom Viridiplantae; phylum Streptophyta; class Magnoliopsida; order Alismatales; family Alismataceae; genus Alisma; species Alisma plantago-aquatica. Next base: position 412,126,427 of record OY856415.1, on the reverse strand, counting down.
CGATTTTGGTGCGTGATGGAGATGCCACGTTCTTGGTGAATGGACAGAGGTTAAAGCTGTACTTTGGTGAGAACTACAAGAGAAAAGTGAATGAGGTCAAACTCATTACACTTGCGGACGAATGAGTTGCTAAGAAGCTGTCTAGCCTAAGACGTTAAATAAGGGCGCTTGTTGGGAGGCAACCCAACCATCGGTACATTAGGATAGTTTAATTATAGTCATAGGTTGCTTTAATTTCGTTCAATTTTTAGTGTAAAGAAGATACCTTGATCTGTTTGTTCATTGTGCAGGCTGAGGCAGGGTCGATACCATCGACACACTGGTCGATGGTATCGAGATAGGTTCAGGTTGACAACTGCAAGGTTCGTTCTGAGTCGATACTATCGACGGTCCCGTCGATGGTATCGACACACCTACAGGCAGGTCGCCCAACAAAAGTCGATAGTATCGACACAGCAGTCGATACCATCGAGATCTCTGGAGAAGTTCAGAGCAATTTGTCTCAGTCAACTCGATACCATCGACGGCCTCATCGATGGTATCGACATGGTCACAGGTTTAAGTGAAAAAGTGGCGGTGTCGCAATGAAGCCAAGTCGATACCATCGACCATCCATATCACTGATCCGCACAAAGACATCGACGGCGATCGCAAAGTCCACGTCAGCGATCCGGGTGCTGTGTCGATACTATCGAATCGCGTCGATGGTATCGACAGGTCAGCAATCTGAGTTTCACGATCCAAAAAACGTCAGCCATCGATACTCGTGAGGGGGGCGGATAGCATCGAGACGTGTCGATACCATCGACCCGCGTTGATGGTATCGACGGGTCAATAGTAGCGCCGACCAAGTCTATATAAGGAGAGTTATAACGTCATTTGACGTCACACCTTCAGAGTGAACTTCCTCCTTTGCGCCGAGCACTCCCCCGAACCCTCCAAGATCAAAGAGCAGCAACATCGAGCAAGGATCTTCACCGAGCGGAGAATCAATTCTCCATCTTCCCCGTGCTCTTCTTCTTCTAATCTCATCTTTCTCGCAACAATGGTGCACGTCGCCGGAGCATCGTCCTCTCACGCGAATCCTATGGATATCGCGAGGTTTGTGCCACCCCCTACTGCTTCTGTGTCACGTCCGCGCCTGGTTCACCCATATGCGGAGGTGAGGAAGGTCTATGAGGAGATCATGAAGCGGAAGATCGAGCCGACCCAGTATGTGGACCGGGGAATGATCCAAGAGCTTGGATTCGAGGCCAACTTGGCCTATGTTCTGGACGGGCAAGCACATCACACCAGCAGAAGGCACGACGAGATGGAGTACCATGCGGATGGGCAGCCATTTTTCAGCGAATAGCCCACCTACAAAGAGTTGGTGGCGGAGTTTATGGCGTCCCTTGACGTCTGTGTCGTGCCCAACGACGTAGTTGCTTCGGATCGTGAGTGGATCAAGGGTCGGGTGTCCTTCCGGCTGTTCAACATCGACTACAACATCACGCTTGAGCAGTTCAATGACATCTTCAACTAGAACCACTCTCAAAACGATCACCGGCACCCAGATTCCCGCACCGACTATGACAAGATCTTCGTCGAGCTAGTGACAGTGCCGGCGGGAAAGACAGTGAGCTACCACAATGATGCGGTAGCGGATTTCGAGCATCCGTTTGTCCGGGTCCTACACCGGATGTTGAGTTTCACTTTCTTTGCTCAGAGCGATCTAGCATTGAGCAAGTTTCAGGAGAGCGACCTCTTCTTTCTCTACATGCTCCTGAAGCGTCAAGAATGCAACTGGGGTGCGTTCTTCCTGCAGCGCATCCTGGCGGTAAGGAGGAGTATGAGGAAAGCGCCGATTCATTTCGGTGGGCTCATCACCAAACTGGCGTCGTACTTGGGATTGAATTTCCAATCCATGACTCCGCTTTCTACGAGGAGTAAGGTGAACGTGCAACATCTGCACCGTTCTAACCTTATTCTTCTCCGGGATGGATTGGCATACGCACACTGCCACGTCAACCACGCTTACCAGGAATGCGCACTGCCGGACCCCATCTTCAACATCGAGGACGCACAACACTTCTGATGGCCGATCATAGCCATCGAATCCGATGATGAAGAAGGCGGCAATGACAGACAAGAAGGCGAGGCTGAGGAGGAAGAGGAGGCATTCACACCTCTTTACGCATGAGTAGCACCCCGGAAGCGTCCTCGGATGCATCCGGGTGCATCTTCATCATCACAGCCCCCGCCGCCATCACCACAGCCCTCACAGCCAGGCGAGGATGCCTACTCAATGCAAGGCATGTACACGATGCTGTAGGATATACAGCAGACACAGTAGCAGCATCTAGCGATGTATACCAGTATTCATGACACTACGAATCAGTTACTTGACAATCAAAGCGCAATGTTCGAGAATGAGCATCTCATCCTCGCCAACCAACAGCAGATACACAATCGGTTGCAAAGGATGGAGATGCAACAAGAGCCCTTCTACGACCACTACTGGAGTCAGAACTACTTTGGAGGCTATCCACAGCCTCCGCCGAGGACCCGTTATGATCCGAGCTTCCAGGGGGAGTATCCTTCTTGGGATCCTACGACCCACAGTACCCACCTCCGCCTCCACAAGAATGATCGGGTATCTCTGTTCCAATCTTAAGTTTGTTTTTGACTATGAGGCCATAGTCAGATTCAAGCCTAGGGGGGTAGTTGGAACAACTCTATCTTTTCTTTTGTTGTTTTTAGTTTTTAGCATTGTTAATTGTTTCTTGCATTTTTAGTTTTTGTAGGATCCACATGCTATCTAGTGTAACTGTGGATGTCGTAAAAGTTTGTCATCTTGCTGTAGTTCATGGGAAATTTAAGGGAAATTTAAAAATTTTTGTGTCTTTGGATAGCTTGCTTTGGTTGACCTTGGGGAACACATCCTACGAAAATGATTGATTATGTCAACTTTAAAACAACATTTCACACCTATACTCCTATTGACTCATGAAAGTGGATAGTAATGGTTGTTTAAGCCTAACCTAACCAAATGGTAATGAGACCTTAATTGGATGTAAGAGAGAGAACCCTCTAAACTACGACACATGTCAGTAAGGAGGGACACATAATATCTTTCTAAGGTTCAGTCATCTAATCTTGTGATCATTCCACTTCATTTTTCCATAATCCACCTAAGAATTGGAAGTAAAGTGCAGTTTTAATTCCTTCTTGTGTGCATAGCATTTAGATAGGACTCGCATTGATATTTTTCATACTTTTGCATAAAAAGAAAAAATATATAGGGATTCATGCACATTACCTTTAGGTGCATGCCATGTAGTTGCACTCATGATTTTCATGCATAAAGTACACCATGTATCTCAATGTATCCTCAAAGGTGAATTAAACTGTTCCATACCTTCTAAATATTGCAAAAATTTCTGAGCATGAAGAAAATAGCCCAATAAACTTATCTTTAAGCAATTATGGATATGTGGGCTAAAGAAAAAAATTCTGAAAATCTGGAATAGAAAAAAAAGAGAATTTAAAAGAAAGTGGAATAAGAGGGAGAAAGGAACATGATATCACTTGCATTACAGGAAAATTGAGTACATGATGTAGCTTGACTAGATTTCCATCTAATTTTGAGGTGGAAGGTTAGTGCATGCATCATTCCACCCAATTTTAGGCATGAGGGCATTTTTAATGTGCATTGGAATCATTTAGGACATTTTTGTATTATGCATATTGAAACTGTACGATACTTCTGAGTTCTTCCATGAACCACCCATTTTCATCCACCCGTTGCTCGGATTGGTAGGCCACCGGGAATTTCTCCTCACTAATGATTATCAGGAGAACTGCTTCCACGTAGATGGTAGTTAGGGCAAGCAACGTAGTATAGGTGATCACAAGATGCACCAATGTTGAATCGGCGAATTTTATTATGTTAACTGCCTTATGTGATAGTGTTCATTTGTTTGGAGGATAATTTCTTTTATTGATGATTACTGTCGCCTTTAGGGTAATTACTGTTCTGTGGTTAGAGAAGGCCGGTTTGAGAACGTTCAGTGGGAGTCATAGGGGATCTTGGGTTGGTGTGTTGATTTTTAGTTGACATCTGCAATTCTATTCTAAGGATTAGTTGCTCGAGGGCGAGCAATGTTTAAGCTTAGGGGAGTTTGATGCGATGATTTTGAGTCGCATTTATAGACCTTTTTGCTATGTGTTTTGTGCTCTTATTAGTCATTTCTATGGATAATATTGCATAATTCACTCATTTCGGTCTTTGCCATCATTTTATGTCAAATCCCCTTAGTTTTATCATTTCGAGCATTATTTATCACATTATCATAATTTGTGTGGATTTATTTGGTCTTGTCTTGGAATTTCAGGAAAAATAAGTATCTGCTTCCGTCGTAGCCATCGACGGGAGTCGATACCATCGACAAGGCTACAGGTTGCCAACCGAAAGGAGCAGCACAAAGTCGATACCATCGACACCCAAGTCGATGGCATCGAGATCCCTTCAGGTTGCTGGTGAGGAAGCTGTCGATACCATCGACACCCAAGTCGATGCCATCGACGCATGGAGGCTACAGCGTCGCTAAACGACAAAACTGATGCTACAGAGAGTCGATACCATCGACCCAAGTCGATGGCATCGAGATGACCACAGGCACTCGGATGAAAAGAAAAGAAGGCTTTCGCTACTACACCGGGTCGATACCATCGACCCGCGTCGATGGTATCGACGCTGGAAGATATGCGTTGGATTCACTTTGATCTCAATCGGACGGCTGGAGTTAATTGATGACCTAATTAGGGACTTATACCTAATGACGGCCGCCCAGACGAGATCATCATCTCATTTTGCATTGCACAAGTGCCGAGGAGCGAGAGAAAGGAGAACGGAGGCCAGAAGCTCATCACTGTCGATCCGGACACTGCCGAAGATGGATTTCACCACTGAGAGGTGGGAAAGCTCGTGTTCTACGCAAAGGATCAACCGGTTCTCCTCCGTTCAGGGGTTTTCCCATTTAATTCACGTTTTTCTTATGATTTCCCCTATTTCTACCATGTATTTGTGCGAGATGAACATGCGGGGCTAATCCCCTCCATCTTTAGGACCGGGAGTAGCCTGAGAATGTATTGTGTGACAGTTTTGTATTAATAATTCATATTTTCTCTCTTAAATCCGTGGTATAGTTTCGTTTTCTCCATATATTGTTATGCTTGATCACCATAATAATAACCTAATGCCCTTAATCACTTCGACAGAAGGATTAACGGTTGAAAAGAGATGAAACCTACATTAATCGATAAATCCCTTGACAAAGGAGGTGTAAAATTAATGGTGGAAACTGAGAGATCGTTCGTAATGCACTTAGTTTAGGGGAATGATTACTACGACGGTGGAATCAACCTAAACCTAAGTAGTGAATTACACCACGACAGTGGGTAATTCTGTTTTCAGGCTACTACCCGGATAGAGAGAGAAGAGTGAGGAATTATATGAAACCTAATGCAATGTTGACCCGCGGTGAAACCGCAATCCTAAAGATACCCGTTTGAATTGATTAAATTAACCTTTAATCGATTATTTGCTTTGTTTTATTTTTATTTTCTTTTAATTTCGACAACAAACCCTGCTTTGTTATCCGGCTTAGCTGATCGCAAATAGTTAGTAGGAGTCTCCAATAGTTCAACGTATCCCTGTGTTTGACTCGGGCCTCACAAAGGCCTATATTACTCGACGCGTACACTTGCGTTTTTAGCGCGTAGTAAAATACACGTCAACTGTCGCCCGAGAGGATGCCACGCAAGAGGGAGCGGACGAGCGGTACACCATTTACCTGACAGGGAGCCACACTCGCCATGACTGCTGAAGCGTGTCGCGCGATACAGGCCACCCACCGGCAGGCGCCACTCGTCACGGTGACCAACACGCTCCCAGCCTGACACCCTTGTGCCAGGCGACACGCATATCGGGCATCCCTGAAGCCGCAATAAAGGAGCTGAAGGAGGGCACGTGGCGCCTGGAAAACCACATCCTCTCCCAACCGATGCCTATAAATAGCAGCTACAAGACTCTGATGGGACGGGTCAGAATCTCTCGAAAGCCAACTTAGGAAAGCATCTGGAGCTAGTGTGGCGTGCCTCAGAGGTGTGCCGGACGATTCTAGGTGAGCACTTCCCCATCCCGAGAGGGAGGGAATGGTTCACTTAGGGTCGGCCCCGGGCACCGCTACAGGCCGATATCGGTCATCAAGGACGCCCGACAGGAGTACCCGATACTGAAAGCAACACTATGGCCCGACACTATACCAAGCCCGATACACATCACCAGTCACGGCGTGTCGCCTGAGAGGGTGCCGCCTGACATGATCGTATCGGGCATGGGTGCCCCACACGATACATCCACCCGTTATGAGGGTGTCACCCGAGAGGGTGTGCCGCCTGATACGGGTGTATCGGGAAAGGCTCCCGCCCAGTATCGGGCTAGAGGGTCTGCTACTTCCTTTCGCCCTTCTAAATCAAGAAGGTGACATTTATCTTTACTTATTTCAGTCATTTACTTCCTTTACTTATGCAATGTAACCAGATCCTTTTATTTTAATGGAATTAGAAGAGTTTTAATTATCTGTTGCTTTATGTATGGTACCTTTTGTTGGATGATTGTTTTGTTTAACATCTGAACTCTAGCTTGTATGCTTGGATCGCGTTTCTACTAGCTACCGAATCGTGTTTTCCCATTGCAACTGCCTCGAGAGAGGTGTTGCGGCTCTAGTGTTTGGTCCGATCTGGGAGTATGAGAGTGCCCAGGATCAGAGTTGCTTTAGTAACCTTTCCACTCTAACTTAAGATCAACAACCTCGAGAGAGGTGTTGATGCTTGGTTAGAGGTACTCTCTTCGAGAGGAGGGGTACAAGATGTTTCTGCTGCCGCTTGTTTTACCGAAGCTTTCTCCTTCGTTCCTTACTAAAGCAATAATATTATCTCTCTGATTCTGTTGCGCAGAAAATCCTAAAAAGTGATAAACCTTTAAAACCTTAATTTTCCTCATAGCTCTAGTTGGTGATAATTCTCTTTTATTTTATCGATCTTAGCATGTTGTTCCCTTAGGGGAACTTTATCATCTCCTTACCCATACCGGAGTGTAACGTGTCGATTCCGCATTCCCAACACTACCACCCTTGTCCCTGTGTTCGACCCTTGATATCTACTTCGACCCCATAAACAAAGTTGCGGGGGCCTAGAAGGTTTTGGGTTATAAATTTAAAAGTCCGACTACTTCAAATCCGCTCCATTTTTTCGGACGCGCGATTTAGGCCGGTCAACTTGTTGGAACCGTTGCCGGGGACAAGGAAAAATTGTATTGTTGACAAACCCGAATCCACTAACTACACTCCAGTGCCTCAAGCTTAGAAATAAGCTTGACATCACTCTCTTTTTCCCTTTTTATTATTATTTATATTTTTACCAGAAATGAGTAATTTGTATTGTTAATAACAGATTTTCAAACTTGATTTTTACATGCTATTTAGGTACTCAAAGGGAAGGCATTCTGCTCAACTGAGCACCGACATCACTAGACATGCTGCCTCGCATTGAACGACCTCTTTCAGAAGGCGAGCGACAAGCGAGAGCTAGAACTCACTCGCCTCCACCTGAAGATAATGACCGCTATGACGACAATGATCAACCTGAAGATCTAGAAACGGAGCAGTTCAAGGATAACCATCGCCGTGATAGACGTCATCATCACCGGAGGCGCAGGCGGAATCAAAATAATCAAGATCTGAACTAGGGAGGCAGTGACAATGACGATTCCAATGAAGAAGAAAAGACCCTAAGGGAGTTAGCTTCCACCAAGGCTAACAATTCCAGATGTCGTGTTATCATCCCGAGATTCAACACAACCAACTTTGAGCTAAAACCATCAGTCATATCCATGATCCAGAACAAGAGCTTTAGAGGGAGTTCGAAGAATGAAAATCCCTATCACCACTTGGATTCTTTTAAAAACATCTGCGACACCATCAAAATGCGGGGAGTCCCACAGGAGGTGATTTATTGAAAGGGTTTCATCTTTTCTTTGGAAGATTAGGCTCTATCCTGGTATATTGGGCTGCCACACCAATCTCTTAATGGATGGAGTGCCCTGGTGGATGCCTTCGTAAACAAGTTTTATCCTACCGAGAAAACTGTCCGGAATAGATAGAGGATCACTTCTTTTATGCAAAAGCCGAGCGAGAATCTACATGATGCCTGGAAGCGATATCAGGAATATCAGAGGGACTGCCCTCATCACAACTACAAGAAACGTTTCTTGATAACTACCTTCTACAACGGTCTAACCCCTGAGGAAAGGGTATTGCTGAATGCAGCAGCAGGCAGTGACTTTCTGGGGAAGAGGCCTAGAAGATCCGAGAAGATCATCAAGAACATGACTAAGTTGCAAGCTGACACAGACTATGATAGATCAGACAGGGGACATGCTAAGAAGGCTAGTGAAGGACCTTCATTTGAATCCAAGGCTCTGGAAACTATCACCTCTCAGATCTAGAGAATTGCCACTGATGTCAAACAACTAAAAGAATCAAGCGGGAAGGGGAAGAAACAAGTCGAAAAGGTCATGAAATGTGTAACCTGTGGAGAAGGTGGACACGGGGTGGATAATTGTATCTACACCCAACCTGACGAGTCGAGCGAAAGTGAATCTGAGGTTGAGGAGACTGAGAATGTCTCTTTCATTAATTTCAAGAGGCCAGACCATCCTGGTTTTAGTTATGTCAATAAGGATGCAGTTGAAAACTCGCATCAGCTGCATAACCCCAACAAACAACCCCAAGTTTTCGAGAAAAGGGGAGGATAAAGTCAATTCACCAGAACTACTTCTTTCCAGCCAAACAAGGCAAATTTCAAGGGACAAGGCAAGTATCAAGGTTGCCAAGCGACGAACACTAGTCAAGGTCAAAGTCAAGCCAAGGAGCAAGTTCAAGACAATGATTCTAACCAACCAAACTTGGTTGGCCAGTTATTCGATTTTGTAAAAAGACAAGATACCATTAATAACCAGCTGGCACAGAGTGAGCTTTCAAATTCAGGAGTTCTGAACTCAATGCAGGTCCAGATGGCGGATATGCATACGCATCAATGCCAAGTTGACCAGCAGTTGGCCCAAATGGCCGAATTGATAAAGAATCCTTCGGGTAAAATACCCTCCAACACCGAACCTTCCAAAATGGCAGTGCTGAGATGAAAAGGACATAGATCAACTTGCAAGATATGGACACTGCTGGAGGCGAAAAGTGAAGGACTAGGACCTGTCGAGCTGGCGATACAAACTACAACGCTCCTCGGGAGGCATCCTGAGCTTTTACTTTTCCTAGAATAAGATGTTATTTACTTTCTTGCATGAAAAACTTTATGAACATTTGGACTATAATAAGGCCCGAGTCAGTGCATGCACCACGTGCGCTGACTCTTCTATTTTATGGGCCACCACTCTGTTTTATGAAGCATTGAGGGGTAATACTATCTGAGGTCGGGAACTTAACCTTATGCAAATGATGTTTTACCCATCGATCGCTTTTTCCTTCGCCTCATTTTTGGTTTTTCTTATCTAGAATTTCGTATCGGGCAGCAACTCAGTCGGCGTGAAGAACGCGCTCATATCGGGCGACGGTATATTGGGCATCGCATAAGACGTATCAGATGACACACCCGGGTGGCGAGCAACCGTGTCAGGCAACGCGAGTAATTGCATTTATTTAGACGGATGGACTGCCCGTCTCGGGAATGATTTGTCTCAACGGCCAACACGCGTCCCTGAATTACCCGTTTTACCCCCGACTTGGATTGCTATATATAGTACAGAGGCTTTACCGTGTCGGACTACTGCATTTACTTTTCACCTAATCCCGTGTCGGGGTGAAATTTCCTTCGTTTGCTCCTGTGTCGCGTAACCCTCTTCTGCTCTCGTATCACGCAGAAAACTTACGAAAGTGAAAGGTATAGCCCGACAACCCTATCATCCTTGTTTGCCTGACACAACCTTCAGATCGCGCACAACGTATCGGGATGATGAATTTGGTTGGACTCCTTGTATCGCCCGACACATGTGTCGCGTGACACGTCTTTCACCCGCGTTTGTCCGATACGCCATATCGGGCGATAACCGTGTCGCCCATCCTTGTGCCACCTCGCTTGTTCTTGTTATCGGGAGACACGTTTTTCTATCGGGAAGCCCCTATCAGGCACTTTTTTCCTAGCGACCGTATTGCCCAACACACCCGTGTCGGGCAACGGGTTTGACGCACAAATTTTCTCCGTATCGTCCAGTTTTGTATCGCCTAGATCTTCTTTTGATAGACGACACCCGGACCCGGTATCGGGCATGAGCCTATGGAATTTATTTGAAAGATTCGTACCGCCCGACACAAGCATATCGGGCAAACATCATATAACCCAGTGTTGAAGCCTGATACGGTGGTGTCGGGTAGCTTTTGTATCGGGCCGATTTTTTTTTGTGCATTCAGTTTTTCTCTTAAAATGTCGGTATCAATTTTAAGTTTTGCCTACTTAAATATCGGAACAATCAATTGATCTTCTTTAATGATAACAGAGATGGCCTGTACAAAGCAAACCGTCATTCGAGTTGACGAATACGGCAGAAGAATAGACACTGAGGCCGCAGCTGAAGCAACAACGGTCGGGTAGAAATGCCCGAATCCCGAGGCAGGTGGGCCATCAACCGCTGAGAAAAGAACGAGGACGGGAGAAGTGACGGCTCCAACAACAGCTTCAACTGCAGTGGAAGAACTCTTGGATCATACACCAGGAAGGTTCTTGCCGAGAGATGACGAGTAAGGAAGCCAGTACTCAGAACTGGCAACGAAAATCTACAGGCCGAGCAGATTCTGCCACCAGTCTTCCTTCCTTCAATTGGGTATTTTCGAAAGACTGGAGAATGTCCTCGCCGCAGCAGGACTGAGAAAGATCTGCCTCAGTCGCTCCACCTCTTACACCGAACTCACTAGGGAGTTCATTTCGTCTCTCCGTGGGGTGAAGAATACACCTGAGGACATTGAAGAATATGGCGGAGCAAATAGACTGCAAAGGAGACTGTACAACTAAGAGCACATCATCTCCAAAAAGCTGCTCAATGAGATCTTCTCTTCCAGCGAGGATGAGAAGAAACTGCTGAATAACGGTGAAAGGATCACCGAAGGAGACGGGTTCAACCCCGTGGAGCTCTGCAAGCGGCTGACCGAAGAATCATCATACAAGCCGGGAAGCAAGGTGGCGGCGGTGCACTCCTGTTTCTGGAGGATAGTGCGCAAGCTGGTAGCATGCCTGCTCTTCAGCAAAAATGAGTCCAACAACATCTACAACGAAGAACTCCATCTAATGTGTCACATGATGGAGGGCAAGGTGATCAATTTGGGGTGCTTTTTGCTGAATAGGCTGCACCCAATAAAGGATGCCACCAAAGAATACTGCATGGGTGGCATCGTCAATCTGATCACGGTTGGGGTAGGATACCCAAAGAATCGCACAGTCTTTCAAGGACTAGGGGCGACGAGTTGATCGACCTCAAGTACCTCATGAGGGCCAACATCATAAAGTAGGAGGGGAGAATCTACTTCTACAAGTTTGCAAGGACAAACACCCTCCTTCCACTCCCTCGCTGCACCACCTACGACGCAGAAAAGTTGGTCTTCACCACAGCAAAAATCAAAGTTGTGGCGGTAGAAGCAGCTTACGCCGCACCACCAGAACTCAAGAGAGCACGGATGCGAGAGGAGAATCAATCCCTCTCGACCCAAGGCAGGACAAAACTTCAACAACCTTCACCGAGCCAGCTGCCACTTCAGAGCCACCGACAATAACAGTTGATAGAGCTGTTGTCGCTCCTGCTATACCAGCCACAATCATGACAACACCTGTCATGGCTGAAGAAGAACCGGTGATCATCGAGGTCGCCGAGACAACAACGGGAGCTGCCACGGAAGAGACAGCCACAACCCCTGAAACTTTTGTGGTGCCCGTGGTGGCAGAGGAGGAAGTGCAGTCGGACACCAGTAATGGGATGTTCGCTGACATCCTGGAGATGGAGCTCAAAGATGCACGACTCACGCCAACGCCGCCGCCGGTGTCTCCTGTGATGGCTGCAGAGGAGGTCGTCGAAAGCAGAGAGGTGGAGCAGCGCCCACCCACATCGCGTCCTTCTCCTCCACCACAAGAAAGCGAGGCAGTGACGGCCGCAAGGGCACCGACGCCTCGCCTAGCAACATCCACCTCGCGGACGATCGAAATAGGATCTACCTCATCGGGTAGGCCCTTACGTGAGAGAAGTATCGCAAGGACAAGAGGGAGGTCTGTAGAAGACCCTCCGTCACTTAGAAAAATGCTGGGGCACAAACTCGACCACTTGCGTGAGGTAACAGAAAGCCACTCAGCTACATTTACTTCTCTAACCTGTAAGTTTTCATTTTTCTAGCAGAGGCTGAATAGTCAGGAATGGGAACTGCTGACTCTAGTTGGCCTTCCTGTCCAACTAGAGGAACTCAATGCCACGCTTCAGAAGGCCCTCCAGCACCTTGACGTGATCGAGGAGAGGCTGAACAGGGGAGACGACCATCTGCACCCAAGGCAGCCGAGAAGGTATCCGTCGCCTCCTGGCTCAGGCTCTCAACCTTCCTCATCAGCAGCCTCCTCAAGATCATCATCCTCTTCCTCCTCCAGTGGGCCATCACCAACACCCGAGGAAGGGACACCACTAAGGTCAACCAACGGAGCTCCAACAGGACAGGCGAGCTCCCACGGTCTGGAAGAAATAACTCCCCCAGTCCCCCTGGACAAAGCTGAAAATGACAACGAAGATATCATCGTCGGGGAGGACTCTTCTGATGAATCAGAGGGAGAGGGGGGGGACATATGTGCCACCAATGAAAGACACCCCCCACCGGAAGACGCTCGACGATAGATGCGTTATCTACGCCGTCAGAGCTACCTTCCTTCGAGATGGCCGATTTCGATAGAAGGGTCATCGACTACCTGATTGTAAGGACCCTGACCTTTGTTTAGGGCTTACCCTATTTGCTTTGCTTAACCTTGGTGCTTTGGTGCTTGCTAATCACCTTTAGTGGTGATTAGGGTTTGGTTGTGCTTTGTTGAGAGTTGGAGGTGCTACTTGCAAATAACCCAAGTCTAGGGTTTTGTGGACAAGTTTGCCACCTTGTGAGGTGTTCCCCTCTCTATTTGCTTCCTCTAGGGTTGAGAGGAAGGCTTGGACTTGTTTCTTGAGTTCTTTGGGCCTTGGTTGAGATTGTTTGGGCCTTGAGGTGCCTTGTTTTGTCTTGGTTGACCCTTATGTCGCCCAAGATGGGGTGTGTGTTGACCTAGAGGTGAGTGTGTCGGCCAACATGTGAGGCGTGTCACCCTAGTTGCAATCTTGTTGTGTCGCCCATGGTGCTGGATCTAACCTTGACCTTGTTTAGTGGACACTTGGTGCATATCTTGGACAAGTGTATAAGGCTTGCTAGAGTAGGTGGCTTGAGCTCTAGGACAAGTGTCCCTAGGTGGGCGGCACCTTACCATGCTCCACCTTGTTTTCTCCTCCCTTTCCTTCTATATAGGTGGTTCTTTCCCTTGTTTTGAGTTCCTTTGATCCTTTAGTTTCCTTCTCCACCTTGAGTGCACGACACTCCCTCCTTTCCTTGCTTGTGTCGGCCGATACACCCCTTGAAGGAGCAGCTTGGTGGCCAACACACCTTGGAGAAGAAGAGTGGTGGTCGATACACCCTTGGAAGAGCAAGTGGTGGTCGACATCCCTTGAAGCTTGGAGTTCTTCTTCTTTGGAGCTTGGAGCTTAAGGCGGGTTGCATAACTTCTAACCCTAACTACTTTATCTCTTGCTATGATCATTGTTTACATGTTAGTAGCTTAGTTTCTTGCTTAGCTTCCTTGTTGGCCGATCTTGTGATCTAGGGTTGTAGGTGAGCAACACTCCTTTCTCCCCTTGGTCTAGAGGAGTGAGTTTGAGCTTCTAGTAGCATGAACAACACCCCTCTTTCTTGGTCGATTGAGGTGAGCTTGTGTTCTAGTTGCTTAAGCAATACTCTCCTCTCACCATGGGCTAGACGGTGAGCTCGATAAGAGGTGACTCTCTTCTAGGGTTTCTCCTTGTGACCCGTTTAGTGATAGAAGAAGTCCAAGACCCCTCCTTCATAGTTGATTGAGGTGAGCCTTCTCTTGACCCACTATGGTTTCGAGTGTCCATGTGTGAGGTGGTAGACGATCTTGTAAGTTAACACCTTGGACGATATAAGCTTTGGCGAGGTGTGATGGAGTTTTGTGCAACACCACTAAAAATCCTAGAGATGATGAGTCTCTAAGTTTAGCCTTGCTAGTACTATGGTAAGAACTCCACCCACGTGTGCTAAGACATGTGGAAGTCTTATCGTAGTATAGTTAAGGGTCGAATCCTCGGGACAACGGTCTTGACGAAGTCAAGATGGAAAACGTTTAGCCTTTACTTAACAACTTAAAGATTGATATTTAGATCGAAAGTTTGATTTGGTTGTTTTAAACTAAGTACAAAGAAAGTAAGGCAAGAAAGTAAATAAAGCAAGTAAATCTTAAGAGTTAACAAATGATGATGAATCACTGGGGTTAAGCAGGTATTTACCACCGCTACACATGCATTGTATATGTACTAAGCAAGACTTATAAGCTAGATGCATGGATGTTTCCACAAGACCGATGCCTTATAAGACAAGAGCGATGCGTTGCATCCAAGGGTGTTCCACAAGACTGATGCCCACATAAGACAAGAGCGATGCATTGCACCCTTCGATGTTCCACAAGACCAATGCCCATATAAGAAAAGGGCAATGCATCTCATCCTTCAAGGGTTAAGTAACTCTCATGCGGTACATCACTACGCGTCACTGAAGGATGTAGTCTCCGAAGAGAGAATCTTACTCAACCTCAAGAAACGTGCATCTAAAACTAACAAGCGAGCGATGATTACCAAATCGAATAGCGTCCTTGTAGGCCTAGTCTCCTATTCGGATAACCTAGCTACGAGAAGTGCGGGAATGATGCAACGCCAGCCATTCCCGAACAAATGGTCACATGCTTTACATCATCCCCCTCGCAAAGTGTGTTCCTCGACTTACCAAAGGTCTCTTCCATACAGATGGGAGTGTGCCAAATGATAGTGAGTTTACTCCACTCTTTGAGATACACTTCTAGACACCGAAACGGATGCGTGGTGGATACACACACCAGAAACCAACACTAAATCGGTATTCAAGCCTCGATAGCGGTCGTAGACAAACCACAACGAAAGACAATAAATGCATACAAGAACGTGGCCATCATTCAAGCATGTGTGAAACGATTTAGTATTAAAACGAAATGATAACATCCTTTTTTACAGTACAAAATACAAAACATGGGCAGCGGGGCTAGTCCCCGCGCCCCAGTGGATGGAACTACTCGCTCCTCATAGAGGGAGCAACAAAGAAGGAGGCAAGAAGAGATAGAAAGAACATCATCTCCACTGAGGAGAGAAGGTTGAACCCTTGGTGGAGAGAGCAACGATCTCCACCCCTTGTAGCTTGCTTGATTACGGATCTTCTCCTCTCACCTTCCTTGTTGATGAGAGAGAAAGTAGCTTGCAATGGACGTGAGTCTCAGACCGGCAGCCTCGAGTGATGGATGGAGTTGTTCTGGTAGTGGAGAGACAGCCTCTGGACGTCTGGACTCTCCCTTTCATGGACGGCCCTGAGGTCTTATTTATAGGCTTTGAGTGGGATCCAAACGGTTTGGAGACCGTTTGGGCTCAAACGGTCTTGGGACCGTTTGGCGTCAAACGGTCTTGGGACCGTTTGGCGTCAAACGGTCTTGGGATCGTTTGGCGTCAAACGGTCTTGAGATCGTTTGGTGTCAAACGGTCTTGAGATCGTTTGGCGTCAAACGGTCTTGAGATCGTTTGGCGTCAAGCGGTCTTGAGACCGTTTGAGCTCCATGCGGTCTTGGGACCGTTTGGCTTCATGCGGTCTTGGGACCGTTTGGCTTCATGCGGTCTCGGGACCGTTTGAACTCCATGCGGTCTTGGGACCGTTTGGCTTCATGCGGTCTCGGGACCGTTTGAACTCCATGCGGTCTTGGGACCGTTTGGCTTCATGCGGTCTCGGGACCGTTTGAACTCCATGCGGTCTTGGGACCGTTTGGCTTCATGCGGTCTCGGGACCGTTTGAACTCCATGCGGTCTTGGGACCGTTTGGCTTCATGCGGTCTTGGGACCGTTTGAACTCCATGCGGTCTTGGGACCATTTGGCTTCATGCGGTCTCGGGACCGTTTGAACTCCATGCGGTCTTGGGACCGTTTGGCTTCATGCGGTCTCGGGACCGTTTGAACTCCATGCGGTCTTGGGACCGTTTGGATCCACTCGACCCTTGGGCTGGTTTATTCTTTTGTTATTTTTTTGTGCTTTTTCTGCAATTATAAAAGGAAAAGTTAGTTTGATGATGTATTTACAAAAAGGGGTAAAATTAGGTTTAAGTACGATATAAATGTAGAAAGAGTATGGAAAACTAAAGAAAAAGACTAAGATAAACTACTAAAATAGGAGGTTATCACCCCCCCTAACTTAGAGTCTAGCTTGTCCTCAAGTTAGATAGAGCTGAGACATGAAATGGCGTGGCGGTCTTAATTAAAATTTCCATACTCTTGCTTCAATTCTTGACCTGAGTTCCCCAGGGGTCGTATCGAGGCTTATTGCATGCCTTGATCCTTTTGGATTTCGAGAGTTGCTTGGATTTCAGGTTTTTCCGTATCTCAAAGTTCGCCTTGGGACCACATTTATTTTGTGCATGCTGTTGACTCTAATCAACTTTATACCTCTCTGGAAACCTATTGGAAGCTAGAGAGGGTATGAGGGTTGGCTAGAGGCTTTGAAGTGTAACTCCCCTTCGAGTGGGGGAGGGCTGTCTATGCTTTTTAGGGTCTCACTACCGGACACGACACATCTGCCTTTATGAGGGCAGCTGAATGTACCGGCCGGGCAAGTCCTTTATTAGCCTTTTCATATACTTGGAACTTTTAGGGTTTCACTACCGGACGCGACGCATCTGCCTTTGTGAGGGCAGCGGAATGTGCCGGCCGGGTGAGCCCTTTATCAGTTCTTTATATAGGTCCTTATTCGTGGCACAACTCTCATGATTTTATTCGTCTCTCTGGCTTTTATTCAAAAACTCACAGGCTTGGGTTTTGGGATGAGGATTTATTTTGGGCGGCCAAGCCTCTTTTATTTTGAAGAGAGGAAAGTTGTTCTTAAAGTTTTTCAGCATGCACTTATTTGGTTTGTGGTCCACTTGCAGAGCTTTTTGACTTGGAATTTGCCTGATTTCCCTCTCATCCTTGAGATCTCAGCTTATTTCTGCCCTGATTTTGACCTATGGAGGGTCAGATAAAGAATTGGAGCAAAAATATAGGATCCATAGTGGATGGGGGTCGATAAATCGCCATTTGATGTCTAAGTGCTAAATACTTGTAGAGACTAACATGATTCTAGAGTTAGTTGAGGTGACTTATTTTAAGGAAAAGGGTGTATAGAGATTGATACCTAGCCCTTGTCTGATGACCCCCCCCCTAACTCATCACACACTCTGTCCTCAGAGTGGGAAAGTGATAGGTTGAGAAGTCATTTGAACAAGGGCTGCGAGTTAAGCCAAAATTGCGGTAACCCCTGGAGATTGGAGTAGAGTGGATGCGAGTTGGGGTGCCTTGTAGCGCTGACTCCAGAGCTTTATTGATGTCGCAGTGCAGTCCTTTGCAATTGTGTCTTGATATTGTAGACGAAATCTGCAATTCTAGCAACGAATCTGCTAGACAATATCAAGACAAAATTGCAAAGGAGTGCACTGCGATATGTGCTGCTTGATTACACAAAAGTTCCCAAACGGTGTCTAAACCGTTGGTTTCAAACGGTTTGAGGACCGTTTGGTCCCAAACGGTTTGAAGACCGTTTGGTCCCAAACGGTTTGAAGACCGTTTGGTCTCAAACGGTTGGAGGACCGCTTGGAAAGCGAGGAGCCGCAGGTCGCCGGCGCGGGGGGGAGGTGGAACGGGGCGAAGGTGGAACGGGGCGAGGGTTTGAAGGTGGGTGGAGGAAACGGCGACTGGCGCGATGGTGGCGACAGAACGGCACGGCAACGAAGAACATCATTTGACGACGACTGCGAAGGTGGCGCGGAGTGAGCAGCGTGCTTGGAGTCGCCGGACCATCTTGTGGGAGGTGGATTGAGAAGCTTGCGCGGAAGCACAGAAGCAAAAAGGTGAAGTTCTGCGCACGAAAAGACTGTAGAGTGCGAAGATTCGAAGAGAGGAAGATGGAGATGCGGGGTCGGTATTTATAGCGGTGACTTATCGTATTCCAAACGGTTTCAAGACCGTTTGGTCCCAAACGGTTTGAGGACCGTTTGGTTTCAAACGGTTTCAGGACCGTTTGGTCCCAAACGGTTTCAGGACCGTTTGGTCCCAAACGGTTTCAAGACCGTTTGGTTTCAAACGGTTTGAGGACCGTTTGGTCCCAAACGGTTTGAGGACCGTTTGGTCCCAAACGGTTTCAAGACCGTTTGGTCCCAAACGGTTTGAGGACCGTTTGGTCCCAAACGGTTTTAAGACCGTTTGGTCCCAAACGGTTGGAGGACCGTTTGGTCCCAAACGGTTTTAAGACCGTTTGGAGCATATATATATTTGTATATTTTTTTGTATTATTAGGTTTAGTAATGAAAGAACTGAAAGAAAGCAAAACAAAATTAAGAGAGAATAAAACTAGAAAATTGGAGAAATTGATACTCAGGTCTTGGGTTGCCTCCCAAGAAGCGCCTTGGTTTTACGTCACTGGCTCAACGAAATTGTGGGCGTAGCGTTTCTGACATCGAGGGTTTGTTGATGTGTTTTGTCTTCCTGAGTGTAGTATCTTTTTAAATGGTGTCCATTGACCGTTCGTTCTCCTCCGTTGTTTTTGATGATAATGGCAGCTCCAGTTGGGTAGATATGTTTTATAGTGAAGGGTCCGGACCATCTTGTTCGAAGCTTTCCGGGGAATAATTTGAGCTTGGAATTGAATAAGAGCACTTTGTCACCAACGGTGATATCTTTTCTCCTAAGATGTCCATCGTGCCACATTTTCGTTTGCTCTTTATAGATTCTGGCACTGTGATATGCTGTCATGCGGAGTTCTTCTAGCTCCTGTAGTTGAAGTTGTCTGTTCTCTCCTGCACTTTTAAGGTCGAAGTTTAGTTGCTTGATGGCCCACCAGGCTTTATGTTCCAGTTCTACTGGAAGATGACATGATTTACCGTACACCAAGCGGAACGGAGTTGATCCAATTGGTGTTTTGTAAGCCGTACGATATGCCCAGAGGGCGTCAGGAAGTTTGGTGGACCAATCAGTGCGATTTTTGTTCACTGTTTTTTCAAGAATCACTTTTATCTGTCTATTGGATACTTCCACTTGGCCACTAGTTTGCGGGTGGTAAGGTGTGGCAACTTTGTGATGGACTCCATATCTTCTTAGTAATTCTTCGAAACTTCGTTCCAGAAAATGGGTCCCGCCATCAGATATGACCGTTCTTGGGACTCCAAATCTTGGAAAGATGGTATCTTTGAACAATTTGACAACAGGTTTGGAGTCATTAGATGCAGTGGGTACAGCTTCGACCCACTTCGAGACGTAATCCACAGCGACCAAAATGTACGAGAAACCATATGATGAGGGGAAAGGTCCCATGTAGTCTACCCCCCATACATCAAACAGCTCAATTTCCTGCCACATGGTAAGAGGCATTTCATCTCTTTTTGATATGTTGCCCGAAAATTGGCATTTATCACAGGATTTGACAAAATTATGTGAGTCTTTTGATATGGTGGGCCAAAAGAAACCAGATTGTAGAACTTTTATGGCAGTTTTCTTGGCGCCCATGTGCCCCCCCGTGGGTCCGGAGTGGCAGTGTTCCAAAACCGATGTTATTTCTTCTTCTGGAAGGCATCGACGAAAAAGTCCGTCGGCACAGAGGTAGAACAAGTAGGGTTCATCCCAATGATAACGTTTTACGTCATGAAGGAATTTCCTTTTATCTTGATAAGAAGCAGACGGGTGAATGATCCCTGTGGCCAGATAATTGACGATATCTGCAAACCAAGGGAAATTATGAGTGGCTTTCATAAGTTGATCATCAGGAAGAGAGTCCCTGATAGGGATTTTATCTTTGTCTTCAACCTCGATTCTACTGAGGTGATCGGCGACAACGTTCTCTACGCCACTTTTATCTTTGATTTCTAGATCGAATTCTTGAAGCATCAATACCCAGCGGATGAGCCTGGGTTTGGCATCCTGTTTCTGAATCAAATGTCTGATAGCAGAATGGTCAGTGTAGACAATTACCTTAGAGCCGATCAGGTAAGAGCAGAATTTTTCGAAGGCGTAGATGATAGCTAGGAACTCTTTTTCCGTGGTCGTGTAGTTTCTTTGTGCTTCATCAAGCGTTTTGGATGCATAGTAGATGACATAGGGTTTCTTGTCGATTCGTTGTCCTAAAACGGCCCCTATGGCATAGTCACTTGCGTCACACATGATTTCAAAGGGTTGCGACCAGTCTGGAGCCCTTAGAATAGGTGCGGAAATTAGTGCTTCTTTAAGGGTGGAGAAACTTTGCATACATTCTTGGTAAAAAGTAAACTCGGCATCTTTTGTCAGGAGTTGGGTCATGGGTTTAGCTATTTTTGAGAAATCTTTGATGAACCTTCTGTAAAACCCGGCATGACCTAGGAAAGCTCGAACTCCTCTTATGTCCTTCGGAGGTGACAACTTCGAGATGACATCAATCTTTGCTTTGTCGACCTCGATCCCTCTATCACTTACTCTATGTCCGAGGACGATACCCTCTGTTACCATGAAATGGCATTTTTCCCAGTTCAGGATAAGGTTTGTTTCCTTGCAACGTTGCAGGACTTGTTCGAGATTATTTAGACAGTTATCGAAAGACTCTCCATAAACAGAGAAATCATCCATAAAGACTTCCATAATAGATTCAGTTAATCCGGCAAAAATGGCGGACATGCAGCGTTGGAAAGTAGCAGGAGCGTTACATAGCCCGAATGGCATTCTTCTAAAAGCATATGTCCCGAAGGGACAAGTGAAGGTGGTTTTTTCTTGGTCCTCTGGATGTATGGGTATTTGGTAGAACCCAGAATAACCATCGAGATAACAAAAATATTTTTGGTGGGCCAAGCGCTCCAGGACTTCGTCTAGAAAGGGTAGAGGGTAGTGGTCTTTCCTTGTAGCTTTATTCAACTTCCTATAATCGATGCACATTCTCCACCCCGTTACAGTCCTAGTAGGTACGAGCTCATTTTTATCGTTGATCACTACAGTAGTGCCCCCTTTCTTTGGGACAACTTGAACTGGACTAACCCACTGAGAGTCGGAGATAGGGTAGATCATACCAGCTTTAAGCAGTTTGAGGACTTCCAAACGGACTACCTCTTTTAAATTTGGGTTCAGTTTTCTTTGATGTTCGCGAGTGGGTTTAAATTCTTCAACCATAGGAAGCTTGTGCATACACAGAGCCGGATTTATGCCTGTGAGGTCGGTTATTTTATAACCGATGATCTTTTTGTGTTTCCTTAGTTTGTCTAGAAGTCTGACTTCTTGGTCTTCGGTGAGGGTGGAGCTGATGATAACTGGGCATAGCTTTTCCTTATCCAGGAAAACATATTTGAGCCCTGTGGGTAAGGTCTTCAATTCAGGGGTTTTTGGTGGTTCTGCTGCTTCAATAGTCGTTATGGCTTTAAGCTCTTCAAAGGTAGCCTTTGGTGCTTCTTCTACCTTTTCTAGATATTGGATGCATTGCTGGACTAGTTCATTTGCAGAGAACTCGACTTCGGGATTGATAAGAGCATTTTCAAGTTCGTCGATTGGCTCGGAGATTTCTAGTTGCGACATTTGTTGGATTGCGTCTAAAAGAAAGACTTCTTCTTGAATGTTAGGGCCTTTCATGCTGTCAAGGACACGGAATTGGATGGCTTCCTTTCCGAGCCTAAGGATGATGGTTCCGGCTTCGACATCGATTAGCGCTCTGGCTGTAGCTAGGAAAGGCCTGCCGAAAATGATCGGATATCTCAAGTCCTCTTTAATATCCATGATGACAAAATCACATGGAACGTAAGCATCCTTGCCTATTCTTACTGGAACGTCTTCAATGATTCCCAAAGTTGCGGTTATGGTGGAGTCAGCAAGTTGAATAGTCATTGCTGTAGGTAGCAGATCTGTGAAACCGAGGCGTTGGCACATTGAGAAAGGCATAATGGATATACTAGCCCCGAGGTCAGCTAATCCTTTCTTTGTGGATGCGTTTCCAATGCAACATTGGATTCCGAAAGAACCTGGGTCCTTCTTCTTTTTGGGCAGTTTGTTCAAGATGATGTCAGAGGTGGTTTGGGCAAGCTTGACGGTTTCCTGCTCTTTGGTGATATACTTACGTGATAGCAAAGTTTTGAGATACCTTGCCCATGCTGGTACTTCGGATAGAGCGTCGAGGAGTGGGATGTCGATATAAAGTTTCTTCATTGCTTCCTTGAATTTCTGAAACCTGGCATCCATTTTTGTTTCTTGCAGTCTGCCTGGATATGGAATCCTTGGTTTGAATTGCGGGACCTTGGGTTCTGCGGGTACATACTCTTTGTTTTTGTCCTCGGTGTCTTCGGGAGATTTCCCAATCTCTTGTTGTGAGATCTCTTTCGTCAAAAGAATGGGCACATCATCATCCTCTAGAGTGATCTTGATGGGTTCAGGCAGAATGCGTCCCGACCTTGTGGTGATGGCGTTCAGCTGTTCGTGTTCATTTTGCCTGTTTGGTTCAAGCTGCCCATCAGAAACGCCAGCCGAAGACTTCAACTGTGCAGCAATCTGAGCTAGCTGGGTTTCAACTGCCCTTTGTTGGGCTTGCTGGTTAGCTAGCATAGTTTGCTGAGACTGAAGCATTTGCTTTATCAAAGATAGTTCGTCTTCTGGTTGTTGCAGAGGTGCGGTTAACTGTGGCTGCAGGGGCTACTGCAACTGGGGTTGCTGTGGCTGCTTCAACTGGGGTTGGTGCAACTGAGGGTGCAGTCCTGAATGAGTGTATTGGTAAAAAGGATTCCTGGGATAGTTAGGTCTTTGAAAACCTTGTCTGTAATTCCCTTGACTGAAATTATTCTGAAGTCCCGGTGGTTGTCTGTTGAAAGATCCACCTTGTGCCTGCTGCTGTGGGTTGGCAGTCCCTGCAGGATTCCCGTATTGGAAACCAGGATGGTTCCTTGGTTTATCTGGGTTGTAATACACTTGGCCAGGTATTGAATGTATGGAGTTGACTTGCTCTGGCATTTGGTCTTCGGGATGCTCGATGATGGGTTCATATTGTGGCATAGGTGGTTGTAAATCCATCATGACATTGTACAACAATCCACATGATAATGTGGGATGATCGGATGCATGACAGGCTTCACAAGTTCCAGTAGCCGCCTTAACTTGTTGAACATGGGAGCTTTTCTTCTTATCATATTCCCCGAAAGAAGTTTCGAGGGCTTGTTGCTTGCTAGCAATAGTCTTCAAAGCCTCAGCAATGGCTTTGAGTTCCATAGATTCTTCCGTTTTGTAAACCTTGAGAACGCCTTTGGGTTGGTTAGATGACCTTCCCCAATTGGATTGGTTCTCGGCCCCCAACGTAACTATATTCCAGGCGTCTTCGTAGTTCTTTCTCATAAAGTTTCCTCCAGATGAGGAATCTAGGAATTGCTTGATATCATCACTTACTCCTCTGTAGAATGTTTCTATTAGTTGATTTTGAGAAATGCCATGGTGAGGACACTTTCTCAGGAGTTCTTTGAATCTTTCCCAAGCTTCAGAAAGTGTTTCTCTAGGTAATTGGGAAAAGTGATTGATCTGTCCCCTGATCTCATAGGTTAGGGAAGGTGGGAAGAATTTCTCAAGAAACTTCTCTTCTAAGGGAGTCCAGGTAGTGATGATAGGGTGTCTATCCAAAGCGTTGTACCAGCTTAGTGCTCTTCCAGATAGGGTGAAGTGGAAAAGATGTAACATGATTGCTTCCATTGCAATGCCTGCTTGGGGTACAAGTCGGCAGAGTGACTTGAACCTCTTAAGGTGATCCATGCAATCATCTCCGTGTGCTCCGAAGAAAGAGATGCCTTGCATGATCTGGATCCATTGCGTCCGAATTTCAAAGTGTGGTATGTTGATAATCGGTGGTCGGACAGGATGATCATCTTCATAACTCTTTGGGACTGCATAGTCCCGAAGTTGCTTGTTTCTTAACGCAAGTTGAGCAGCAGCCTGCTCTGCTTGGATGCGGGCTTGTTCCTCAGCTCGGATCTCAGCTTGCACCTGAGCACGAGTGTCAGCAATGAGTTGTGCTCGTTGTGCTGCTATGGCAGCGTTGACTCTTTCTGCAACAAGGCGTTGCTCTTCGGCCATCTGTCTGGCTCTTTGGCGGTTAAGTCTATTCCTTCGGTGAAAACTTCTTTCTACCTCAGAATCGTATTCTGGTTCAGGGGAGAATCCGATGCTATGCGGGGGTTGCATACACGTTTTCTACCTGAGTAGAAGGAAAATCTCAAGTTAGGAAAATAGAAGGAAATGAAAAAGATCAAGAAATATTGGATTGGTTATTAAGAAAAAGTGTAAAATCCTAATCAACCAAGAAATTGGTAAGTAAAAACTAAAAAGTTCCGTTGTCCCCGGCAACGGCGCCAATTTTTGATGGAGTTTTGTGCAACACCACTAAAAATCCTAGAGATGATGAGTCTCTAAGTTTAGCCTTGCTAGTACTATGGTAAGAACTCCACCCACATGTGCTAAGACATGTGGAAGTCTTATCGTAGTATAGTTAAGGGTCGAATCCTCGGGACAACGGTCTTGACGAAGTCAAGATGGAAAACGTTTAGCCTTTACTTAACAACTTAAAGATTGATATTTAGATCGAAAGTTTGATTTGGTTGTTTTAAACTAAGTACAAAGAAAGTAAGGCAAGAAAGTAAATAAAGCAAGTAAATCTTAAGAGTTAACAAATGATGATGAATCACTGGGGTTAAGCAGGTATTTACCACCGCTACACATGCATTGTATATGTACTAAGCAAGACTTATAAGCTAGATGCATGGATGTTTCCACAAGACCGATGCCTTATAAGACAAGAGCGATGCGTTGCATCCAAGGGTGTTCCACAAGACTGATGCCCACATAAGACAAGAGCGATGCATTGCACCCTTCGATGTTCCACAAGACCAATGCCCATATAAGAAAAGGGCAATGCATCTCATCCTTCAAGGGTTAAGTAACTCTCATGCGGTACATCACTACGCGTCACTGAAGGATGTAGTCTCCGAAGAGAGAATCTTACTCAACCTCAAGAAACGTGCATCTAAAACTAACAAGCGAGCGATGATTACCAAATCGAATAGCGTCCTTGTAGGCCTAGTCTCCTATTCGGATAACCTAGCTACGAGAAGTGCGGGAATGATGCAACGCCAGCCATTCCCGAACAAATGGTCACATGATTTACATCATCCCCCTCGCAAAGTGTGTTCCTCGACTTACCAAAGGTCTCTTCCATACAGATGGGAGTGTGCCAAATGATAGTGAGTTTACTCCACTCTTTGAGATACACTTCTAGACACCGAAACGGATGCGTGGTGGATACACACACCAGAAACCAACACTAAATCGGTATTCAAGCCTCGATAGCGGTCGTAGACAAACCACAACGAAAGACAATAAATGCATACAAGAACGTGGCCATCATTCAAGCATGTGTGAAACGATTTAGTATTAAAACGAAATGATAACATCCTTTTTTACAGTACAAAATACAAAACATGGGCAGCGGGGCTAGTCCCCGCGCCCCAGTGGATGGAACTACTCGCTCCTCATAGAGGGAGCAACAAAGAAGGAGGCAAGAAGAGATAGAAAGAACATCATCTCCACTGAGGAGAGAAGGTTGAACCCTTGGTGGAGAGAGCAACGATCTCCACCCCTTGTAGCTTGCTTGATGACGGATCTTCTCCTCTCACCTTCCTTGTTGATGAGAGAGAAAGTAGCTTGCAATGGACGTGAGTCTCAGACCGGCAGCCTCGAGTGATGGATGGAGTTGTTCTGGTAGTGGAGAGACAGCCTCTGGACGTCTGGACTCTCCCTTTCATGGACGGCCCTGAGGTCTTATTTATAGGCTTTGAGTGGGATCCAAACGGTTTGGAGACCGTTTGGGCTCAAACGGTCTTGGGACCGTTTGGCGTCAAACGGTCTTGAGATCGTTTGGCGTCAAACGGTCTTGGGACCGTTTGGCGTCAAACGGTCTTGAGATCGTTTGGCGTCAAACGGTCTTGAGATCGTTTGGCGTCAAACGGTCTTGAGATCGTTTGGCGTCAAACGGTCTTGAGATCGTTTGGCGTCAAGCGGTCTTGAGACCGTTTGAGCTCCATGCGGTCTTGGGACCGTTTGGCTTCATGCGGTCTTGGGACCGTTTGGCTTCATGCGGTCTCGGGACCGTTTGAACTCCATGCGGTCTTGGGACCGTTTGGCTTCATGCGGTCTCGGGACCGTTTGAACTCCATGCGGTCTTGGGACCGTTTGGCTTCATGTGGTCTCGGGACCGTTTGAACTCCATGCGGTCTTGGGACCGTTTGGCTTCATGCGGTCTCGGGACCGTTTGAACTCCATGCGGTCTTGGGACCGTTTGGCTTCATGCGGTCTTGGGACCGTTTGAACTCCATGCGGTCTTGGGACCGTTTGGCTTCATGCGGTCTCGGGACCGTTTGAACTCCATGCGGTCTTGGGACCGTTTGGCTTCATGCGGTCTCGGGACCGTTTGAACTCCATGCGGTCTTGGGACCGTTTGGATCCACTCGACCCTTGGGCTGGTTTATTCTTTTGTTATTTTTTTGTGCTTTTTCTGCAATTATAAAAGGAAAAGTTAGTTTGATGATGTATTTACAAAAAGGGGTAAAATTAGGTTTAAGTACGATATAAATGTAGAAAGAGTATGGAAAACTAAAGAAAAAGACTAAGATAAACTACTAAAATAGGAGGTTATCAAGGTGCTTCCCGATAACCCTCTTGACCTAAACTCTTGGGCGATATGCTATGCTGGTTTGGATGATATCTTGATTCTTGTAGCTGTTGTAATGGACGATACCTTCCTTTGGTTTGGTCTTGGACGACACACTTGAAGTTTTGACGGGCGTCGCACCATTGCTATGACTTGTGTCGGATGATAGGCCATAAGTTAATAGGCTGGATGATAGACCCGTTTGCTGGTTGCTTGAGTTTAGAACACCAGACTTATACATAGCTGGTGGGAATGGCTGGTAGACCTGTGACGGGCGTCACATTAGCCTTGTGTGTCGACCGACATGCTCAGTGTGACGGGCGTTGCAGCTGGTATGCCCGACGTAGCGTCGTGGGTATGGCTGAGAGTGTCGGCCGTCATGAGGTGAGCTTTATGGTTGAGCCTTAGGTGAGGGCATGATGCCCGACACAACCTTTTAGTAAGGGCTTAAGTTACCTCTAGTGAGGGTTTCCATCAGCCATAGAAACCGAGGTGTTAATCTCATACCACGTTTACCATGATGATGGTCTGTGCTATGCTTAATAATGGTGATGGCAATGTTAGTTCCTTTTATCTTAATCATCATAATCATTGGTATAATACCCAAGAATAATAATGAGCATGTAATGCAGAGTGTTATGAGGCATGATTAAGGAAAGGATATAATTCCTACTATCACTTTGTTTTGATAATGCGCTTAATCCTAAATGTGACCCTATGTTGATAATATAAGTTTCTAAGTTATTCATGTTGATTATTGAATAATGCTGACCATGCAGGTAATGCATAGCAAATGAAAGGCTATGAGGAATGATTATGTGCGAACAATGAGATGACAGGTACATTGTGGATGATGTTCCATGATGATGATATAAGCCTTGAGAGGCAGTGGAACTATGTGATGAGGGATTGATATCCCAAGGTACGTGATGATCCTTGAGATGGATCTGGATTGATTGGCAAGAGGCCAAGTGACAACATGTGATGTTGGATCCTTGAGATGGATCATGTTGATGTGATTATAATAATAATATAATGTTGAGTTTATGTTGTTTACTTCCTATTATATCTTGCATGTTATATAACTTGGTTGAATCTTGCAATCCATCTAAAAGATACTAATTAATCACAATAAAATCTATCATGTCGTTTGCCCTGGACATAAATCAATCATCGTCAGGGCTTGGTGATGGTGAAACGGGTTCTCCTGCGGGTCAACCCGGAGTGCATATTTTTGAATATGTGAGGTTTCTTCTAGCCACAAATAGAGAGGGAAACGAGTGCAACTGTGGTTGCAGACTCAGATATGTGATGAGCATGGTGAACAGGCCCATGGCTCTGGATATGGGATATGATGAGCATGAATGCGTTCATGGCTCAGAGCACGGTGATCAGGCCCTTGGCTCAGTTTTACTAGCGTCGTGACTTGTACCAAGGCAGGCTAGGCAGAGGGTAGCCTAAGGAGCTGACCCTGTGGCTAAAGGACACTTGAGCATGAGACTACGGTCCTGCTTTGTTTCTCATATACTGACCACGAGGGGTGAGGTCGTGGATTCCGACTCTTCCATTGACCTTGTATGGCACCGTTTATGGGCTTCGCAGCCGAAGATTGGATTTGAATGGTACAGTTCACTTCCTCAGGGCATAATAATACGTAATTCAGTCGAATAATATTTAGTGTTTAGGACAAACACAAAACATTGGTTGAGGCCTTGTTTGTGTAGTTAACTCTATTTGTATCTTGCAGTTGCTTATATGTTTCTCATATATGATAAGCTTTATATGTCCTATCTTGCGAATCATGTTTCATAAGGAAATAGTTGGATAAATAACTAAATACTCTTGGTAAGATCGATAATCATGAACAGTCTTATCTTATAGCTGCTCTAGTTATACCTTTATCAGTTAGCTGCTTTATATATATATACATGAGGTTTTGTAGTTTTGTCAGGGAGTTATGCCTCCCACTGGGACAATGTTCAATTGTCTCACTCCACTGAGTTACAACCCTTTTTAGGTGATCGAGCTAGGCGTGGTGGTGGTCACGGAGTTGCGGCCAAGCATCAAGAAGATCAGTAGAAGGCAAGCGATGGATACGCTGCTGTTTAGGATGTTTTGTGATAGAGTCTAGAGTCATCCCTGTACTCTCAAGTCCTTGGCGGTGTTTTGATGTTGTTTCATGATGTACAACTGTAGATGTTTTGCATATCCTGCTGTTGGCCGGTTGTGGGCCTTTATGTATGTATAAACAGGTGATGAACTCATGATATGACGGAACAACTGTTGACATATATTGAGGTTTGAATGTATGTATATAACCTATTTTCTTGTAGGGTGTGGACTGGAATGTAATAGTTTCTCAGTTTATCAATTTTCCGCAATCAGTTTTAATTAACCCGTGTTTTCGATGATATGTGGTTATGGTGATTTACGCACATTTTTTCATAACTCCTCACTATCTGTGTGATAGTGGGATGTGTTGCCACAAGTTTTCGTATCAGAGCTTTAGGTTCGCTGAGTCTACAGGGATCTAGGACTAGGTTGTGTCTGTTCTTATGCGTTTTCCAGATTTCCTCACAAACATCTTCTGCCCTCAGCAGAAGAAAAGCCAAGATGTATGGAAACCACGAAGAACACGCTGCTGAGCACAGTGAAGCTGCATCTGTTGATGGAGAAGTAGGCCAAGCACATGAAGATCGGGTGCCTGAGGTCCCCCAACCTAACCCAACCATTCTTGAACATCCTGCCTACCAACAACTTATGGGGCAGATGATGGCTACGATGAATCTCATGGTTGAGCGATTGCCAGTGCCTCCTCCAAGAGCACCAGGCTCCCCATGGAGAAGCATCGGGTATTGGGAAGACCTTCGAGCGGCTTCGCCGAGTCGGAGCTTCGGATTATGCTAGAACGGCTGATCCAGTGGATGCGGATCTGTGGCTGACAAGTCTTGAGAAGGCTTTCCAGATCCTCGACATCCCCAAAGCAGACAAAGTAAAGCACACTGTCTACCTTATGAAAGGTAGTGCTGGTCACAGGTGGACCATCGAGGAAGAGAAGCGGCCTGCTGAGGTGATTTGTTGGGAAGTGTTCCGACGCGAGTTCGTCAGCAGATACTTTCCCAAGACGTATTTAGATGAAAAGATTAGTCTGTTTGAGAGTTTGCGACAGGGAACGATGAGTATCACTGAGTACAAAGCCAAGTTCATGGATCTGTTGAGGTTTTGTCCTCACATGGAAGCAACAGATGGGGAACGAATCATACGTTTCAAGAAGGGTTTGAGTCCTGAGATGACAACACCTGTGTTTGTTTAGAGAATCAAGAGAAGTTTGCTACGTTTGTGGAATCTGTCTGAAGAATCAAACGATCTATAAGGGAGAAGAGAGAATCTATGGCTAAGAAGAGACCTGCTCAGTTTTAGGGTCAGAGGTTTGGTGGCTTCAAGAAGTCAAGGTTTACCGCACCGTCAATGATGAGAGGTTCTGGTGGACCGTCTCAGTGGTCTCTGAGAAAAGGAAGAGGTTATGTTTCTTCACCATCTAAGGCACAAAGTTCGGCTTCCGTGGCAGTGATAGGGCCATCTAGGCCATGAGTTGATGTTAGGACATGCTATGCATGCGGCCAGATAGGGCATGTCAAGTCGAGTTGTCCCTACAGAGATGATGAGGTGACACAGTAGCCGAGACAGAATCTTCAAGGATCTGACCGACAACAGCCTAGTGGTAGCAGAGGACGAGGACACGGTCAAGCGTCTCAGGAGGGATCGTCTGCTCAAGGAAGCAGAGGGCATGGACAGCAAGCAACGGATTGATTCTATGCTATGAATCAGCCGGAGGCGATAGTCAACCCGTGAGTAGTGACAGGTCAGATGGAGTTATTTCATTCTGATATGTCTTCTTCTTGCTTTATATCTGTTCTGGTTGACCTGGGTGCTACACACTCTTTTATCGCCTATAGTATGCTTGAGAACTGTCGTTTACTTGTTAGTCATAAGAGGGATAGCTTGTTGTTAGAAACCCCTCTTGATGGTTCTTCATTGCTTTGAGAAGAGTGTTCATCCTGTGTCTTGTCTTTCTCGGGACACCACATTCAAGTGGACCTTTTACCACTTGATATGTATGGTTTTGATGTTATCCTTGGGATGGATACCTTAGAGAAGTATAAGGTTGTTCTGGACTATAGTACCAAGCAGGTAGAGTTTGACGATGCTGGAGAGAAGTGGATCTTCCAAGGAGATAGGAAGATTCTTCCGACATGTCTGGTATCAACTATGGTGGAAGATAGATTGCTACGACAAGGATGTGAGGCGTTCTTAGCTCATGTGGTAGATACCGTTGTGGCTACCAAGGAGAAAGGTCCTAGTCTTGAGGAGGTGTCAGTTGTTCGAGAAGTTCGCAGACGTGTGTCCTGAGGAGTTTCCTGGTGTTCCTCCACCCCGAGAGATTGACTTTGAAATCAATCTGGTCCCAGGGATGCAACCAGTTGCAGACACCGTATAGGATGGATCCAGTAGAGATGGAAGAGTTGAAGAAGCAGTTATAAGAGTTTCTAGACAAAGGTTTCATCCGACCGAGCACATTGCCTTGGGGTGCTCTCGTGTTGTTTGTCAAGAAGAAGGATGGTTCGATGCGGTTGTGTATAGATTACCGGCAGTTGAACAAGGTCACGATCAAGAACAAGTACCCGTTGCTGAGGATAGATGATCTGTTTGATCAGTTGTGTGGTGCTACAGTGTTCTCGAAGATCGATCTACGGTCCGGATATCATCAATTGAGGATCAAGGAGGATGACATACCAAAGTCAGCTTTTCGGATGAGGTATGGTCACTATGAGTTCGTGGTCATGCCGTTTGGGTTAACCAATGCACCTGCTGCGTTCATGGACCTGATGAACAGAATGTTCCGTCCGTTCTTAGATCAGTTTGTTGTAGTCTTTATAGATGACATCCTGATCTATAGTCAGGACAGGCAAGAGCATGAGCAACATCTTTGACAAGCATTGACTCTTCTTCGCCAACATCAGTTGTATGCCAAGTTCAGTAAGTGTGAGTTCTGGTTGGAAGAAGTGACTTTCTTGGGTCACGTGATATCTGCTGAAGGCGTCAAAGTAGATCCGAAGATGGTGGAATCTGTTGCAGATTGGGAACAACCAAAGACGCCGACAGAAGTTCACAGTTTTCTGGGTTTAGTAGGATACTACCGAAGATTTATCAAGGACTTCAGTGCGATTGCATTACCGATGACAAAGTTGACAACAAAGTACGTACCTTTTTTCTGGAATGAGCGATGTCAGCAAGCTTTCCAGAGTTTGAAGGAGAAGCTGACCAGTGCTCCAGTGTTGATCTTGCCAGAACCTGAGAAGGGCTATGTTGTTTTCTGTGATGCTTCCAAGAAAGGTTTAGGTTGTGTGTTAATGCAGGAGGATCATGTGATTTCTTTTGCTTCACGACAACTTAAGAAACACGAGGAGAACTATCTGACTCATGACTTGGAGCTGGAAGCAGTGGTTCATGCGTTAAAGATTTGGAGACACTATCTTTATGGGGAAGTGTGTCAGATCTTTACGGATCATAAGAATCTGAAGTACGTCTTTACTTAGCAAGAGTTGAACATGCAACAACGGCGATGGATGGAGTTGATCAATGACTACAAATGCACTATCGAGTATCATCCTGGTAAGGCGAATGTGGTAGATGATGTGCTTAATCAAAAGTCTTCTTTTTCTTCCAAGAAGGCACAACTGAGTCCTTTGGTATGCCATGAGCGGGATATGTTTGTCTCTTTGTGGAAGATGAACGTTCAGATGGAAGTTTCCTCGTTAGATGGACTTTTAGCACAGATGCAAGTCAAGCCTACGTTGAGATAGCAGATCAAAGATGCACAACAGACAGATGACGCAGTACAGTTGATCAGATCAGAGTTTGGCAGCGAAAAGCGTGATGGGTTTCATGAGTCCGAGGATGGGCTAGTTTGCTATCGTGATAGGATGGTCGTTCCTGATGTTGATGAGCTGAGGAAGTTGGTGCTTGAGGAAGCACACACGTCAATGTATGCTATGCATCCAGGTGCCACCAAGATGTACCATAATATGAAGGACTTGTATTGGTGGCCCGACTTAAATAAAGATGTAGCTGAGTTCATGGCAGAGTGTGCAGTGTGTTGATGTGATGATTTTGAGTCGCATTATAGACCTGTTTGATATGTGTTTTATGCTTTTATTAGTAATTTTTATGGTTAATGTTGCATAATTCACCCACTTTGGTCTTTGCCACTATTTTATGTCAAATCCCCTTTCTTTCATTGTTTTGAGCATTAATTGTCAAAATATTATTATTTGTGTGAATTTATGTGATCTTGTGTTTGAATTTCAGGAAAAATGAGTATTTTCTTCCATCGATACCATCAACGGAAGTCGATACCATCGACATGATCATAGGTTGCCAGCCAAAAGGAGCAGCAAAGCGTCGATACTATCGACAGGGATGTCGATGGTATCAAGCCACCTTCAGGTTGCTGGCGAAAAAGCAGTCGATAGTATCGACCCCAAGTCGATACCATCGACGCATGGAGGCTACAACGACACAAAACGACAAAACCGTCTCTACAGGGTAGTCGATACCATCGACCCATGGTATTGAGACTACCTCAGGCACTGGGACGAAAGGAAAGAAGGGCTGCCGCTACCACACTGGGTCGATACAATCGACCCGCGTCGATGGTATCGACACCGTTAGATATGCGTTTGATTCAAAATGATCCAAATCGGACGACTGAAGTTAATTAAGGACCTAATGAGGGAATTAAACCTAAGGACGGCCGCCCAGATGAGAGGATCATCTGATTTGCCATTACACGAGTACCGAGGAGCAGTAGAGAGGAGAACGGAGGCCAGAAGCTCATACCAGTTGATTCGTGCGCCGCAGAAGACGGATTTCACCACCAAAAGGTGGGAGAGCACGTGTTCTATGCAAAGGATCAACCAGTTCTTCTCCGTTCAGGGGTTTCACATCTCAATTCACGTTTTTCAGATGATTTCCCCTATCTCTACCTTGTACTTGTTTGAGATGAACATGCGAGGCTAATCCCCTTCGTCTTTAGGACCGGGAGTAGCCCGAGAATTCATTGTATGACAATTTTACAATAGTAATTCATATTTTATCTCTTAAATCTGTGGTATAGTTTCGTTTTCTCCATATATTGTTATGCTTGATCACCATAATAATAACCTAATGCCCTTAATCACTTTGAAAGAAGGATTAACGGTTGAAAAGAGATGAAATCTACATTAATCGATAAATCCCTTGACCAAGGTGGTGTAAAATTAATGGTGGATACTGAGAGATCGTTCATAATGCACCTAGTTTAGGGTATAGGTTACTACGACGGTGGAACCGACCTAAACCTAGGTAGTGAATTGCACCACGACAGTGGATAATTCTATTTTCAGGCCACTACCCGGATAGATAGATAAAATTGAGGCATTATATAAAATCTAATACAATGAAAACCCACGGTGAAACCGCAATCCTAAAGATACCCTTTTGAATCGATTAAATTAACATTTAATCGATCGTTTATTTTGTTTTGTTTTTATTTTCTTTTAATTTTAACAACAACCCTCAATTTGTTATTCGGCTTAGCTGATCGCAAATAGTTAGTAGGAGTCTCCAAAAATTCTGAGTATCCCTGTGTTCGACTCGGGCCTCACAAAGGCCTGTACTACTCGACGCGTTCACTTGCGTTTTAGTGCACATTAAAATTGCGTCAAGTTTTTGGCGCCGTTGCCGGGGATACGGCGAATTGTTGGCACTTTGAGTGCTACGAGCGGCCACTCTAGGCCATAATTTTTTTTACTTTGAAACAACTTCAAATATTTTCTTTTTATTGTTCGTTAATTTTTATACTTGTCAAAGCACTGTACTGAACTACAATTTTCCTATTTCAAGTACGTTGCATGGTGCAGACGCGTAGTACTGACTACGCGAATCCCGCACCCGAGGTTCCGCTGCCGGGACCTGAGGACGAGGATTATCAAGAGCAAGAGCAACAAGAAGGGGTAGATTCCGAAATTGAACAGGAAGAGATGGCCGAGCCACAGACCATATGGGAGAAGATCAAGGCTTCTTCCTCATCAGCTTCCAAAGGGCCTATAAAGAAGCAGGCAATCAACATACCTACATATAAGATTGATCCGGCGTTGATAAATCTGGTGTAGTCGAATGCTTTTCATGGGCTTAAAAATGAGGATCTCGTCACGCACATCAGCTAGTTTGTTGAGAACTGTGACATGGTAAATATTGATAGGTTTCCACAGGATGCACGTACCTCAAGTTTTTTCCGAGTTCATTGGTGGGAGCAGCACGAGAGTGGTTACATAATTTAGATGATGAGTTCGTGGATTCCTGGGACCATATGGTGGAGGTCTTCTTTGAGAGGTTCTTCCCTCCTGAGAAGACTAACGACATGATCCGGAAGATTCATAATTTTACCCAACAGGCCAGTGAGACATATTCTGAGACCTGGGAGAGGTTTCAAGTCATGCTGAGGAGGTGCCCGCATCACAGGCTGGATAAAGAGACGCAGATGAAGATCTTCTATTTTGCTCTCTCCGAGCACGATAGGAGTAATCTGGATTCAGCTGGGTCAGGCATCTTTCTGAACAATACAGACACCAGATGCTGGGAGATACTAAAGAATATGGCTAGAAAGCAGTCATGGGGTGAGAGAGAAAGAGGCCCGGTAGAGCAAGTTTGAGTAGCAGGTGAGTCCAAGGCAATGAAAGAGCTGAATGAGAAGATGGATCTTCTCGCAAAGAAGCTACTAGAAAAGGAGGATAATGAGTCCGAGGATGAGTCTCAAGTCAAATACATGAGACAACAACAAGGTTATAGGAACAATGATTATTCATGGAGAAAAGACAAGAAGTTCTCGTGGAAGGATCCAAACAATTTTCTGCAGGATCCAGATGCCAAGCTCTCGCCAGTCGCACAAGATAAGAGCACGGAGCTGCTCAATCAGGTTATAAAGCAAAATCAAGAGCTAATGAATACATTTGACCAGCAAATCAAGCTGCAAGGAGGGTACATGAACCAATTCGAGCAAACATTGCAGAGCCATGGGGCTCAAATGAGGACCATTGAGACATCTATGGCACAGATGGCAGCAGAGATTGCTAGTTTGAAGAAACCGACACATTCAGGTTTTCCGGGGAATACCAATGTTCCAGGGGGAAACCAGTAGGCAAAGGCTATTCTGCTTAGAAGCGGCAAGAAAGTGTTGAATCCAAGAGCTGAGGAAACAAGCACACCACAAGCTGAAGTAGACAGTGAAACCAATGAGGAGCAGCCCACACCAGTCTCAGGGCAGGTTGAGGACACAACCGTGGATGATACTGAAGAACAGGTTGTAGAGGAGGAACCTCTGAAAAAGACACCTTATGTGCCACCTCATCAAAGGGCACAAGCTGTTCCGGTCCCGTATCCAAATAATGCTAAGGCAAGGAAGGAATATGCACAATTCAAGAAGTTTTTAAACAGTTTTAGGAAGCTTTCAGTCAATATCCCTTTACTGGAAGCCATTGAGAAAATTCCTTCATACGGGAAGTTTCTAAAGGACGTCATTACTAAGAAGAGGAAAATTCCGGATACATAGGTCGTCGTGCTAAAGGAGCAAGTGAGTGCCTTCATCACGAGCACTTTGCCGCCAAAGAAGCAAGATCCAGGGTGCTTTAACATTTCTTGTTATATAGGGAAGGTTAAATTCAGTGAAGCGTTATGTGACTCAGGGGCAAGCATCAACTTGATGCCCCTTTCTACATTCAAAAAGCTGGGATTGAAGGAGTCACGGCCAAGCAATATGACAATTCAATTGGCAGATAACTCTGTGGTAAAACCTTGTGGAATCTGTGAAGATGTGTTAGTAAAGGTGGACAAATTTGTCTTTCCAGCAGATTTTGTAGTCATGGAGATGCAGGATGAACATGGCAACGAGCTGTTACTTGGACGTCCTTTTCAAGCTACAGTTATCTTAGAGATGGGGATAGGATGCTTGACCTTGGGCATAGCCGATGACCGCT
This sequence comes from Alisma plantago-aquatica, assembly GCA_963693085.1. NCBI lineage: Eukaryota > Viridiplantae > Streptophyta > Magnoliopsida > Alismatales > Alismataceae > Alisma > Alisma plantago-aquatica. The sequence continues at coordinate 412,089,187 of OY856415.1, read as the reverse complement.
TTCAGATGGTCATGCCTTCTAGTATTGCATCATCTAAAGCAAAGGAACAATGCAACATGGTAAAACATCTGGATTGTAATATTTCACTCTGCCTTGGGAAGCCATTTCTAGACATGGCTCATGTGATGAGCAAGGTGGACAATGGAACTTTGGCTGTGGATATCATGGAGTAGACCAATGTAGTTTCTCTGTGCAAAGCTGTGGGATTCCCTAATGATGAGAATGAGGACATTCCGCTTTGTATGGAGGATGATGTAATTGCTATTTCTTTTTCTAATGCATACACGGAATTACCGTTGGAGGCTTGCTTGTTAAATATTACACATGATTGAATGCGAAGAAAATCACTCAAGGAGTGCGCTAAAATGCTTCAGATGCTTCCATGCTTCTATGCGAGGCATTATGAAGATTTAGGTGAACTTCCCCCGCCGCTTCAATCATCTCTGATCAGCCCGCCGGTGTTAGAATTAAAGCCGCTGCCACCGCATCTCAAATATGTCTTTCTAGCTGAGGAAGACAAGTTACCAGTGATCATCTCTGCTTATTTGAGTGCGGATGAGGAGGAACAATTGTTGATAGTGCTGAAGAACCACTGGGGAGCTTTTGGGTGGTCTGTTGTAGATATCAAGGGGATTTCCCCTACTCTATGTCAGCACAAGATTCAGTTCGAGGAGGGAGCCAAGCCCGTGATTCAACCTCAACGACATCCCAATCCAAGCATGATGGAGGTTGTGAAGAAGGATGTCATTAAACTTCTTGCTGCAGGTATCATTTACGCCATATCAGACTCGACATGGATGAGTCCCACACAGGTAGTCCCTAAGAAGGGGGGAATTACTGTCACCCAAAATATGTTAAATGAACCTATCACCACCGGATTGGTAACCAGGTGGCGAGTTTGTATTGATTACTGCCGTTTGAGTGCCTCCACTCTAAAGGATCACTTTCCTTTACCTTTCATTGATCAAATTCTAGAGCATCTTGCCGGTCGATCACACTTCTATTTTCTTGACGGGTACTCGGGGTACAACCAGATCTCGATTGATCCTTTGGATCAAGAGAAATCTACGTTCACTTGTCCCTATGGGACTTTCGCGTATCGCCGAATGTCGTTTGGTTTATGCAATGCACCTGTGACGTTTCAACGTTGTATGCTCGCCATATTTTCTGACATGGTAGAGCGCTGTCTTGAGGTTTTTATGGATGACTTTTCGGTGTATGGTGCATCGTTTGATGAATGTCTCTATAATCTGGACAAATTTTTACAGCGTTGCGAGGACACACATTTGGTCCTCAACTGGGAGAAATGTCACATGATGGTGACTGAGGGGATAGTGCTAGGACACAAGGTGTCTAACAAAGGTCTAGAGGTAGACCCGGTCAAAATTGAAGTCATTTCCAAGTTGCCCCCACCAAATTCTGTTAAAGGGGTAAGATGTTTCCTAGGACACGCCGGGTTCTATCGGCGATTTATAAAAGATTTTTCTAAAATTGCGAAACCTCAATCCGAGCTTTTGGAGAAAGACACTGTGTTCGATTTCAATGATAAGTGTCTACATGCGTTCGACGTTTTAAAAGAAAAACTGATTTCTGCACCGGTTGTTCAAACGCCGAATTGGACGAAACCGTTCGAACTAATGTGTGACGCTTCAGACTTTGTGGTAGGAGCCGTATTGGGGCAGCGGGTGGATAATAAGACCGCCGTGATTTTTTACGCTTCAAAGACTTGGAATGACGCCCAATTGAATTATACAACTAGTGAAAAAGAATTACTCACCGTTGTTTTCGCTTTTGAAAAATTCTGGCAGTATTTAGTTGGATCTAAAGTAGTTGTATGGACTGACCATGCCGCAATCAAATACTTAATGGAGAAAAAAGACGCAAAGCCTAGACTCATTAGGTGTATTTTGCTCTTACAGGAATTTGACATCGAAATCAAGGATAAATCTGGGATTGAAAATGTTGTTGCTGATCCTTTGTCTAGGTTAGAAAGGGTGGATGAAAAAGATTTACATATACCCATAACCGAGACGTTTCCGGATGAACAGATTTGGAAAATTACTTCTAAGGATCCTTGGTTCGCTGAGATTGTAAACTATTTGTCTTGCGGGATCATCCTGGAAGATTGGTCATATCAGGAGAAGAAAATATTTTTCCATTCTTTGAGATACTATTTTTGGGATGACCCAATTCTTCTTAAGCAATGCAGGGATGGTATCCTACGCAGGTGTTTGCCTGAGGTGGAGTACGAGAGCATTTTACGTCATTGCCACACATCACCTATGGGAGGACACCACGCCAGCTCGCGCACGACAGCTAAAGTTTTGGAAATCGGCCTTTATTGGCCAACTTTGTTTTGAGATGCCTACGAGTTTGTGAGGCAATGTGATTCTTGCCAACGAGCAGGTAATATCTCAAAGCGACAGGAGATGCCCATGAATGTGTTTCAGGAAGTGGAGGTATTTGATCTATGGGGCATAGATTTCATGGGACCCTTTGTGTCCTCAAACTCCAATTTATATATTTTATTAGCAGTTGATTATGTGTCGAAGTGGGTGGAAGCAATACCCACAAGGACTAACGATTCCACTATAGTGTGCAGGTTCATGAAAGAAAACATTTTCTGCAGGTTTGGGGTACCCCGAATGATAATCAGTGATGGGGGTACGTATTTTAGGAATCAGATGTTCTCGACTTTATTGAAGGAATATGGGGTCAAGCACAACATAGGTACCCCATATCACCCGCAGACCCAAGGGCGGGTGGAGGTCTCCAATCACGAAATTAAGACGATTTTGTAGCGTACGGTGGCATCCACTAGGAAGAACTAGAGTGCCCTACTATCGGATGCATTGTGGGCGTACATGACGACTTACAAAACACCTATAGGCACCACGCCTTTTAGGTTGGCGTATGATCGGGCTTGTCACCTGCCGATTGAGTTAGAGCACAAGGCCCATTGGGTGCTTAGAAGGCTCAATTTGAGTTACGATGGAGCGGGGAGGAAGAGAATGCTTGAATTGAATGACCTGGATGAGCTGCGGATGACGGAATATGAGAACACATGGATATACAAAGAGTGCACAAAGCTGATCCACGACCGCCACATCCAGTTGCGCACATTCAAAAAGGGAGACAATGTTTTGTTGTTCAATTCACGACTCAGATTCAAGATTCAGCCATCGACAACCGTCGATACTCACGATGGGGGTGGATAGCATCGAAACGTGTCGATACCATTGACTCGCTTCGATGGTATCGACGGGTCAACAGTGGTGCCGACCAAGTCTATTTAAGGAGAGTGATTGCGTCATTTGACGTCACACTTTTAGAGTGATCTCCCTCCCTTGTGTCGAGTGACCCCCGGAGCCATCCAAGTCGACAAAGAGCAGCACCGAGTGAAGATCTTCATCGAGCGGAGATTCAATTCTCCAATCTGCACCATTCTAACCTTATTCTTCTGCGGGATGGTTTGGCGTATGCGCACTGCCACGTCAACCAAGCATACCAGGAGTGCGCGCTGCCCAATCCGGTCTTCAACATCGAGGGGGCACAACACTTTCGATGGCTAATTATAGCCATTGCCGACTCTGATGAAGAAGGCGGCAACGACAGCGGTGACGACGGACATGACGACGAGGCTGAGGAGGAAGAGGAGGCCTTTACACCTCTTTGAGCACGAGTGGCACCCCGGAAGCGTCCTCAGATGCATCCGAGTGCATCTTCATCATCACAACCTATGCTACCTCCACCACAGCCCTGGCAGCTAAGCGAGGATGCCTATTCCATGCAAGGCATGTACACTATGTTGCAAGACATCCACCAGACACAACAACAGCATATGGCAATGTATGCTGGTATTCAAGACACTACGAACCGGATACTGGACAACCAAAGGGCGATGTTCGAGAACGAACATCTTCTCCTCGACAACCAACAACAGATACATGATCGGTTGCAACGGATGGAGATGCAGTAGGAGCCCTTCTACGACCACTATTGGAGCCAAAGTTACTTTGGAGGCTATCCACAACCTCCACCTAGGGCCCAGTTTGATCCAAGCTTCCAGGGGGAGTATCCTTCTTGGGACCCTACAACTCCTCAGTACCCGCCTCCACCACCTCAGGAGTGATCCGGTATCACTGTTCTAATCTTTAAGTTTGTTTTTGACTATGAGGCCATAGTCGAATTCAAGCTTAGGGGGGTAGTTGGAACAACTTTATCTTTTATTGTTTTTAGTTTTTAGCATTATTGCTTTTGTTCTTGTTATTTGTTCTTGCAATTTTAGTTTTTGTAGGATCCACATGCTATCTAGTGTAATCGTGGATGTCATAAAGTTGTGTCATCTCATTAATTGTGCAAGGGAAAAACAAGGGAAATTTAAAATTTTTGTGTGTTTGAAAAGCTTGTCTTGTTTAACCTTGGGCACATATCCTATGAAAATGATTGGTTTTGTCAACTTTAAAACAACATTTCACAACTAGACTCCTAATGATTCATGAAAGTGGATGGAAATGGTTGTTTGAGCCTAAACCGACCAAATGGTAATGAGACTCTAATTGGATGTAAGAGAGAGAGACCTCTTAACTACTACACAGGTCAGTAAGGAGGGACGCATAATATCTTTCTAAGGTTCAGTCATCTAGTCTTGTGATCGTTCCACCTCATTGTTTCCATAATCCACCCAAGAATTGGAAGTAAAGTACAGTTTTAGCTCTTTTTACTTGCATAGCATCCAAATAGGACTTGCATTGCTATTGTCCATATGTTCTGCATAAAAAAATTAGAATAGTGATACATGCACATTACCCTTAGGTGCATGCCATGTAGTTGCATTCATAATTTCCATGCATGAAGTATATCATGTATCTCAATTTTTCTCCAATGGTGAATTAAATTGTTCCATACCTTCTAAATAGTGCAAATTAACGAGTATGCAAAAATAAGCCCAATAAAATATTCATTATCAATTATGGATATAAGGGCTGGAAAAAAAAGAGAAAAATCTGAAAAATATGCATAAAGAGAAAAAGGGAAAGAGTTATTTAGAAGAAAGTAGAATAAGAAGGAGAAAGGAACATAATATCACCTGCATTTCAAGATAATTGAGTACATGATGTAGCTTAACTAGATATCCATCTCATTAGTGCATGCATCATTCCACTCAATTCTAGGCATTAGGGCATTTATCATGTGCATTTGCATCATGTAGGACATTTTTTGTATTATGCATGTTGAAACAGTACAATACTTCCACTTTCTTCCATGAGACACCCATCTTCATCCACCCGTTGCTCGGATTGGTAGGCCACCGTGAACTTCTCCTCACTAATGAATATCAGGAGAACTGCTTCCATGTAGATGGTAGTTAGGGCGAGCAACGTAGTATAGGCGATCACAAGATGCACCAAGACTGAACCGGTGAGTTTTATTATGTTAACTGCCTTATGTGATAGTGTTCATCAGTTTTGAGGTCAATTTCTTTTATGGATGATTATTGTCGCCTTCAGTGTAATTACCGTTCTGTGGTTAGAGAGGGTCGGTATGTGAATGTCCGGTGGGAGTCATATGGGATGTTGGTTGTGGTGTGTTGTTCTTCAGTTGACATTGGCAATTCTATTATAAGGATTAGTTGCTCGAGGGCGAGCAACGTTCAAGCTTAGGGGAGTTTGATGCGATGATTTTGTGTCACATTTATAGACCTGTTTGATATGTGTTTTATGCTTTTATTAGTCATTTTTATGGTTAATGTTGCATAATTCACCCACTTTGGTCTTTGCCACTATTTTATGTCACATACCCTTTATTTCATTGTTTTGAGCATTAATTGTCAAAATATTATTATTTGTGTGAATTTATGTGATCTTGTGTTTGAATTTCAGGACAAACGAGTATTTGCTTCCGTCGGTAACATCGACAGAAGTCGATACCATCGACATGATCACAGCTTGCCAGCCGAAAGGAGCAGCAAAGCGTCGATACTATCGACAGGGATGTCGATGGTATCGAGCCACCTTCAGGTTGCTAGCAAAGAAGTAGTCGATAGTATCGACCCCAAGTCGATACCATCAACACACGGAGGCTACAGTGACACAAAACAACAAAACCATCGCTACAAGGTAGTCGATACCATCGACCCGAGTCGATGGTATCGAGACTATCTCAGGCACTCAGACGAAAGGAAAGAAGGGCTGCCGCTACCACACTGGGTCGATACCATTGACCCGCTCGGTGGTATCGACACCGTCAGATATGCGTTTGATTCAGAATGATCCAAATCGGACGGCTGAAGTTAATTAAGGACCTAATGAGGGAATTAAAGCTAAGGACGACCGCCCAGACGAGAGGATCATCTGATTAGCCATTGCATGAGTATCGAGGAGCAGTAGAGAGGAGAACGGAGGCCAGAAGATCATACCAGTTGATTCGTGCACCGCAGAAGATGGATTTGACCACCGAAAGGCGGGAGAGAACATGTTCTACACAAAGGATCAACCGGTTCTTCTCCGTTCAGGGGTTTCACATCTCAATTCACATTTTTCACATGATTTCCCCTATCTCTACCTTGTACTTGTTTGAGATGAACATGCGAGGCTAATCCCCTTTGTCTTTAGGACCGGGAGTAGCCCGGGAATTCATTGTATGACAATTTTACAATAGTAATTCATATTTTATCTCTTAAATCTGTGGTATAGTTTCGTTTTCTCCATATATTGTTATGCTTGATCACCATAGTAATAACCTAATGCTCTTAATCACTTTGAAAGAAGAATTAACAGTTGAAAAGAGACGAAATCTACATTAATCGATAAATCCCTTGACCATGGTGGTGTAAAATTAATGGTGGATACTGAGAGATCGTTCATAATGCACCTAGTTTAGGGTATAGGTTACTACGACGGTGGAACCGACCTAAACCTAGGTAGTGAATTGCACCACGACAGTGGGTAATTCTATTTTCAGGCCACTACCCAGATAGAGAGATAAAATTGAGGCATTATATAAAATCTAATACAATGAAAACCCGCGGTGAAACCGCAATCCTAAAGATACCCTTTTGAATTGATTAAATTAACATTTAATCGATCATTTGTTTTGTTTTGTTTTTATTTTCTTTTAATTTTAACAACAACCCCCAATTTTTTATTCGGCTTAGCTGATCGCAAATAGTTAGTAGGAGTCTCCAACAATTCCGAGTATCCCTGTGTTCGACTCGGGCCTCACAAAGGCATGTACTACTCGACACGTTCACTTGAGTTTTAGTGCACAGTAAAATTGCGTCATGTGTATGCAAGTGAAGGCTGAACATCAGAAGCCAGCAGGTACGCTGCAACCTTTGCCGATACTGCAGTGGAAATGGGATCATGTAACCATGGATTTCGTAGTTGGTCTACCCAAGACAACTAGGAATCATGATTCCATTTTGGTGATAGTGGACAGATTGTGTGGGCTCCGATCTCCAAACCACGAATTAATCCCCATTTAAACATGTGCGGAAGCAATCGCTAAACAGCGGAAGACCAAAATCACGGGAAATTAAAACTTTTCGAGACAAGAGCTTGAAACCACAAACCTTTTCCATAGAAAAAGGATTTAACTGTTTACATCACTGACAATTACTTCTTGAGTAATTATATACAACATGATACAAAACTTCTCAAGAATTCATACTCAAAACATTCCAAGACCTGAGAGTACAGAGGACACACAGGACTTGATTCTAACTACACCATAAAGCAGGCTGAATCTCCACCTGAGATTTACTGCTCCTGATGCTGTTGTTGCTGGGATTGGTCACCTGTGTTCTTGTTTCTCCGTCTTCGACGACCACCTAAAAAGTAGAAGTCTACGGGGTGAGACAATTATACATAATTGCCCCAGCGGGAGTTATAACTCTCCACTAGAAGCTTTATAAGCAAGGCAGGGAATAACTAAAGCAATAAAAGCCTTCAAGATATTCACTAGCAGTTTTGATGATAAGTAAGAGTTCAATCAATATTAAAATATGAGAACATCTATACCATTCAAGGTAACATCAATCAAATAACTCGTAGATAACTCTAACAGATATACTACGCTGTTGATTATGTTTTCAAACATTATTATGCCCTGTGGAGATGAGGTATACCACTCATACTCCAACCAACCACTGTTAAGTCGCCTCGGTATCATACTAGGTCATCGAAAGAGCCGGATTCTCATGACCTTCACCTTCCTCAGTCAGTTAGAGGTTTGATTGTTAGACATCTGGCGGGATGTCTTTAGTAATAGCTCACCAGGGTACTCTGGTCCTTCGCTATTTTTAGAGTTACAGTGGCATTCTGTACTCTCTTCACCATCGGAAGATTTCTTGTTTATCTTTCACCGATGCGGTGTTTGTGTCTTTAAGGGAGTGTAGAGATACATCTCACCTTTTGGACTTTGTGGTGGGGTTTGATGGACTACTAGAATCTACATCAAATCCTCTCACCCTTTCTCTTTTAGTGAAGGTATGACGGACTACATGAATCTACATCAAATACCTACACTAGGATGTAAGGTTCTACACATCTATGTACCCCACATACTCAAAAGTATGTGATCCAGGAGTTGGAAAACTTGTTTCACCATCATTTAGACTCTGACAATGATGGATCTATGATCAGGGATGTTCATTTCACTTGATTAGTTAGGTACATTCAGTATTCTTTAAACATTGTTCTTCAAACAATAACATTAGCACAACAGCTATAATGAGAATACATAAATGTAGCAGGCCTAACTCTTTTCAATCATCAGTTCTCAGTCATCTCATCACAAGTCATCTGTCAAGCATGACCTTGATGGTGTTTATGGCTTTCACAGCCCATAAATCACAAAAGATGTCACTCACAGTGCATCAATATGGTTCACTATTCATAAAGCTTAAAACATGCTTTCAATGAATATAACATGGTATTCCATACCTAGATATGACCATCATCTCATAACAACCTGCATGGTTAATTCAACAGATAATAGTAAACAATTCAACAATTAGGGTTTACTATTCATCTTTCATGTCATCACCCTAAAATTAGGGTTTACTATTCACTCCATGGTGAATTGTACTCATTACATCATCATGTAAGAGAAACATCATCATTAAGGCTCTTAATTAAGATTAAGATCCATTAGAGATCATAATTAGGGTTTCCATGACCTCACATAGGTGGGTCATTCCCTAATCATGCACATTCATGTGTAATTGAAGTATCTCACTTGAGTTTCCACCTACAAAGGGTACTTTCTCTCTCTAGGATACTTTCTCTCTCTAGAAATACTTTCTCTCTCCTCTCACTAGTAGATGGTGGCAACACCACTCTAGATCAGGTTGAGATAAGTCTCCATTGACTAACATAAGCCAAAACATCAACATCATGTGATTAGGGTTTGATTAGAACAAGGTTTAACCCCTTTAGACCCCTCAAGGGTATTTTGGTAATTTTCCACAAGATCACCATCATGGGTTAACTCACTAATCACGTAGTCCCTTAATGACCTAGGTTACCATTAGGGTTTAGATTGGATCACCATTGAACTAATTACATCATCAAATGGTTAAGTACAAACCATCACCAATCTCCAAACGGTTTCAACCTTCAAACGGTTTCAACCACCCAAACGGTCTTGAGACCGTTTGGCCCCAAACGGTCTTGAGACCGTTTGGAGGTGAAAACCGTTTAGAAGTGTTGACTTCCAAACCGTTTGGAGTTTCAATCGGTTTGAGACCGTTTGATCAAACTTGCTTGAGATCGATTGGACCAAACGATCTTGAGGTCGTTTGAGCCCAAACGGTCTTGAGACCGTTTGGATCCAAACGGTCTTGAGACCGTTTGGTCCAAATGGGCTCAAACCGTTTGGACTTCCAAAGTGGTTCAAAGGTTACCAATGTTCATGGATATGTGTGTTGAAGCCCTCATTTGGTTAAAGCTATGCTAACCACTTATAAATTGAGTCAATTAGGGTTAGCCTTAGCCATTTAGACATCAAATTGACCCTCAATTGCAAGCCAATTAGGGTTCAATCTCTCTCAATTAGGGTTTCAAATCGGTTGGTCATCAATGTTCAACAAGGTGAATCAATTCAAGGTTGAACCTATCAATTGACCTCCAATTGGGCTCAAACTTGGCCCAAACGGTCTTGAGGTCGTTTGGACATCATACAAACGGTCTTGAGACCGTTTGCCCAAAGTTTGACCAAAAACCAAGTCGTTTTGACTAGGGTTGAAGTCCAATTAGGTCAAAATCAGCAATTTTCATCAATTCATCAATTTCCTACAATTGGACCCTCAAACCATTAGATTGACTCAACCCTAGAACTTCAAACGGTCTTGGGTTGTGCCCAAACGGTCTTAGGACCGTTTGGAGGAATCCCCAAATGGTCTTGAGACCGTATGGGTCCTTCAACCCAAAACTCAACAAGATCTATGTTTCAAATCAGCACTTTTTCACCCGATTAGGGTTTCATGTTGAAGTGCCTTCAACTCTCAATTGGTTGAGGATTAGACTTTGATTCTTTGCAGAGATGAAATTCAATATATTAGGAACAGACCCTCAAACGGTCGTCCCTTGGTCAACTCTTTCAAATGGTCTTCAGACCATTTCAATCCAAACGGTCTTGCAAGACCGTTTGAGAGCAAACGGTTTGAAACCGTTTGAACCCAAACGGTTTGCAACCGTTTGGACCAAAAGGGTCCAAGGTCGTTTGAAAAAGTAACATAGGGAATCACTCCCATCATCTTCAACCTCTAGCAAGGTCGGTTCCTCCACTGATTTGCTTGCAAACGTGCAAGGAAGAAGGGAGGTAGAAGGAGAATTTACCAAGTAAATTGCAAGAATTAAGCATACATATAAAGCAAAAGTTTAGAGTTATAAAACCCGCCTAAAGGTTGATCTTAGAGCTCCAAGCCTTCAAGCTCCAAGCTTTAATGGCGTCCTTGAGCTTCCACAACTTGGTCAGAGGTGAATTCTCCAAGGAAACGTTGGTTTGGTTGGCTAGAACAAGAAAACTAAGTAAGCTAACCACAAAACCAACCTTTAGAAAGTGAATTCCTCCATGAATTCAAGCTAGAAGGTGGGGTTCTCTTACCTAGAACAAGTTGGTCGTCCCCCTGAGCTACAGAGCTATCCTTGGTCGTTTGAGCAAGAAGAGAAGAGAATGAAGGAAAGGAAAGATCGTTCACTTATCTTGTAAAGAAGTGGCTTATATACTTTAGCCCCTTTTACACCCTAAGGACCTCACAAGATTGGAAATCACATCTAAGTCCCTCCTTGATCAAAGGCACGTCCAAACTCATCTATCCTTATGCAAATCTCATGGAATCTCAAGATCTAAGGGTAAAGAAAGCCAACCTACAACTAGGGTACATCCATGAAAGGTTTCCATACCCATTTTAGGCGATTTCTATCACAAAGATCATCTTTTCTTATCTGATCAATCTTTGATTTGCCCCTTTCATCATTTCTACTCTAAATGATGACAAGAGTCATAAAAGATGTTCTAGATACTAAGAATTACAACTTGGACCCCTCAATTTGGGTAAATTACACTTTACCCCAAATTAGGGCTTCTAAGCATGGGGATTGCTTCCACAACTGCACCTTGGTGCTCAAGCTTGGGAAATCCCTCAAACTTCATCACAGACATCCTCATGATGTCTCAACATCAAAGGAACATATTATCTTGTGAATTTTGCAAGTTCAACCCTTAAACTGGGTAATTTGCACATAGGTCCCTGCATACAACACAATGCTACAACTTTATACAAAAAGGAGCAAAACTGAAAGTAAATGTTCCTGAGGAACTTAATTACATTCCAAGGAGTGTTCACAAGTATATTATTACATATTTAGGCAAAACTTCTAGGGTTAGCTCATAACCCATGCCAGGGGTGTTACAAATCATAAACCCCTAACAAGGATTTCGTCCCCGAAATCTCAGAAAGAAAAGGGGAAAGCAGATTTGTTTATTTTAAGAACATAAACCCCTAACAAGGGATGTTCTTAAAATTCTATCTTTATTTAGTATTACTTACTTGTATTATCAAAACTGTATATCTCTTTGGATTATATCAGATTGACTACTTGATTAGAATAATCAAAAGATAATATTTAAGGGTTTCCATATTTACCTTATCATCAGTAATTGTATACCTGGCCAGGGTATATGATTACTGAGGTAAGAAAATATGTACTTATATTTTACTATGTTCCTTCTCTTCTCTCTTTCTTACAAACATAAACATTAACTTTACTGAATTCTATATCCAGATCAATTCTTTAGTAACTTACCTTCTTATAGAAGTAAGCATGTCAAGGTATAAAACCCACTCAACGGAGTTTCCAACAACAACTACCTGCCCTATGACTAGATGTCATATTGCAGTTATGAATCACTCTTCGAGTGATGAAAGAGTGCGTAGCACCCGGGTCAAACAGAACAGATACTACACAAGTTCTAGACATATCAGAATATAAAAGTTCCATCTGACCTGTCACCACTTGTGGATCTTCCACTACTTCAGGTGGGTTCATAGCATAGAACCTTGCTGTAGCCTGTTGTTGAGGTGGTGCTGATGATCCAGCTTGAGACGCTTGCCCGCATCCTCGACCTATTCCTTGAGATTGTCCTCCCTGTGATCCCTGATGTCCTTGTCTCGGAGGTTGTGTCACACTGACAGGTTTAGACCAGCAGTCCTTCATCAAATGTCCCACCTTACCACAATTATAACAACTTCTTTCTTGTGGTCTTGGTGGTCCAGTAACGGACATTGATGCAGAGCTGTGAGTCTCCTGAGGTGGTTGTCCTTGTCCTCTACCTCTACTTGGAGACCACTCAGTCTGAGAACTAGATCTAGATGGTGGAGGGTTAGGTGCAGAGGATCTAGACTTCTTAAAGTCCATAGATGAAGAGCCTTGGAACTGTGGATATCTTTTCAGGGTTTCCCTCTTCTCAACCACAGATCTCTCTATCCTTCGGACTGATTCAACGAAGGTAGAGAATCTCTCTCGGTTTTCTAAGGCAGACACAGGGGTAGACATGTCAGCATTCAAACCCCTCTCAAACCTCCTGATTCTTTCTTCCTCTGTGGCAGCCATGTGCGGAAAAACCGCAACAACTCCATGAACTTAGCTTCATACTCGCTAATGTTCATCATGCCCTGTCTCAGTCTCTCAAACTGAGAGATCTTCTCGTCTAGGAAGGTCTTTGGGAAATATCTTTGTACAAATTCCCGCCGAAAGTCTTCCCACGAGATCTCTATTCCAGGTCTCTTCTGCTCTTCCATTGTCCACCAGTGACCAGCACTTCCTTTGAGAAGATATACAGCATGTCTAACATTCTCAGCTTCAGGGATATTGAGTATCCTAAAAGCCTTCTCCAGCTCTGTCAACCACAGATCAGCATCTGCGGGGTCAGCAGTCCCGAGGTACTCGGTAGCTCCGACACGACGTATTCGCTCGAACGTCTTCCCGATACCTTGCCCTTCTGGTTGGACAGGTGCCCTAGGTGCAGGCATAGGCAACCTGTCAGTTATGTGTGTCATGGCAGTCATGAACTCCCCAAACATTGTCTGGACTGCTGGGTTACCCATTTCAGCTGGGTCAAACTGGGGTGGCTCTCTAGGTTGTTCTGGTACAGTACCCTTTCTGGTACTCCTGCACCACCTTGAGGTGCACTGGCACTACTTTCTATCATATTCTCATCATGTGGTTCTGACATTCTTATGTATCTTCTTCTCCTGAGGAGTAGAAGATTCTATTAGATAAGGAAGGAATGCCAAAGATAGACTCGACTTCCTAAGTCCTATGCCTCTGTAGACTCGGCGAACCTAGAGCTCTGATACCACTTAATTGTGGGCTCCGATCTCCAAACCATGAATTAATCCCGATTTAAACATGTGTGGAAGCAATCGATAAACAGCGGAAGACAAAAATCACGGGAAATTAAAACTTTTCGAGACAAGAGCTTGAAACCACAAACCTTTTCCATAGAAAAAGGATTTAACTGTTTACATCACTGACAATTACTTCTTGAGTAATTATATACAACATGATACAAAACTTCTCAAGAATTCATACTCAAAACATTCCAAGACCTGAGAGTACAGAGGACAGATAGGACTTGATTCTAACTACACCATAAAGCAGGCTGAATCTCCACCTGAGATTTACTGCTCCTGATGCTGTTGTTGCTGGTATTGGTCACCTGTGTTCTTGTTTCTCCGTCTTCGACGACCACCTAAAAAGTAGAAGTCTACGGGGTGAGACAATTATACATAATTGCCCCAGCGGGAGTTATAACTCTCCACTAGAAGCTTTATAAGCAAGGCAGGGAATAACTAAAGCAATAAAAGCCTTCAAGATATTCACTAGCAGTTTTGATGATAAGCAAGAGTTCAATCAATATTAAAATATGAGAACATCTATACCATTCAAGGTAACATCAATCAAATAACTCGTAGATAACTCTAACAGATATACTACGCTGTTGATTATGTTTTCAAACATTATTATACCCTGTGGAGATGAGGTATACCACTCATACTCCAACCGACCACTGTTAAGTCGCCTCGGTATCATACTAGGTCATCGAAAGAGCCGGATTCTCATGACCTTCACCTTCCTCAGTCAGTTAGAGGTTTGATTGTTAGACATCTGGCGGGATGTCTTTAGTAATAGCTCACCAGGGTACTCTGGTCCTTCGCTATTTTTAGAGTTACAGTGGCATTCTGTACTCTCTTTACCATCGGAAGATTTCTTGTTTATCTTTCACCGATGCGGTGTTTGTGTCTTTAAGGGAGTGTAGAGATACATCTCACCTTTTGGACTTTGTGGTGGGGTTTGATGGACTACTAGAATCTACATCAAATCCTCTCACCCTTTCTCTTTTAGTGAAGGTATGACAGACTACATGAATCTACATCAAATACCTACACTAGGATGTAAGGTTCTACACATCCATGTACCCCACATACTCAAAAGTATGTGATCCAGGAGTTCCCTGGGGAAAACTTGTTTCACCATCATTTAGACTCTGACAATGATGGATCTATGATCAGGGTTGTTCATTTCACTTGATTAGTTAGGTACATTCAGTATTCTTTAAACATTGTTCTTCAAACAATAACATTAGCACAACAGCTATAATGAGAATACATAAATGTAGCAGGCCTAACTCTTTTCAATCATCAGTTCTCAGTCATCTCATCACAAGTCATCTGTCAAGCATGACCTTGATGGTGTTTATGGCTTTCACAGCCCATAAATCACAAAAGATGTCACTCACAGTGCATCAATATGGTTCACTATTCATAAAGCTTAAAACATGCTTTCAATGAATATAACATGGTATTCCATACCTAGATATGACCATCATCTCATAACAACCTGCATGGTTAATTCTACAGATAATAGTAAACAATTCAACAATTAGGGTTTACTATTCATCTTTCATGTCATCACTCTAAAATTAGGGTTTACTATTCACTCCATGGTGAATTGTACTCATTACATCATCATGTAAGAGAAACATCATCATTAAGGCTCTTAATTAAGATTAAGATCCATTAGAGATCATAATTAGGGTTTCCATGACCTCACATAGGTGGGTCATTCCCTAATCATGCACATTCATGTGTAATTGAAGTATCTCACTTGAGTTTCCACCTACAAAGGGTACTTTCTCTCTCTAGGATACTTTCTCTCTCTAGAAATACTTTCTCTCTTCTCTCACTAGTAGATGGTGGCAACACCACTCTAGATCATGTTGAGATAAGTCTCCATTGACTAACATAAGCCAAAACATCAACATCATGTGATTAGGGTTTGATTAGAACAAGGTTTAACCCCTTTAGACCCATCAAGGGTATTTTGGTAATTTGCCACATGATCACCATCATGGGTTAACTCACTAATCACGTAGTCCCTTAATGACCTAGGTTACCATTAGGGTTTAGATTGGATCACCATTGAACTAATTACAACATCAAATGGTTAAGTACAAACCATCACCAATCTCCAAACGGTTTCAACCATCAAACGGTTTCAACCACCCAAACGGTCTTGAGACCGTTTGGCCCCAAACGGTCTTGAGACCGTTTGGATCCAAACAGTCTTGAGACCGTTTGGAGGTGAAGACCGTTTAGAAGTGTTGACTTCCAAACCGTTTGGAGCTTCAATCGGTTTGAGACCGTTTGATCAAACTTGCTTGAGATCGATTGGACCAAACGATCTTGAGGTCATTTGAGCCCAAACGGTCTTGAGACCGTTTGGATCCAAACGGTCTTGAGACCGTTTGGTCCAAATGGGCTCAAACCGTTTGGACCTCCAAAGTGGTTCAAAGGTTACCCATGTTCATGGATATGTGTGTTGAAGCCCTGATTTGGTTAAAGATATGCTAACCACTTATAAATTGAGTCAATTAGGTTTAGCCTTAGCCATTTAGACATCAAATTGACCCTCAATTGCAAGCCAATTAGGGTTCAATCTCTCTCAATTAGGGTTTCAAATCGGTTGGTCATCAATGTTCGACAAGGTGAATCAATTCAAGGTTGAACCTATCAATTGACCTCCAATTGGGCTCAAACTTGGCCCAAACGGTCTTGAGGTCGTTTGGACATCATCCAAACTGTCTTGAGACCGTTTTCCCAAAGTTTGACCAAAAACCAAGTCATTTTGACTAGGGTTGAAGTCCAATTAGGTCAAAATCAGCAATTTTCATCAATTCATCAATTTCCTACAATTGGACCCTCAAACCATTAGATTGACTCAACCCTAGACCTTAAAACGGTCTTGGGTTGTTCCCAAACGGTCTTAGGACCGTTTGGAGGAATCCCCAAACGGTCTTGAGACCGTTTGGGTCCTTCAACCCAAAACTCAACAAGATCAATGTTTCAAATCAACACTTTTTCACCCGATTAGGGTTTCATGTTGAAGTGCCTTCAACTCTCAATTGGTTAAGGATTAGACTTTGATTCTTTGCAGAGATGAAATTCAATATATTAGGAACAGACCCTCAAACGGTCGTCCCTTGGTCAACTCTTTCAAATGGTCTTGAGACCGTTTCAATCCAAACGGTCTTGCAAGACCGTTTGAGAGAAAACGGTTTGAAACCGTTTGAACCCAAACGGTTTGCAACCGTTTGGACCAAAAGGGTCCAAGGTCGTTTGAAAAAGTAACATAGGGAATCACGCCCCTCATCTTCAACCTCTAGCAAGGTCGGTTCCTCCACTGATTTGCTTGCAAACGTGCAAGGAAGAAGGGAGGTAGAAGGAGAATTTACCAAGTAAATTGCAAGAATTAAGCATACATATAAAGCAAAAGTTTAGAGTTATAAAACCCGCCTAAAGGTTGATCTTAGAGCTCCAAGCCTTCAAGATCCAAGCTTTAATGGCGTCCTTGAGCTTCCACAACTTGGTCAGAGGTGAATTCTCCAAGGAAACGTTGGTTTGGTTGGCTAGAACAAGAAAACTAAGTAAGCTAACCACAAAACCAACCTTTAGAAAGTGAATTCCTCCATGAATTCAAGCTAGAAGGTGGGGTTCTCTTACCTAGAACAAGTTGGTCGTCCCCCTGAGCTCCAGAGCTATCCTTGGTCGTTTGAGAAAGAAGAGAAGAGAATGAAGGAAAGGAAAGATCGTTCACTTATCTTGTAAAGAAGTGGCTTATATACTTTAGCCCCTTTTACACCCTAAGGACCTCACAAGATTGGAAATCACATCTAAGTCCCTTCTTGCTCAAAGGCACGTCCAAACTCATCTATCCTTATGCAAATCTCATGGAATCTCAAGATCTAAGGGTAAAGAAAGCCAACCTACAACTAGGGTACATCCATGAAAGGTTTCCATACCCATTTTAGGTGATTTCTATCACAAAGATCATCTTTTCTTATATGATCAATCTTTGATGTGCCCCTTTCATCATTTCTACTCTAAATGATGACAAGAGTCATAAAAGATGTTCTAGATACTAAGAATTACAACTTGGACCCCTCATTTTGGGTAAATTACACTTTACCCCAAATTAGGGTTTCTAAGCATGGGGATTGCTTCCACAGCTGCACCTTGGTGCTCAAGCTTGGGAAATCCCTCAAACTTCATCACATACATCCTCATGATGTCTCAACATCAAAGGAACATCTTATCTTGTGAATTTTGCAAGTTCAACCCTTAAACTGGGTAATTTGCACATAGGTCCCTGCATACAACACAATGCTACAACTTTATACAAAAAGGAGCAAAACTGAAAGTAAATGTTCCTGAGGAACTTAATTACATGCCAGCGAGTGTTCACAAGTATATTATTACATATTTAGGCAAAACTTCTAGGGTTAGCTCATAACCCAGGTCAGGGGTGTTACAGATTGACAAAGTCTGCCCATTTCCTACCTATGAAGATGACATATACAATCGAGAAACTCGCTAGAGTATAAGTAGATGAGATAGTACGTTTGCATGGTGTGCCAGCGAGGATAGTTTCTGACAGATGTCCTCAGTTTACAAGTCATTTCTGGGAACAGTTGCACAGAGCATTGGGAACGCAGTTGAGGTTCAATACCGCTTTCCACCCGTAGATAGATGATAGTTTGAGAGGACTATTCAAATTCTGGAGAATCTCCTTTGAGCTTGTGTTTTGCAGTTCCTAGGCAGTTGGGATGTGCATCTGAGTTTGATAGAGTTTGCTTATAACAACAGTTATCAGCGAAGCATTGACATGGCTCCCTATGAGGCTTTGTATGGGAGGAAGTGCATATCTCCTTTATGTTGGTATGAGTCTGGTGAGCATCAGTTGTTGGGTCCTCAGTTAGTACAACAGACAAAAGAAAAGATCAAGGTGATACAACAACAGTTGAAAGTGGCACAGGACAGGCAGAAGTCTTATGCCGACAATCGTCGACGACCTTTGGAGTTCCAAGTAGGAGACAAAGTGTATCTTAAAGTCTCTCCGTGGAAAGGCGTGTTGAGATTTGGCCGGAAGGGTAAGTTGGCACCCAGGTATATGGGGCCTTACCCAGTTAGAGCACGTGTTGGTAAGGTAGCTTATGAGATAGAGTTACCTGCAGAGTTGTACAGATTACATCCAGTGTTCCATGTCAGTATGCTGAAGAAAAGCCATCCAGATTCAAGAACAATGATACAACCAGTTGAGGTTGTGCTGGATGAAGATGTGACCTACGAGGAAGGTCCTGTGGCGATCCTTGACAAAAGGGTCAAGAAGCTGAAGAGGAAGGACCTAGTTCTTGTGAAGGTTTGTTGGCGGCATCATGGCGTTGAGGAAGCCACATGGGAGCTTGAGGAAGAGATGAGGAGGAAGTATCCCTCGCTTTTCTCTTCGGATTTCGGGGATGAAATACCTTAAAGGGGGTTATCTTGTAAGGACCCTGACCTTCATTTAGGGCTTACCCTATTTGCTTTGCTTATCCTTGGTGCTTTGGTGCTTGCTAATCACCTTTAGTGGTGATTAGGGTTTGGTTGTGCTTTGTTGAGAGTTGGAGATGCTACTTGCAAATAACCCAAGTCTAGGATTTTGTGGACATGTTTGCCACCTTGTGAGGTGTTCCCCTCTCTCTTTGCTTCCTCTAGGGTTGAGAGGAAGGCTTGGACTTGTTGCTTGAGCTCTTTGGGCCTTGGTTGAGCTTGTTTGGGCCTTGAGGTGCCTTGTTTTGGCTTGGTTGAGCCTTGTGTCGCCTAAGATGGGGTGTATGTCGACCTAGAGGTGAGTTTGTCGGCCAACATGTGAGGCGCGTCGCCCTAGTTGCAAGCTTGTTGTGTCGCCCATGGTGCTTGATCTAACCTTGACCTTGTTTAGTGGACACTTGGTGCATATCTTGGACAAGTGTATAAGGCTTGCTAGAGTAGGTGGCTTGAGCTTTAGGACAAGTGTCCCTAGGTGGGTGACACCTTGCCATGCTCCACCTTGTTTTCTCCTCCCTTTCCTTCTATATAGGTGGTTCTTTACCTTGTTTTGAGTTCCTTTGATCCTTTAGTTTCCTTATCCACCTTGAGTGCACAACACTCCCTCCTTTCCTTGCTTGTGTCAGATGATACACCCCTTGAAGGAGCAGCCTGGTGGCCGACACACCTTGGAGAAGAAGAGTGGTGGCCGATACACCCTTGGAAGAGCAAGTGGTGGTCGACATCCCTTGAAGCTTGGAGTTCTTCTTCTTCGGAGCTTGGAGCTTAAGACGGGTTGCATAACTTCTAAACCCTAACTACTTTATCTCTTGCTATGATCATTGTTTACATGTCAGTAGCTTAGTTTCTTGCTTAGCTTCCTTGTTGGCCGATCTTGTGATCTAGGGTTGTAGGTGAGCAACACTCCTTTCTCCCCTTGGTCTAGAGGAGTGAGTTTGAGATTCTAGTAGCATGAGCAACACCCCTGTTTCTTGGTCAATTGATGTGAGCTTGTGTTCTAGTTGCTTGAGCAATACTCTCCTCTCACCATGGGCTAGAAGGTCAGCTCGGTTAGAGGTGACTCTCTTCTAGGGTTTCTCCTTGTGACCCGTTTGGTGATAGAAGAAGTGCAAGACCCCTCCTTTTTAGTTGATTGAGGTGAGCCTTCTCTTGACCCACTAGGGTTTCGGGTGTCCATGTGTGAGGTGGTAGACGATCTTGTAAGTTAACACCTTAGACGATATAAGCTTTGGGGAGGTGCTGCCCGACAACCCTCTTGACCTAAACTCTTAGGCGATATGCTATGCTGGTTTGGACGATATCTTGATTCTTTTAGCTGTTGTAACGGACGATACCTTCCTTTGGTTTGGTGTTGGACGACACACTTGAAGTCGTGACGGGCGTCACACCATTGCTATGACTTGTGTCGGCCGATAGGCCATAAGTTAATAGGCTGGATGATAGACCCGTTTGCTGGTTGCTTGAGTTTAGAACACCAGACTTATACATAGCTGGTGGGCATGGCTGGTAGACCTGTGATGGGCATCACATTAGCCTAGTATGTCGGCCGACATGCTCAGTGTGATGGGCGTTGCAGCTGGTATGCCCGACGTAGCATCGTGGGTATAGCTGAGAGTGTCGGCCGTCATGAGGTGAGCTTTATGGCTGAGCCTTAGGTGAGGGCATGATGCCCGACACAACCTTTTCGTAAGGGCTTAAGTTACCTCTAGTGAAGGTTCCGTCAACCATAGAAACCGAGGTGTTAATCTCATACCACGTTTACCTTGATGATGGTCTGTGCTATGCTTAATAATGATGATGGCAACGTTAGTTCCTTTTATCTTAATCGTAATAATCATCGGTATAATACCCAAGAATAATAATGAGCATGTAATGCAGAGTGTTATGAGGCATGATTAAGGAAAGGATATTATTCCTACTATCACTTTGTGTTGATAATGCGCTTAATCCTAAATGTCACCCTATGTTGATAATATAAGTTTCTAAGTTATTCAAGTTGATTATTGAATAATGCTGACCATGCAGGCAATGCATAGACAAATGAAAGGCTATGAGGAATGATTATGTGCGAACAATGAGATGACAAGAACATTGTGGATGATGTTCCATGATGATGATATAAGCCTTGAGAGGCAGTGGCACTATGTGATGAGGGATTGAGATCCCAGGGTACGTGATGATCCTTGAGATGGATCTGGATTGATTGGCAAGAGGCCAAGTGACAACATGTGATGGTGGATCCTTGAGATGGATCAGGTTGATGTGATTACAATAATAACATAATGTTGAGTTTATGTTGTTTACTTCCTGTTATATCTTGCATGTTATATAACTTGGTTGAATCTTGCAATCCATCTAAAAGATACTAATTAATCACAGTAAAATCTATCATGTAGTTTTCCCTGGCCATAGATCCATCATCGTCAGGACTTGGTGATCGTGAAACGGGTTCTCCTGTGGGTCAACCTGAAGCGCATATTTTTGAATATGTGAGGTTTCTCCTAACCTCAAATAGAGAGGGAAACGAGTGGAGCTGCAGTTGCAGACTCGGATATGTGATGAGCATGGTGAACTGGCCCATGGCTCTGGATATGGGATATGATGAACATGAATGCGTTCATGGCTCAGAGCACGGTGATCAGGCCCGTGGCTCGGTTTTACTAGCGTCGTGACCTGTACCAAGGCGGGCTAGGCAGAGGGTAGCCTGAGGAGCTTACCCTGTGGCTAAAGGCCACTTGAGCATGAGACTGTGGTCCTGCTTTGTTTCTCGTGTACTGACCATGAGGGGTGAGGTCATGGATTCCGACTCTTCCATTGACCTTGTATGGCACCAGTTATGGGCTTCGCAACCGAAGGTTGGATTTGAACGCTAAAGTTCACTTCCTCAGGGCATAATAATACGTAATTCAGCCGAATAGTATTTACTGTTTAGGACAAACACCAAACATTGGTTGAGGCCTTGTTTGTGTAGTTAACTCTATGTGTATCTTGCAGTTGCGTATATGTTTCTCATATATGGTAAGCTTTATATGTCCTATCTTGCGAATCATGTTTCATAAGGAAATAGTTGGATAAATAACTGAATACTCTTGGTAAGATCGATAATCATGAACAATCTTATCTTATAGCTGCTCTTGTTATACCTTTATCAGTTAGCTGCTTTATATAAATATATATACCTGAGGTTTTGTAGTTTTGGCGGGGAGTTATGCCTCCCGCTGGGACAATGGTCAATTGTCTCACTCCGCTGAGTTACACCCCTTTTTAGGTGATCGAGCTAGGCGTGGTGGTGGTCGCGGAGTTGTGGCCGAGCAGCAAGAAGATCAGTAGAAGGCAAGCGATGGATACGCTGCTGTTTTGGATGTTTTGTGATAGAGTCTAGAGTCATCCCTGTACTCTCAGGTCCTTGGTGGTGTTTTGACGTTGTTTCACGATGTACAGCTGTAGATGTTTTGCATATCCTACTGTTGTCCGGTTGTGGGCCTTTATGTATGTATAAACAGGTGATGAAATCATGATATGATGGAATAGCTGTTGACATATATCGAGGTTTGAATGTATGTATATAACCTTTTTTCTTGCAGGGTGTGGATTGGAATGTAATAGTTTCTCAGTTTATCAATTTTCCGCAATCGGTTTTAATTAACCCATGTTTTCGATGATCTGTGGTTATGGTGTATTCTGCACGTTTTCACGTAACACCTCACTATCTGCGTGATAGTGGGATGTGTTGCCACACTGACGATCAAGGACCAGAAATTGCTGAACAAGGTCCTAAGGTCGCAGGCAGATGAAGAAGACGTCGTGTGGAGTGACGACTGCTTCTCCGTACGACGGGGAGCACTCAGAAGCATATTCCGCTCGCCAGCCGTTGTCGGAAAAAGGCTGTTCAGGGTCCTAGAAGGTGCAATAATAGAGAACATTAGCACCGGGACAGGTCGGACAACAATATACAACGCCACCCCGACCTTGGCAAGAAGACTGATGATAGGAGTGCTAGACTCCACTGCGGTGGCCAACATGCTACAACACATGAAAGAGCACAACACAAACATCGTGTTGGCCCCGTACAAGCACCGCAACATATGGTTCCTCTATGTGGCAGACCTCAGGAACCACAACGTCCAACTTCTTAGCTGCAGCAACAACGAGGTGCCACACTCCAGGCATATCTTTAGATGCCCAGAAGACAAACATCTCAGGCTTCTACCACTGCGTCTTCTGCGAGCCATCAAGCAAGGAGTCCAATATCACAACGGCATTTGGAACTTCTTCTCTATCAGAGACTTCCCCGTCCAAGGAGAAGAGGGAAGCGGAAACAGCGCCTTCATCATCTTACACGCCATGGAGTTGCACAACATATTCAGATACATAAGGCATCTCCAGGGCCAAAACTTTTACCACCTCAGGAGCATATACGCCCTGTTGCTGATCAAAGACGCGCGCTATTTCCGAGACACAGGGGTACCAGAGAGGCTGTTGAACAGCGATCAAGAAGACGAATCTTCACAATCCAACAACACTCCAGAGAAAGAAGCTGAGATGGAAACTGACACCTACGGGGCAGGCAAGCAGTTAGAGATCCTGCGGGAAGTGCACGTATTCAAAGACCCTGCTTCGCCTAAAACACCAGAAGGACTGATAAAAAATTTTGACCACTTCTCGTGCACTACACTCACGCAGGAGCAGGTCAATGAAATTCTTCTGAAGTTAGCCGACTCTACCCCGAAAAACGTAATCTATGAGGCAGGCAATTTCATAGTCCCGGTTGATGACCTAAGGGACATGGTAAAAGATGGAGGATGCTTGGCGATATCTGTGGCGGCCACCTACATCCAGACATTACAGACAAAGTTTGAGCATGCATACATTGCACATCCAATGTTGTTCAACGACATCTGCCTCGCCGATGAGTCAGGATCAAAGCAATCTTTTCTGGCATAATTGCAGCGCAGGGTTCCATGAACTATCTATCTACCCATCCTGCACTACAACCACTGGACACTCCTGACGATGTACACTCGCCAATGAGTAGAAATCTTCTACAACAGCTTGGACAACAACAAAGATCATCTAGTGCAGTGTACATCAACATCGTTGACATCCCTTGAGCACTTAGTATGAAAATACTACGACGAGATGGCAGCACTGATACAACCATTCCTAGAGACGGCAACAAGCAAATGGCACGAGCTCTAGTTCTGCCACCGCAGTCCGCAACAAATTCCTCTATCCAACGACTGCGGCATCTTCGTCCTAGAATGGATATCAAATGAGGCGATGCCTGACCAGCTCCACCACATCAACTACCACATCAAGCGTGGAGAGTATGTGTGGGATCTTCTATCTGGCGCAGGCGCGCTCACCAGTTAACCCTCACTGAGTTAACATTACCCACCTTATCCACTTCACAACTCTGGGACAGAGTGTGGAGTAAGTTTGGGGGGGTACCATGTACCAGTGAGGGAGGTATAAAAAGAATATTTTCTTCAAACTCCACCCTTTATGTTCTTTTGTTCTTCTCCTATATCATGTGTACATATACATATAGATGCTCATACAAAAATTTCGCTAAAAATTTTGAATATTTTTGCTTATTTTGTCTCCACACATATGTACAAAGACACTATATAGTAAAAACCTAATCCGACTTCTTGCCAGTTTATTTTCTATGTGCCTAAGGAGATACAAGTTTTGTTATGTCTTTCTGATAATGCAGCCTCAAAAAATAAAAGACTATGACTTTCCACGCCAAATTTTTTGAAAAAATAATCTCACAATAGCTAAGAGACGTGTATGCAGAAGGAAAAAGCTGCCCAAACAACAAAAATTCCTCTTGTTTTCCCTTACCCAACGAAAATCCCAAAAAGAGAGAATAGACTTATGAGAGTGAATAAAAGCATGAGAGTTGTGCCAAATGAAAAGAAAAAAATATATATACACACTTGTTTTCCAAAAGTATCCATCTTTAGGCATGGTAGATCCGGGGCAGTGGTACGTAGGATGTGAAATCACTGCTCTAAAGCCATCTGGCTTGGACTGCAGGGACCACTTGCCCGTTAACGGACTCGTACCTGGATGGACTGATGGAAAACAAGAAAAACCCAAAAAGCCTTAAGCCTACCCAAGCACACAACTTTCTGCCCTCAAAAGATGTTTGGTGTGAAAGCTAACTTCGAAATCATGCACGCAAGTCTCGCCGAAGCTGTGGAGAATTTTTTTGCTGAAATAATAAGGTAGGAAATGCGAAGTCTGTTGTTCGTGGTCGGGCAGTATTCTCTGTAAGACATCTCAACGCTCGCTCAAACCCATGGTCTGAAAACTATACCGGTCAAGAAAAAGCATCACAAAATAAAGTTTAAAGATTGATTGAGGACAATCAAAATGATAAGTTTGGGGGAGTTAATAACACCAAATTTTGTGATGTTTTTGGCCCTTATTTCGTTATCAAAACTTCCCTTTTTAACTGTTTTCCTCTTATTTTTGTCATGTTTTTGAATAAACAGGCCACACTACGCTATTAACTCAATTTTAACATCTTTTGTAGAGTTTTCCTCATTTTTCAACTCATTTATCAGCAAAAAGGCCCGTCCCGACCCATAAACGTGTTCCACCTGCATCAACCTCCTTACCAACTAGCCAGCCGATACGCTCGCTACCCGACACAGGGCAACATGATACATTGTCGCCCAAGAGGATGCCGCACAACAGGGAGCGGATGAGCAATATGCCATTTACCTGACAGGGAGCCGGACTCACCACGACTGTTGAAGCGTGTCGCGCGATATAGGCCACCCACCGGCAGGCGCCACTCGTCACGGTGACCGACACGCTCCCAGCCTGACACCCTTGTGCCGGGCGACACGCATATTGGGCATCCCTGAAGCTGCAATAATGGAGCTGAAGGAGGGCACGTGGAGCCTGGAAAACCACATCCTCTCCCAACCGCTGCCTATAAATAGCAGCTACAGGACTCCGATGGGACGGGTCAGAATCTCTCGAAAGCCAACTTAGTAAAGCATCTGGAGCTAGCGTGTCGTGCCTCAGAGGTGTGCCGGGCGATTCTAGGTGAGCACTTCCCCATCCCGAGAGGGAGGGAATGGTTCACTTAGGGTCGGCCCCGAGCACCGCTGCAGGCCGATATCAGCCAACAAGGATGCCAGATAGGAGTACCTAATACTGGAAGCAACACTCTGGCCCGAAACGATACCAAGTCCGATACGCATCACCAGTCACGGCGTGTCGCCCGAGAGGGTGCTGCCCGACATGATCGTATCAGGCATGGGCGCCCTGCACGATACATCCGCCCGTCATGAGCGTGTCACCCGAGAGGGTGTGCCGCCTGACACGGGTGTATCGGGCTAGGCTCCCACCCGGTATCGGGATGGAGGGCCTGCTACTGCCTGTTGCCCTTCTAAATCAAGAAGGCGACATTTATATTTACTTATTTCAGTCATCTACTTCCTTTACTTATGCAATGTAACCAGATCCTTTTATGTTAATGGAATTAGAAGAGTTTTAATTATCTGTTGCTTTATGTTTGGTACCTTTTGTTGGATGATTGTTTTATTTAACATCCGAACTCTAGCTTGTACGCTTGGATCGCGTTTCGACTAGCTACCGAATTGTGTTTTCCCATTGCAACAGCCTCGAGAGAGGTGTTGTGGCTCTAGTGTTTGGTCCGGTCTGGGAGTACGAGAGTGCCCAGGATCAGAGTTTCTTTAGTAACCTTTCCACTATGAATTAAGATCAGCAACCTCGAGAGAGGTGTTGATGCTTGGTTAGAGGTACCCGCTTCGAGAGGAGGGGTACAAGATGTTTCTGTTGTCGCTTGTTTTACCGAAGCTTTCTCCTTCGTTCCTTACTAAAGCAATAGTATTATCTCTCTGATTCTGTTGCACAGAAAACCCTATAAACTGATAAACCTTTAAAACCTTAATTTTCCTCGTAGCTCCAGTTGGAGATGGTTCTCTTTTATTTTATCGATCTTAACATGTTGTTCCCTTAGGGGAACTTCATCATCTCCTTACCCATACTGGAGTGTAACGTGTAAATTCCGCGTTCCTAACACTACCACCATTGTCCCTGTATTCGACCCCGTATATCTACTTATGTTTTTTCACAAGATTGGCTACGAACCATACCCTGGAAGGAGTGTGATTGCGGTCGTATCTCAGTTTCACTAGCATTGTGCCAATATGCCAAGGTAGGATAAGTTGTTTTGCAGTTAGATGTGATATGTCTATGTGATGTTTTCTCGTGTGCTAACCAAGAGGTGTTGGGGAGATCATGGATTTTGTCTCTTCCATTGACCTATAATGCCACTAATTTTGACTTAGTAGTGGTGAGTTGGAGCATGAGTGGTATACCTCATCTCCTCAGGGCATAATAAGAGATGTAACACAACCATGTAGTATATATGTATAAGGACAAATGTGAATAACATTGGATGAGCCTTGCCTTACTTTTGTAAAGTTTAGTTGATAGAATATATACATGTTCTTCGTATTCCTTTTTAAAATGTTAAATGATATATTGCTCAGTGATAATTGCTTAGTTGTCTAATCTGATTAATATGTTGAATACTTATTTTGTAGTTGAATATTCTTATCTTATTAACTTGCCATGTACTTTATCTACCTGCTTAGTATTTGTGCTTTAATATTGTTGGAGGAGAGTTATATCTCTCGCTGGGACATTTGTTCTCACCCTGTGGGTTTCCACACCTTTTAGGTGTATGTACATGAAGCGATAGAGATCGTGTAGATGAGGAAGAGAAGCAACAAGAACAGTAGTTGATAGGGCTAGATGTGCTTCTAGTCTTTTGGTGCTAGAGTCCTAGAGTCATCCCTGTACACTCGAGTCATTGGGGGTGTTCTTGATGTGTTTTTTGGATAAGATATTGATACATGGTTTTTTGGCTTGTGAGATATGTATGTAAAATATGGCATGTATATGTATATATGTGGAAGCAATATCTCATGTAACAGGTTGATGGAAGACATGTTTATGAATGATGATGTAATGCATGTGGCAGGAATTGGACTTATATGTAATAACTTTCTACTTTTGGTGTCATGACGAAATTGGTTTTATTTCCTATATTTTCTGGTAATTCATTTGCTTAGTTATAATTCCACATTTAGTTTTGAGTACTCTCTCTTTGTGTGGCGCAGGGCGTCACAATTTGGTTGGTATTAGAGCTTTAGGTTTGCTAAGTCTATAGGGACCTAGGACTAGGGTTTGTGTCTATTCTAGTGTCCTCCGGTCTATCTTATATTGACTTCTACTTATGCAGATAAGAAGAAGAGTAGAAAATATGGCTGGAGAACATGAAGAATGTGCTGCAAAGAGAAGTGTTGCAGCACCTGGAGGTGGTGCAAGGCGTAAGGAGAAAGAGGATTATGTGGCTGAGATGCCCCAATTTGACTCGACCATGATAGGAAATTCTACTTTTCTATCCTTGTTTGGGCAGTTCATGCCAATGATGATGCATATGTCAGACAGTATGTCCGTACCTCAAGCTAGGGCAGCCGCTTCCAGTGTTGAATCTTTAGTGTCGGGGAAGTACTTTGAGAGGATGAGACGTGTTGGGCTATTGAGTATCTTGGTACGGTGGATCCAACATATGCAAATCTATGGTTGAAAGAGTTGGAGAAGGCCTTCAAGATCCACAACATATCGACACAAAAAAAGTGAAGCATGATGTATATCTTTTAAATGGAAATGATGGCCATTGGTGGGCCATAGAAGAGGAGAAAAGACCTGGTGTTGTGATCGGTTGGGAGGATTTTCAGCATGAGTTTGTTAGTCGGTACATTCCTCAGACATATATGGATGAGAAGATATCTCAGTTCGAGAGGATCCGGAAGGGATCCATGAAGATCAATGAGTATGAGGCAACATTTATGGAGTTGTTGAGGTTTTGTCCTCACATGGTGATGATATATCAGGATCAAATCCGACCTTTTGAGAAGGGGTTGAGTATGGAGTTGACCATTCCAATGTCCACTTTAGAGAACCAAGAGTAGTTTGCCACATTTGTGGAGTCAGATCGGAGGATATAGAGATCAGTGGTTGAGAAATGTGAGAAGAGTACCAAGAAGAGATCTACTCAGTACCAAGGACAAATGTGAGGAGGCTTCAAGGAACCTAGGTTTTCTACACCGCAAGCACAATAGAGGTCTAGTACACTAACACTGTTACGACCCCACCTCCCGGTAACCCCCAATTAAGGAGACCGAGAGGTTGAGCCGCACCCATTAATCCCGGATCAAAGGTTCGGCATATAACCATAAACAATTATTAAATTCTAACAGACTATACTGTAAATGGTAAATTTTTTTTTCTTTAGATACCTTTTGAAAACTTGGATCTCTAAACTTCTATCCATGCCGATACTAATCTATCTAATCCTCCTTTGTACTTTAATTCTCATTTAGTATCACATGTGCCACTTTACAGTTTGTTCTTTTCATTGTACCTAAAACGCCGACAAACAAAACGTCGGTCAGCCATAGCTGGTATGTGGGGGAAACAATAATCTTGCAACTATGATAACCATGTAATCATTCAATTAATCATTAATCAGTCAAGATTACATTTTACATATAACATCCGCGATCCACGAGTACCCTATCCTCTGTACTATCCCTGTAGTGGACCTGGATCCTACCTTCCTTATGGTAGATCCCCATTAAACCCCTCATGGTCCCACCCATAGGTGAACCAGTTTCTAGGGTTGATTCACATGGCACTACCCGTAAGTAGCCCACTCCTTAACTCATGGCAGGCTAATGAGTCACATGGCACTACACGTAGGTAGCCCAATTTCTAACTCTCGATAACCTAGACCTTACTCTAGGATTACCCCTTTTTAGCCCTTTCAAAGTAACAGAGGTGGACCCGGATCTAGCCAGTTATATATCTACTCATTTATAGTGATAATCATAGTCACTTTATAGTTGCATGAAATAAATAAACATCCAACAGTTTAGTAGCATTCAATGCGATTAAACATTCGGGAATCCATCGGAAAACTAACTCGGGTAGTCATAAGCGTAACCACATACCTGACTTGGCGAGTCATGCAGATTATTCAACATATACTTCATGTGTATACAATCAAGTTAATCAACAGATCCAAGCAAGTAATTCAATCATCACACAGTTCCTGAAATAAATATGTACTCTATTTATTACACACTTTATCAAGAATCTACTTTAGTGACTTGGATTCACTTTCTAGGGTTTCTAATCCGCATTAAGTATTCATTAATACTCATTAGGGTTTCTTAGATCAATTTCTCGAACTTTACCTCTTTTAGGTTAACAAACCCTAATAGCACTCTTTTCCATTTATATAAACCCTAATTGCTCAAACTATTCATTTAATAGTCTTTTATACCCAAATTGACTTACGATCATCATATCCCTATTTACTTATGGATTTGAACAATTAAAACATTTAAAAGTCATATTCACCTAAATTAGGGTTTTCAAACTCATTAATGCATATTCATGCACGAAACCCTAAATTAAGCCAATTATATAAAAAGATTATCTTTTTAGATCTTATTTTCACTTTTATGAACAATAGGCTTAAATTATCCATTAATCATCATTAAAGCCATCTATCATCAAATCTAAGAGTTTTTCATTAATTAAATCATTAAAATGATAGCTTTTATGCACTTTTCATATTGCAAGCATATGTAGGCATATAATCTCTTAATTAACTAATGATATGCCAAGTCCATCCTTTTTCTTCCAAATATCCATTTTTATCATTAAAAGGCTAATATCAACTTTAATCATCTATTAAACCTTACTAAACACTTTAATCATACCAGCATAGGGTTCTTTAAACAATTAACACATTAAAGTTGATATCTTCCATTATTTTTCGAATTGCATAAGGAATCAGGCTTCAATCATAATTTATTTGGATTCCTCTCGTTATGAGGATCAACTTTCATATATAACTTGTATTTATCTGAGCTATGAATCAGGAGATATGATTTTTGCATTTAAACTACTTACTTGACCAATGAGAGGGTGCCACGTCCCCCTGCTCTCATGCTGCAACCCGCGTGACTTTCAGATATGACGAAAAGACAAAATTACCCCTCGCTTAAGATGGGGTTTATTCAGCCCGCGAAGGGCTGAATCGTCCAATGCCAGTGCCTCTTCTTCAACCTCCCGAGCGGCTGCCGCAGCAGCCCTAGCCGCAGCTTGCGGCCCTTCTTCTTCTTCTCCTGGACCCCGACGACCTCCGGGAAAGGTTCCTCCACCTCCGGCGCTCCTTGGCGCAGTCGGTGAAGGTCTCAGGTGGGGCTAGGGTGACCGAGAAGAACAACATGAAGCCTGCTATTGCAGACGTTAAAACAGTCTTGCGGCTGCTTCTGTGGGCGGTTTAGGGCACGACGACGTAGGCTAGGCCAGGTTCTGACCTCGATGCACATCCAACCTCCAACACACTCCTTCCCGGGCTTCTCTCTATGCCAGGGTCGCAACACTTTCTTTTGCTATGGTTTATGAACGAGTAACGTGGAAGAAGAAGAGAAATCAGTGTGAAATCTTCTATACTCGACCTAAAGCCTTGCCCCTTATATAGGGGGAAGTACTAAGCCCTAAGGCGTGCCTCTTTGAGGACTCAAGATGTTTTCTTAGAAGGAACATATTTTCCTTGGTTGTTAAGCAACCATCTCTCTCTCTCTCTCTTCCTTTTATTTCCTTGATATTATTTGTTGCATGGCTATTTAGGAATTCAAATTTCCTTTCTCCTTTTCTTTGTACTTTCCTTTTTTTTATACTTTGGCCACGAATTTCTATTCTCTTTTAATAGAAATTACTCCTTTTTATCAATATCTCAACATTCATTACTAATGTATCACCTTATTCTTTTATTTTGCAATTATTGGTATTTCCTTTTTCTTTCCTTTTTATTGGGATTCCTTGGATCCCAAGAAATACAATTATTTCGAAATTCATTTTCAAGGATACTTATTATCCTTCTTAATGCGCCTATATGCATTATTTTGCATTATCATATCTCTTTCTTAATAAAATATTTATTTTTGAGGTCTTCTTTTTATTTCTCTTTTATTTTCCTCATTGGCATTCCTTTTAATATTAGCATCCTCATGGATACGAAATTTCATAAAGGGTAACTCAATTTTATATCCTTTCACTTAATTTCCACATTTTCTCATTGTTTTCAATTTCTTTCTTAATAAAGAAATACATAATTAATCTTTTCTTTTTCTTATTTCTTTTCTTTGCAACTTTAGACTCCTTGGAACCCAAGGAATCCAAGAGGCACGAAATCCTCTTTGGATTTTCCTTCTAGAGGTTTCCACATATTTCTTTTATCCATTATTCAATTATTCATTCACTAATTGAATTTTCTTTATTATTGCCATGTTATTGGGCCCAATAGCCAATAAAGCCCACAAAGAAACCAATCAAGGC
Organism: Alisma plantago-aquatica; assembly: GCA_963693085.1. Lineage (NCBI taxonomy): Eukaryota > Viridiplantae > Streptophyta > Magnoliopsida > Alismatales > Alismataceae > Alisma > Alisma plantago-aquatica. The sequence goes on along the minus strand of OY856415.1, from coordinate 412,056,282 downwards.
TATTGTGAAAAGAATTCATTTATTCAAGACAAATCACATCATTATTTGTTCAATTATCCTTAATATGAGAAATTGCATTTCTCACCAATTGAACCCAAAAATTGAGGTTATAACATCCTTCCCCTCTTATAGGAATTTTGTCCTCAAAATTTAGGTAAGCAAACAAACAATTCAGGATAAGACTTTTCCATGTCCATCAATGGCCCCTATGTGGCTTTGTCGTACCCATGGCATTTTCAAAGAACCTTTATCATCACATATTCTTTTTCTCTGAGTTCTTTCATCCTGGCGTCTATAAACTACACAGGTGACTCAGGCCATGTCAGCCTCCCTTGGGGCTCACTAGGTTCATTGCTCAGCACATGGTTGGGGTACCTCACATAGTGCTCTAAATTGGACATATGGAAAACATCTCCCATTACTCTATCCTGAGGGGTAGGGTCAAACCTAACCTTCTCCACCCATCCATCTCTAATGGACCCATGTATCGGGAACTCAGCTTCCACGACTGCAGCTCAGAGGGGTCGGATTTTCACATTATATTCTCCCACCGTGCACTGTATGTTAGTCTACTTTGCATCTGCTCACAACTCTTGTCATCTCTAGGCTCCTTTCAGCCATTGCATGATCAAAGTGACTTCATCTACATACACTGTGGTCCCTTTTCCAACCATCATATGGTTCTTTTCTAACCATCATATGGTCCTTGCACCAACATCACCTTAATGAAGTGGTGACCGACACAACCTCCCTTACAGAGCTTCATATAAAACCCGATACTGGTTATGGTGGTCATTGTCACATTGTTCATAGGACAAGAACTGTCTCTAGATATCACCCTGAACGAGCACGCATGCCCTCATCAGACCCCCTTTAGTCTGGATCATACTAGCCATAGCTAGGGGTGATAACTATACTAACATTGAGTTCTTCATGTACCTACTCCCACTTTATGGAAGTGAACCTTTAGGTCAAACTCAAGAATCCTTTGAATTTTCTTCATGGTGTAATTGAACCATCTTTCTCATGGATAGTTCAACTAGATCTGTCTCTTAACAGAACTCTTTCTTTCTCATGTCATTTGGGTAAGGCGACTTACCATAACCCATATTGCATCTCGACCTTCTTTGACCCAGGGAAGACCTATCACAACATCCATAGTGATGAACTCCCATTCCCTCTCAGGGACTCTTTTGTCCTCTATATCAAAACACTGGGTTACTGGGGTTCGTCCTTTACCTCCTGGCTTGCATGGCCATATACCACATGCAACCTCACCTTAGGATTCATAGCAATGCGACCACTCATTATCTCAGTAGCCCTATGGTGCATGGTAATCTTAAAATCATGATTTTCTGTAAGTCATAATTCCTCAAGATCGATTCCTCGAACCCTAAACCATTTTATCGGGGTTTCATCACTTTCTTTTCCAAAGAGGGGCACTTGAGGTTCTACCACCATCCTTTCATCGTATCAAGGACTAGACTGGCTAACCAAAAAAAACCCTTAACTTTTCCACATATCTTGTTACATCCGAGTGTTATCCAAACACCACTCCTGTTCACACTTAGGGTTAGACAAACAACCTCTTCTATCTTCTAGTCAAACAAGTCAGATGTATCTCAACCAGAGCATCCATTACCACTTCACATCCTTAGGTATTAGGTAACATTATACTTTCATGTATTTCACTTATCATAAGAGCACTCTCTGATTCCATCATCATGGTGATCGACTCAACCTGATATAACTTGTAAGTTCCACATAACTCATGATAAAAACATCCTCATAAGGGAACTACCTCATTTCTCTTAGTGTTTACAAACCATCTATGTATCATTCATTCACTTTACCATGGTAAGATAATTTCTCTATCCCCATTTCTCGTGGCAACGCTCCAACCTACATCATCTCTTATCCTTGGTGTATGACATGCATAATGTCCTATCTCTCACCCCCATAACAAGAGGAAATAAGCATTTGCCTGCAGTCCAAATACAGAGTTCTTCCTGTTCCAAGAGTAGAGATGGTACATCCCACCTTGCCAGTACACCTTTAAATCTGAGTTGCAACGTGCCACATACGTCTCTTCATCACAACCATCATGATATCAAACAAGTCTTGAACCCACCGAGGTTTATATCCTTGGTCATCTCCTCTAGGTCTATAGGGTACCGATTCTTTTGGAATCATCCCTCTTCCCCCATGCATCAAGAGAGTGCCCTACTCATCTGTCTGTTGGGTCCCATGAGTTCATGAAGGTGATCAATCTCCTAACCCATGACCCTCAGACAATGATAGCTGTTACCTCCCGACCCTATGGTCATGTGCAACTGGGGAATTAGGCAACTCCTACTTTCATCAGTCTTATCCCTACCTGACCTTAGGATAGACTTTAGGATTCTCCTTTACAGTACATGTTCACTTAGAACCTTACCCAAGTCTTCATCATCTCTCTTTCTGCATTCATGGGCTGACCTTCATCCTTTCATTGAGATCATGGCAACATGCCTACCTTGGTCAAGCCCTATACCGGTTACCTCCATGGTAACACATCTGCATGCACTTAGAGATGGATATCTATGGGCCTACGGGTTCATACTCATACCATGTACTTTTCACTTAGTTTCTCAAGATCCTAAGAAACATTTTTTTAGGTTACCTTAAACTAACCAAAACTGATATACACCCTTCCAAAGGGGTTCCTCTCCCAGGATGGGAGGAAAACTATCTCTAAGGTCACAAAAGCTCTTAGGTCTAGGGTTTACATCCACCCGAGCCTACTTAACCCTAACAAACCATTAAGGGCACAAGCAGATCACTTATTGAACCATACTAGATCATATTTGTCCTCTTTCCTCAATGCTGTATCAAGGTCATACCTTCCTTTATCATCAACCTAGCTATGAGGGGTTCATTACGCATACCTTAAACTTTCGGGGCTTCTCTTTTCCTCTATTCATGAGGTGTACCATGCTCGAAACTATAGCAACTTAATTCTCATCATGAGCATTAGGTATACCACTTCCCCTCTCAGGCCTAGGAACCCTAGGTTCACTTTTAGGTGTCCAACTGCACGCTCTATCTCTAAACCATGAATCAACTGGAAAAAGGCATCTCGTGCACTTCCTATCATCCTTCTTCTCGATCAACACTTAGGGTTGGGTCCTCGTTAAGGACAACTAACCAGGTACAAGGCCTCATAGCCTACTACCACACTTTTCTAGGTCTAAGGAACTCATCTTCCTACCGTAGCCACATAGGCACAAGATGCTTCATCTTCTATCTCTAGGGTTCGGTCCCTCTAAAGGCAACCAAGATATCCTCAACCTTCAGGGATCGATCATGAAGCAACCACTATCATCCATAGTTCAGGGTTTTAGGCTGCCAACCTTCTTGCTGGGTTTCCTGCTTTCTCCAGGGCTAACCCTACATTCAACCTCAGCATTACAGGTCCTCTCTTCATGAAGGTCCAACCTCAAAGGCATGCTTTACACGGGTGAAGCCTAGGTTTGAACTTATGGTTGCTCAAGATCATCCACGACCCTTTATGCTCCTTCATGATTCCTTATCCCGGGTTTCATCCTACCGTCAGCACTATGACGTGCCCTAGGTGCCAGCTATACCCTACTTGCACAAGCCCATAGGGTTTCTAAGGTCCTTCACTAACCTCATCATCTAAGGAGTTATCCTTTACCCTGACATGCACGATCCTTCCCAGGGTTGGGTTGCCAAAGGTGTTAGGTCATCCATGGATCATATGGCATCCCAAAGGCATGTCCCTTCAAACACCTGGTCCAACTCATCTCTCTCTAACCATCACTTAGGGTTAGGGTTAGCATCATTCTCATAGGATGTGCCAGGTCTCTACTAGAAATGGAGATCTCTATCTCCAAGACTGACTTATTCTCCTGACAAGAAGGTCTAGCCTCAGGTCTCTCCTGAGGACATGACATCTTATGTCATACGACCTAAGCATGTATCTATTCTTTAATTTGTGCTTACTCTATTAAGCTTATGTCCATGACATCTTATTTACATGCATTTCCTTTAATGTGGTGGAGGATCCCTTAAACCTTACCAACTTTACCCATACCTCAAGAGGGTGAGGAGAAGAAAGGAAACCCTAATCCTTTAGGTCCTTATCAGAATTTTGTGATGAGAAGGGATGAATAAGATGAGAAGTCCTAAAGGTATCTTATTTCGATTTGTACCTTAAGACTTTGGCCATGCGGTCACACGGGTCCGGGAGTCCTCGTATTCCGACTAGCAGTGCGGAGGAAAATCTTGCCAGCCCCCGGTCGTGATTCCTTTCTAGACACCTCCGTCTTTCGGATACTCCTCTAATAACTCCCTTGGGTTCTATGGAGTTTGTAAAATTTAATAATTATTAATGGTTAAATGAGGAACCTACGCTATGATACCAAATGTTACGACCCCACCTACCGATAACCCCCAATTAAGGGAGACCGAGAGGTTGAGCCGCACCCATTAATCCCGGATCAAAGGTTCGACATATAACCATAAACAATTATTAAATTCTAACAGACTATACTGTAAATGGTAATTTTTTTTTCTTTACATACCTTTTGAAAACTTGGATCTCTAAACTTCTATCCATGCCGATACTAATCTATCTAATCCTCCTTTGTACTTTAATTCTCATTTAGTATCACATGTGCCACTTTACTGTTTGTTCTTTTCATTGTACCTAAAACGCCGACAAACAAAACGTCGGTCAGCCATAGCTGGTATGTGGGGGAAACAATAATCTTGCAACTATGATAACCATGTAATCATTCAATTAATCATTAATCAGTCAAGATTACATTTTACATATAACATCCGTGATCCACGAGTACCCTATCCTCTGTACTATCCTTGCAGTGGACCTGGATCCTACCTTCCTTATGGTAGATCCCCATTAAACCCCTCATGGTCCCACCCATAGGTGAACCAGTTTCTAGGGTTGAGTCACATGGCTCTACCCATAAGTAGCCCACTCCTTAACTCATGGCAGGCTAATGAGTCGCATGGCACTACACGTAGGTAGCCCAATTTCTAACTCTCGATAACCTAGACCTTACTCTAGGATTACCCCTTTTTAGCCCTTTCAAAGTAACAGAGGTGGACCCAGATCTAGCCAGTTATATATCTACTCATTTATAGTGATAATCATAGTCACTTTATAGTTGCATGAAATAAATAAACATCCAACAGTTTAGTTGCATTCAATGCGATTAAACATTCAGGAATCCATCGGAAAACTAACTCGGGTAGTCATAAGTGTAACCACATACCTGACTTGGAGAGTCATGCAGATTATTCAACATATACTTCATGTGTATACAATCAAGTTAATCAACAGATCCAAGCAAGTAATTCAATCATCACACAGTTCCTGAAATAAATATGTACTCTATTTATTACACACTTTATCAAGAATCTACTGTAGTGACTTGGATTCACTTTCTAGGGTTTCTAATCCGCATTAAGTATTCATTAATACTCATTAGGGTTTATTTGATCAATTTCTGGAACTTTACCTCTTTTAGGTTAACAAACCCTAATAGCACTCTTTTCCATTTATATAAACCCTAATTGCTCAAACTATTCATTTAATAGTCTTTTATACCCAGATTGACTTACGATCATCATATCCCTATTTACTTATGGATTTGAACAATTAAAACATTTAAAAGTCATATTCACCTAAATTAGGGTTTTCAAACTCATTAATGCATATTCATGCACGAAACCCTAAATTAAGCCAATTATATAAAAAGATTATCTTTTTAGATCTTATTTCCACTTTTATGAACAATAGGTTTAAATTATCCATTAATCATCATTAAAGCCATCTATCATCAAATCTAAGAGTTTTTCATTAATTAAATCATTAAAATGATAGCTTTTATGCACTTTTCATATTGCAAGCATATGTAGGCATATAATCTCTTAATTAACTAATGAAATGCCAAGTCCATCCTTTTTCTTCCTAATATCCATTTTTATCATTAACATGCTAATATCAACTTTAATCATCTATTAAACCTTACTAAACACTTTAATCATACCAACATAGGGTTCTTTAAACAATTAACACATTAAAGTTGATATCTTCCATTATTTTTCGAATTGCATAAGGAATCAGGCTTCAATCATAATTTATTTGGATTCCTCTCGTTATGAGGATCAACTTTCATATATAACTTGTATTTATCCGAGCTATGAATCAGGAGATATGATTTTTGCATTTAAAATACTTACTTGACCAATGAGAGGGTGCCACGTCCCCCTGCTCTCATGCTGCAACCCGCGTGACTTTCGGATATGACGAAAAGACAAAATTACCCCTCGCTTAAGATGGGGTTTATTCATCCCGCGAAGGGCTGAATCGTCCAATGCCAGTGCCTCTTCTTCAACCTCCCGAGCGGCTGCCGCAGCAGCCCTAGCTGCAGCTTGCGGCCCTTCTTCTTCTTCTCCTGGACCCCGACGACCTCCGGGAAAGGTTCCTCCACCTCCGGCGCTCCTTGGCGTAGCCGGTGAAGGTCTCAGGTGGGGCTAGGGTGACCGAGAAGAACAGCACGAAGCCTACTATTGCAGACGTTAAAACAGCCTTGCGGCTGCTTCTGTGGGCGGTTTAGGGCACGACGACTTAGGCTAGGCCAGGTTCTGACCTCGACGCACATCCAGCCTCCAACACACTCCTTCCCGGGCTTCTCTCTATGCCAGGGTCGCAACACTTTCTTTTGCTAGGGTTTATGAACGAGTAACGTGGAAGAAGAAGAGAAATCAGTGTGAAATCTTCTGTACTCGACCTAAAGCCTTGCCCCTTATATAGGGGGAAGTACTAAGCCCTAAGGCGTGCCTCTTTGAGGACTCAAGACGTTTTCTTAGAAGGAAACATATTTTCCTTGGTTGTTAAGCAACCATCTCTCTCTCTCTCTTCCTTTTATTTCCTTGATATTATTTGTTGCATGGCTATTTAGGAATTCGAATTTCCTCTCTCCTTTTCTTTGTACTTTCCTTTTTTTTATACTTTGGCCACGAATTTCTATTCTCTTTTAATAGAAATTACTTCTTTTTATCAATATCTCAACATTCATTACTAATGTATCACCTTATTCTTTTATTTTGCAATTATTGGTATTTCCTTTTTCTTTCCTTTTTATTGGGATTCCTTGGATCCCAAGAAATACAATTATTTCGAAATTCATTTTCAAGGATACTTATTATCCTTCTTAATGCGCCTATATGCATTATTTTGCATTATCATGTCTATTTCTTAATAAAATATTTATTTTTGAGGTCTTCTTTTTATTTCTCTTTTATTTTCCTCATTGGCATTCCTTTTAATATTAGCATCCTCATGGATACGAAATTTCATAAAGGGTAACTCAATTTTATATCCTTTCACTTAATTTCCACATTTTCTCATTGTTTTCAATTTCTTTCTTAATAAAGAAATACATAATTAATCTTTTCTTTTTCTTATTTCTTTTCTTTGCAACTTTAGACTCCTTGGAACCCAAGGAATCCAAGAGGCACGAAATCCTCTTTGGATTTGCCTTCTAGAGGTTTCCACATATTTCTTTTATCCATTATTCAATTATTCATTCACTAATTGAATTTTCTTTATTATTGCCATGTTATTGGGCCCAATAGCCAATAAAGCCCACAAAGAAACCAATCAAGGCTATTGTGAAAAGAATTCATTTATTCAAGACAAATCACATAATTATTTGTTCAATTATCCTTAATATGAGAAATTGAATTTCTCACCAATTGAACCCAAAAATTGAGGTTATAACAAACACAATGGTCACAAAGTAAGGGCAGAGGACACAGTTTCCTACCAGTAGGAGACCATAGCTCAGTATTAGTGTCAGTGAAAGGGGCATCTAGTATACAATATGAGACTAGGATTTGCAATAAGTGAGGACAAGTAGTACGTCAGAGGTTGGCATGTCCGGTAAAAGGTGATGAGGTGACCCAACAGATGTGGCAGAGACAACAGGGCTCGTAGAGATAACAATTTAGCATTGGTGGGAGAGGATATGGATAGACATCATAGGCTAGTTCCTCTAGATAGGCTAGCAAGGATTGGGGATGACAGTAGGCGATGGATAGATTCTATACCTTGAGTCGGTCGAAAGGAGAGGTCAACCCACATGTAAAAATAGGTCTGATGGAGTTATTCTATTCTGATCTGTGTGCATCCTATTTTATATTTGTTTTGGTTGACCCGGGTGATATGCACTCTTCTGATCACCCAAGAGGTGGTTGATAGTTGTTCTTTTCCTATTAATCATGAATACGAGAGCTTGTGGAATACATGCAGTGGGAGTACCCATCTCTTTTCATTTGGGATTTCGAAGGAGAAATCCTTGTTAGGGGTTTATGGCTTGTAAGACCCATGACCTATGTTTTGGGCTAACCCTATTTCCTTTGTATTGATTAACTACTTAGAACTTTGCTCTATTCCCTTTAAATGATCTTAGAGCTTGTGGAGAACTTAAGTCTCTAGTTTGAGCTTGTTTGGATTATGTTTGTGCGTTATATGCCTGTTTTGGGTCAAATTGTAATTTACCCATTTGTAAGGGTTATCTTGCAATTTTCCACTCTAGAGTATTCCTTCAATCTCTTGGTTTCATGAGAGATAATGTGATGATTTGGGACGCATTTGGTTGGGCCTTGAGTGAGTGATGACATCACCATAGGTGATTAGGGTTTCTAGGGTTTTGCTTAGTGTCGACCCTATGAGCTTGGTTGGGTGTAGCGACCCTTGTCTCGGCCATGTGGTGTGTTTTGGGGGTACCTCGAATGAGACACATGCCTTGGCTTTGTGTGTCTTGACCGTGATGGTTTGGGTTGAGACAGTTTGTCTTCTTGTGAGGTGTGTCTCGATCTAGTATGTTGTGATCTTTTGTTTCGACCAAAACATGTACTTGAGCCTTGATTCGACCTCCTTGAGGTGTTGTGACCAAAACTAATATGTTGGGGACCAAAGGTGGTTGATACCTAACATAGGTTATATCACCATGTTGTGCATGTGTTCTTTAAGTGGTTGCATGGTGGTTTCTTGGGTGGACAAGTGTTCATTTGTGCCTTAGGGTGTTGACATCTCATATCCACCCTACTTCCCTCCTCCTTTGATATATAAACCATGTTCTCTCATTTGTAATGAACCTTTGGATCCTTCTTCTTCCTCCCTCTCTTTTATTCTTCCTTGGATCTTGGTGGAGCAAATAGAGTTGATCCTTGGAGCCTTGGTGATCAAGATCCTTGCAAGTGGTGATCCTTGGTCATCTTCAACCTTGGTAAGTATTTGAATTTCTTCTATGGTGTTTTCCTTGGATCTTCTACCATGTCTTCTTCTCTTTTCTCAGCCATAGACTGTATACTATCCATAGTGGTCGTTCTTGAGAGTAAACTCCTCATCAAAAGGGTCATAGTCAATGTTTTGACCACGCGTCACCCAAGTGAGAGGGAGTTTCTTCTCTCTTTTCCCCCATCTTTCTTTGTTCAGACTAGGGTTTGACTTTCCCATTTTCTTGATCAACCTTTCACCTTGGTATCTTCTTGCTTTTAAGGTGATCTTGAGTCCAAATGTGGATCCTTTGGTGGAGATTCATCATCCTTGGTGATCGTGTACTTGGAACTAGTGATCCTTGGAGTTGATCTTCCTTAAGGTGGGTGATATGGCCCTCTACCCTCTCTATTATTGCACCTTTCCTTTACATGCATTGTAAGAAACCTGAACTTCATTTTGGGTTTACCCTATTTTCTTTGCCTAAACCTTGTGTTTAGAAGCTTGCTAATCACCTCAAATGGTGATTAGGGTTTGTTTGTGCTTTGTTAAGAGTTGGAGGTGCAACTTGCTAATTATCCAAGTTTTAGGGTTGATGTGCAAGTTTGTCACCTTGAGAGATGTTTTCACTCTCCTTGCATCCTCTAGGGTTGAGAGGATGGGTTGGGCTCATTGCTTGAGTAGTTTTGGGCCTTGTTGAGCTTTGCTTTTCTTAGCATTGTTGAGGCCTTGTGTCGTGCAAGAGCTCCTTGGTGACATGTGTTTCCCAGATGGGGTGTGTCTCCCAGTGGGGTGTGTCACCCATGTGACCACCTTGACCTTGCCTTGGTTGTGTCACCATACCTTGGACAAGTGGCCAATCCTTTGTTAGTTGGTGGCATGACATGTGCATGTGGTTTAGCAAGGTGGCATGACTTTGGACAAGTGGTGCCTTGGACGTGCACATGTGGAGGAACACCAAGGTGGGTGCCCATAGACTCTCTTGTATATATACAACCCTCTCTTTAGTTGCTTAGCCTTTTAGTTCCTCCTTTGTCCTTTGGTGGCCGATACACCTACCCTTGGTAGAGAAAGCTTGGTGGCCGACCCCCCCTCTGGTGAAGTCTTCTTCTTCTTCCTCTAGGTGGTGGACAAACTCTAGAAGGGTCTTTCTTCCTTGGTAAGCATCTCCCCTCTCTCCGTAACACCTTATTCTCATTCTTGCTTGTTCTTTGGCCATGGTGGTTATGAGCTTTGCTTCTCTTCTTGTGGTGGCCGAAGGTGGGGTGCTTTGGAGCTAAGAGCTTAAAGCTTGGTGTTTGGAGCTTTGGAGCTTGAGGAGCTTGCTTGAGGCAGGTTACATAACTCCTAACCCTAGCTATACTACCTTCTTTTATGTTGTATGATCATATATGATCTTGATCGGATTTGCATCTTGTTGGATATGTTTCTTGCTCTAGTTTGTACTTTTAATCTTTTTGGACTTAGTGGTTATGATGTTGATAGTTGTATGACCTTGGACCTTGTTGGTCGAACCTATGGATTAGGTTTTCCTTAGGGCAATACCCCTTTCTCTCCTTGGTTTTGAGAAGTGAGCTTGAGCTCTAGTGGTCTAGGAAAAACCCCTCTCTTCCTTAGTCATTGAGAGGTGGGAAATACCCTATACTCTCACAGTGGATTTGAGAGGTGTTCCTTTGGTTGTTGATGACCTAGTTGAGGTTGAAGGGTTTACTGATATGGATAACCTACCTAGTTGCCTGTTATGTGATGGAGGTTGTGCAATACCCCTCTCTTGGTTGTTGAGAGGTGAGCCAACTCTCTTGATCTATTAGGGTTTGATGATGGTGATCTTGAGGTTGATGATGACCAAACAAATGTGGTTCTTGTGTCCTTGCAAAATACCCCTTTTTGGTGCTTTGCACGATACCTCTCATCTAGGGTTTGTCTTGGACGATATGATAAGTTGAGTTCTATTGGCTTTGTTGCCCGATATGACCCTTTAACCTTACTAGTGTCCTTGGGTGATATGCCTTGAACGAGATGTACCTTTTCCTTCATTGGTGTTGTGCCTTTGGCCGACATGGTGCTTAGTAGGTACCTATGTTTTGCAACTTGGGCGACATAGTCTAGTTTTGTGGTTGCCCGATAAGATGTAGTGAAACCCTAATAGGTGCCTTAGTGGTGACCGAGATGGAGTGCCTAACCAGTTGGACGACAGGCCACCTTGTGGTGTCTTGGTGTCATTTGTTGTAGTAAGCTTGTTGGGTGACATAGTGTTGAGCTTGGGCGCCATGGCCTTGGCCATTATGGCTTTGGCCTATATGGTGAAGAAGGTTGCACGATATGAACCCTAACCCTAATGGGAGATAGGGTCTTGGCAGTTAGGTCTAGTTGTGTTTCCCGACCACCCTTGCTTCTTGGTTGCACGGTATGAGCTGCACGTTATCACCCTTGTTGTTTGCATGCAGGATACCCTCTTGGATCAGGTTGCACGACACAACACTAGCCCTGGTTGCATGATACCCTTGGTGCATGGGTGCATGACATGGCTGGACGTTATGTGTGGCTAAGTGCCCTAGCCGTTGGAGTTTTTGTGAGGGATATGATCCTTCCCGCTACCTATTTGGATGAGGAATGGTGTTTCCCACCACATCTCTTGTGAGGAAAGACAGTACCTTTGGTGAGGGTTGTGCTTAACTCGGGAAACCCTAATAGTTCCTTTCTTGTACCTTGTGGATGATGGGTTATGGATGAAAGCTTGCAACCAATGATGTATGACTAGGCTATGGTTGTGACATCCTTAGGGATGTATTCCTTGATAATGATCATTCTCATGAGATGTTAGGGCATAGTGTATGCTCATGGTATGATAACAATAATGTAATGAACATAGATTTATGCCTCTTGTAATCATGGATGTTGATCCAATCATGTACCTTAAACCCTAATAGAATGATAATCATAATATGTTTCCCTAAAGATCTATATGTTTGGTGATTTAAGTTATCTCTCTTGATATGCATACTAACCATGCAGGTGTATCAAATGGATTCATAGCCAGGTAAGAGCTATGAGGTTTATGTGTTTTAATAATACTGAATGATGATGATCCTCGTTGATGAGATAAGATGTATCATTAGTATGATGTGAAAAGGTCTGTGGACCTGGTAAAGGCTTTAGTTCCTAGTTGAGGTGTTATCCTCTAATGTTGAGATAAGGGATTGCTATCCCATGAGGATGATATAAGCCTTGAGAGGCAGTGGAATTCTGTGATGTGGGATTGAGATCCCATGATAATGTGATAATGACAACAATAATGTAACTCAATGCTGTTATGCTTTATAACTTAGTTGCCTCAACAATCCACTTAAAATATACAAATTAGTTAAAGTGGATCATATCATGTAGTTTGCCCTGGCCATAGATCCATCATCATTAGTAGTTGGTGATGGTGAAATAGGTTTATCCTGTGGGATTACCTGGAATGCATATTGTTGAATATGCGGGGTTTCTCCTAGCCGAAAGTAGGAGGATTTGAGTACAACTACGGTTGTGTATAGAGCATGGTGAATAGGCCCATGGCTTAGTGGTTATAGATCATGGTGAATAGGCCCATGGATTAGTGTTTATAGAGCATGGTGAACATGCCCATGGCTTAGTATTATAGAAGGGTAGCCTACAGAGCTGACCCCATGGCTGAGACCACTCAAGCAAGAGACTACAGTCCTGCTTTGGTTTTTGTGCCCTAAACACGAAGAGGTGAGGTCATGGAGTACGCCTCTCCCAATGACCTTGTATGGCACCAATGTTTGGGCTTCACACCCAAAGGTTGGATTTGAGTAGAATGACTCACTTCCTCAGGGCATAATAAATCGTAATCCAGTCATATAGAATATATTGCTTAAGGCAAAACACAGAACATTGATTGAGGCCTTGCTTGTATAGTTGATCTAGTTATACCTTGTAGCTATTTATACAATCCTTATATTTTGTGATAAGTTCTTATAAAGGATATCTTGTCAATCATGTTCCATAAAGAAATATCTGGTTATATGCCTCCTGGACATCTGGTAAGATTGTTAATAAATTAAGTTCTGCTCAGGATGCTGCTCCTATGATCTACTGATATCAACTATCTGCTTTACCTGCTTTACCTGAAGTTTTATAGTTTCAGTGGGGAGTTATATTTCTCACTGGGACTATGTGTCTCACCCCTTTGGTTTACAACCTTTTTAGGTGATCGTGCTAGACATGGTGGTGGTCGTGAGGTTGCGGATGAGCAGCAAGAAGAGCAGTAAGAGGTAAGAGATGGATATGTTGTTGTTTTGGTTGTTTTGTAGTAGAGTCCTAGAGTCATCCATGTACTCTCAGGTCCTTGGAGGTGTTTTGATGATGTTTTATGATGTTTAGCTGATGTAGTTTTGTATATCCTGCTGCTGGCCTGATGTGGCCCATTATGTATGTATAAACAGGGGATGAACTCTGGTGCTGACAAGACAACTAGTTCCCATAAGCTGTGGACATATATCCATGCTTGTGCATATTTATATAACATGTTTCCTTGGAGGATGAGGATCTGGATGTAAGAGTTCTCTTTTATCTTCTTTCTGCAAACAGTTTTAATTAACCTGTGTTTTCAGGAATATGTGGTTTATGGTGTTTCCACACGTTTTCACATGGCATTTTGTTGTCTGTGTGATAGCGGGATGTGGTGCCACAAGCTTGGTATCGGAGCTCTAGGTTTGCTGAGTCTACAGGGATCTAGGACTAGGTTTGTGTCTGTTCTTGTGAGTTTTCCATATTTTCTTACAATAACCTTCAGCCCTCAGTGGAAGATAAAGCTTAAAGATGTCTAGAAACCATGAAGAACATGCTGCCGAGAGTAGTGTTGCTGTATCAGTTGATGGAGCAAGAGTGAAGGCACATGAAGATTGGGTGCCTAAGGTCCCCCAACTTGACCCAAACATTCTTGAAAACCCTACCTATCAACAACTTATGGGGCAGTTGATGGCTACTATGGATCACATGGTGGATAGATTGCCAGTGCCTCTGCTAAGAGCACAAGCTCTCCATGGTGATTCTTCGGGTATTGGGAAGACCTTTCAACAACTTTGCCAAGTCGGAGCTTCAGATTATGCTGGAATGACTGATCCAGCAGATGTAGATATGTGGCTGATAGGTCTCAAGAAGGCCTTCCAGATCCTCGACATCCCTGAAGCAGACAAAGTTAAGCACGCTGTCTACCTTCTGAAGGGTAGTGCCGGCCACTGTTGTGCCATCGAGGAGGAGAAGCGGCCTGGTGAGGTGATCTGTTGGGAGGTTTTTTGTCGGGAGTTCGTCAGTCTATACTTCCAGAAGATGTACCTAGATGAGAAGATCAACCAATTTGAGCATATGTCCCAAGGATTGATGAGCATCACCGAGTATGAAGCTAAGTTTATGGACCTATTGAGGTTTTGTCCTCACATGGCGACAACCGATGATGAGAGAATTAGGAGGCTTGAGTGCCAAGCTGTCAACACCTACTACTGCTTTGGAGAACCGGGAGTGGTTTTCCACATTTGTGGAATCTATTCGGAGGATAGAACGGTCAATCAGAGACAAGAGAGAGTCCATGACCAAGAAAAGGCCTGCTCAGTTTCGGAAATAGAGGTTTGATAGCCACAAGAAGCGAAGGTTTTCTATGCTTTTGTGAGGCAAGGTTCTAGTGCACCATCACAATGGTCTCTGAGTAAGGGAAGAGAGCGTGGATTTTTGCCGTCTAGAGCTTACAACACAGCTTCAGTAGCAGTGACAGGGCCATCTAGGCCACAATTAGAGGATAGGTCATGCTATCTCTATAGACAGACCAGGCATTTGAGGTCAAATTGCCCAAGGAATGATGTCGAAGTGACGCAACACCCAAGGCAACATCGACATGGGTCAGATAGACAACTGTCTAGTGGTAAAAGAGGGAGAGGACGCGGTAAAGCATCGCAAGCAGGATCGTCTGCCCAAGGAAGCAGAGGACATGGACGACAACAAACAACGACTTGATTCTATGCTATGAGTCAGCCGGAGGCGATAATAAATCCGCGAGTGGTGGTAGGTCAGATGGAGTTATTTCATTCTGATTTGTCTTCTTCTTGCTTTATATCTGTTCCGGTTGACCCAGGTGCTACACACTCTTTTATCACACATAGAATGCTTGATAACTGTCTTCTACCTGTTAGTTGTAAGAGAGATAGCTTGATGTTAGAAACCCCTCTTGATGGTTCATCTATGCTTCAAGAAGTATGTCCATCTTGTGTTCTATATTTTTCGGGACACGAGATATAAGTGGATCTTATACCACTTGATATGTATGGATTCGATGTGATCCTTGGGATGGATACCTTAAAGAAGTATAAGGTTGTGTTGGACTGTGGTTCTAAGCAAGCAGTGTTTGTGGATGGTGGTGAGAGGTGGATCTTCCAAGGAGATAGGAAGATCCTTCTGACATGTTTAGTGTCAGCTATGGTGGCAGAGAAGTTGCTGCGGAAAGGATGTAAGGCGTTCTTAGCTCATGTTGTGGATATCAAGGCAAAAGGTCCTAGCCTTGAGGAGGTGCCTGTTATCTGAGAGTTTGCAGATGTGTTTCCCAATGAGTTCCCTGGTGTTCCTCCACCTCAAGAGATTGACTTTGAGATCAATCTGCTACCAGGAACACAACCAGTTGCTCAGACACCGTACAGGATGGCTCCATCTGAGATGGTAGAGCTGAAGAAGTAGTTACAGGAGTTGCTGGATAAGGGTTTCATCAGACTGAGCACATCGATGTGGGGTGATCCAGTCCTGTTCGTAAAGAAGAAGGATGGATCGATGCGTTTGTGCAAAGATTACTGACAGTTGAACAAAGTTACGATCAAGAACAAGTACCCGTTACCGAGGATAGATGATCTGTTTGATCAGTTGCATGGTGCTACAGTGTTATCAAAGATCGATCTACGATCTAGATATCATCAGTTAAGAATTAAGGATGAGGAAATACCAAAGTTAGCTTTTAGGACAAGGTATGGTCACTTTGAGTTCTTGGTTATGCCGTTCGGGCTAACCAATGCACCTGCTGCTTTCATGGATCTGATGAGTAGAGTGTTCCGTCCATTTCTAGATCAATTTATTGCAGTTTTTATAGATGATATCCTGATCTATAGTCGGCACAGTCAAGAGCATGAACTGCATCTTCGACAAGCGTTGACTCTTCTACGCCAACATCAGTTGTATGCCAAGTTTAGTAAGTGCAAGTTCTGGTTGAAAGAAGTAACTTTCTTGGGTCATGTGATATCTACAGATGGAGTCAGAGTGGACCCTAAGAAGGTGGAGTCAGTTGCACAATGGGAGCAACCAAAGACACCGACCGAAGTTCGTAGTTTTCTGGGTTTAGCAGGATACTACCAGAGGTTTATAAGGAACTTCAGTGTGATTGCGTTACTGTTGACAAAGTTGACCAGGAAGGACATACCATTTGTTTGGGATGATCGTTGTCAGCAAGCTTTCCAAAGTTTGAACAAAAAGTTGACTAGTGTTCCAGTGTTGGTGTTGCCAGAGCCTGGGAAAAGCTATGTTGTATTCTGCGATGCTTCCAAGAAAGGCTTAGGATGTGTGCTGATGCAGGGAGACCATGTGATTTCTTTTGCTTCGCAACAACTTAAGAAACATGAGGATAACTATCCGACACATGATTTGGAGCCGGCAGCGGTGGTCCATGCATTAAAGATTTGGAGACACTATCTTTATGGGGAAGTGTGTCAGATCTTTACAGATCATAAGAACATGAAGTACATCTTCTCACAGAGTGAGCTGAACATGCAACAACATTGTTGGATGGAGCCGATCAATGATTACGATTGCACCATTGAGTATCATCCTGGTAAGGCAAACGTGGTAGATGACGCGCTTAGCAGAAAGTCTTCTTCTCTTCCTATGAAGAAGGCACAATTGAGTTCCTTGGTATGCCATAGGTGGGATATGTTTATCTCTTTGCGACATATGAATGTACGGTTGGAAGTCTCCTTGTTGGCAGGATTGTTGGCACATATGCAAGTAAAGCCTATGTTGAGACAGTAGATCAAAGATGCACAACAAGCATATGCTTCAGTTCACTTAATCAAATCAGAGCTTGGCAGTAAAAAGCATGATGGGTTCCATGAGTCCGAGGATGGGCTAGTTTTCTATCACGGTAGGATGGTGGTCCCCGATGTTGATGATTTGAGGAGGTTAGTGCTCGAGGAAGCACACACATCGATGTATGCCATGCATCCAGGTGTCACCAAGATGTATCATAATATAAAGAATCTATATTGGTGGACTGGCTTGAAGAGAGATGTAGCCGAGTTTGTGGCTAGGTGTGCGGTATGCCAGCAAGTCAAGACTGAGCATCAAAAGCCGACAGGTACGTTGCAACCCATGCCGATACCGCAGTGGAAGTGGGATCATATAACCATGGATTTCATAGTTGGTCTTCCGAGGACAGGTAAGAATCATGATTCCATCTGGGTGATATTGGACAGATTGACAAAGTCTTCTCATTTCATACCTATGAAAACAACATATACATCATAGAAGCTTCTTCAGGTGTATGTGGATGAGATAGTGCGTTTGCACAGTGCACCCACAATGATAGTCTTTGACAGAGGTCCCCAGTTCACGAGTCATTTTTGGGAACAATTGCACAAAGCGTTGGGAACGCAGTTGAGGTTCAGTACTACTTTCCACCCGCAGTCAGATGGACAGTCTGAAAGGACTGTTCAGACTTTGGAGGATCTTCTCTGAGCTTGTGTTTTGCAATTCCTAGGCAGTTGGGACGTACATCTCAATTTGATAGAGTTTGCCTACAATAATAGTTATCAGCGGAGCATCAACATGGCTCCTTCTGAGGCTTTATATGGCAGGAAGTGAAGATCTCCTTTGTGTTGGTATGAGTCGGGCGAGTATCAGCTTTTGGGTCTTGAGTTAGTGCAGCGGACAATAGAAAAGATTAAAGTAATACATCAACAATTGAAAGTGGCACAGGACAGACAGAAGTCAGATGCAGACAATCGCTGATGACCTTTAGAGTTTCAGGTGGGAGACAAGGTGTACCTTAAAGTCTCACCATGGAAAGGCATGCTGAGGTTTGGCTGAAAAGGCAAGATGGGACCCAAGTATATGGGGTCATATCTGGTAATAGCATGTGTTGGCAAGGTAACTTACAAGTTAGAACTGCCGCCAGAGTTGCACATGTTACATCAGGTGTTCCATGCCAGTATGCTGAAGAAAAGTCATCCAGATACATGGATAGTGATACAACTAGTTGAGGTTGAGCTTGATGAAGATGTGGCCTACGAGGAAGGTCCAGTGATGATTCTTGACAGAAGAGTGAAGAAGTTGAAGAGTAAAGACATGGTTCTTGTGAAGGTTCTCTGGCATCATCGTGGCATTGAGGAAGCCATGTGGGAGCTCGAGGAAGAGATGAGGAGGAAGTATCCCTCACTTTTCTCTTCAGATTTTGGGGGAAAAATTCCTTTGTAGGGGTTTATGGCTTGTAAGGACCCTGACCTTCGTTTTGGGTTTACCCTGTTTGCTTTGCCAAAACCTTGTGTTTAGAAGCTTGCTAATCACCTCAATTGGTGATTAGGCTTTGTTTGTGCTTTGTTGAGAGTTGGAGGTGCAACTTGCAAATTATGCAAGTTTTAGGGTTGATGTGCAAGTTTGTCACCTTGAGAGATGTTTTCTCTCTCCTTTCATCCTCTAGGGTTGAGAGGATGGGTTGGGCTCGTTGCTTGAGTAGTTTTGGGCCTTGTTGAGCTTTGTTGGTCTTTGCTTTGCTTTGCCTGGTTGAGGCCTTGTGTCGTGCAAGAGCTCCTTGGTGACCTGTGTCGTCCAGATGGGGTGTCTCGCCTAGTGGGGTGTGTCGCCCAGGTGGGGTGTGTCACCCAGTGGGGTGTATCGCCCATGTGACCACCTTGACCTTGCCTTGGTTGTGTCACCATACCTTGGACAAGTGGCCGATCCTTTATTAATTGGTGGCATGACATGTGCATGTGGTTTAGCAAGGTGGCATGGTTTTGGACAAGTGGTGCCTTGTACGTGCACATGTGGAGCAACACCAAGGTGGGCTCCCATAGACTCTCTTGTATATATACAACCCTCTCTTTAGTTGCTTAGCCTTTTAGTTCCTTTAGTTTCTCCTTTATCCTTTGGTGGCCGATACACCTTCCCTTGGTAGAGCAAGCTTGGTGGATGACCCCCCTGGTGAAGTCTTCTTCTTCTTCCTCTAGGTGATGGCCGAACCCTAGAAGGGTCTTGCTTCCTTGGTAAGCATCTCCCCTCTCTCCTTGGCACCTTCTTCTTCTTCTTGGTTGTTCTTTGGCCATGGTGGTTATGAGGTTTGATTCTCTTCTTGTGGTGGCTAAAGGTCGGGTGCTTTGGAGCTAAGAGCTTGGTGCTTGGAGCTTTGGAGCTTGAGGAGCTTGCTTGAGGTGGGTTACATAACTCCTAACCCTAGCTATACTACCTTCTTTTATGTTGCATGTTCATATATGATCTTGATCGGCTTTGCATCTTGTTGGATATGTTTCTTTCTCTAGTTTGTACCTTTAATCTTGTTGCTCTTAGTGGTTATGATGTTGATAGTTGTATGACCTTGGACCTTATTGGCTGAACCTATGGATTAGGTTTTCCTTGGGGCAATACCCCTTTCTCTCCTTGGTTTTGAGAAGTGAGCTTGAGCTGTAGTGGTGTAGGAAAAACATCTCTCTTCATTATTCGTTGAGAGGTGAATCTATATTCTAGTTGCTTGGGAAATACCCTACTCTCACCATGTATTTGAGAGGTGAGCCTTTAGTTGTTGATGACCTAGTTCAGGTTGAAGGGTTAACCGATATGGACGACCTATCTAGTTGTCCGATATGTGATGCAGGTTGTGCAATACCCCTCTCTCTTAGTTGTTGAGAGGTGAGCCAACTCTCTTGATATATTAGGGTTTGATGATGGTGATCTTGAGGTTGATGATGACCAAACAGATGTGGTTCTTGTGTCCTTGCACGATACCCCTTTCTGGGGCTTTGCACGATACCTCTCATCTAGGGTTTGTCTTGGACGATATGATAAGTTGAGTTCTGTTGGCTTTGTTGCCCAATATGACCCCTTAAACTTGCTAGTTTCCTTGGGAGATATGCCTTGAATGAGATATACATTTTCCTTCATTGGTGTTGTGCCTTTGGCCGACATGGTGCTTAGTAGGTACCTCTATTTTGCACCTTGGGCGACATAGGCTAGTTTTGTGGTTGCCCGATAAGATGCTTGGGTAGTGAAACCCTAATAGGTGCCCTAGTGGTGACCGAGATGTAGTGCCTAACCAGTTGGACTACAGGCCACCTTGTGGTGTCTTGGTGTCATTTTTTGTAGTAATCTTGTTGGGCGATACTTCTGTTGAGCTTGGGCACCATGGCCTTGGCCGTTATGGCTTTGGCCGATATGGCGAAGAAGGTTGCCCGATAGTGTAACACTCCTGACCTGGGTTATGAAGTAACCTAGGTGTTTTGCATGATGAGAGTAATTATATGCATGCTTTTGTCTTTGAAAAGTAATTAGGGCTCAAGAGGAATTTATATTACAATTTTAGTCCTTTTTTAAATATTGTTGAAATCAATATTTTGCCTGTTTTGGACTAAAGTGCAAATTACCCAAGTTGAGGTGTCTATTTGCAAATTGTGCATGTTAATATGTTCCTCATATGTTAAAGCATCATGGGAATGAATATGATGCAGAGGTATGGCTTGTGATAGCCTGAATCCCAAGAAAGAGCTGATAAAGCAATGTTTGTGCATGACAACCTAGTTTTGGTGTAATGCACAATTTACCCAAAACCTACGGTGCAATGTGTAAATTACCACTTTAATAAGGTCCCTAATGTTCTTGGCATCATGTGGAGCAAAGAAAATGACAGGGGTGCCTTATGTGGATTAAGTTGAAGGAGAGAGAATCTTGATATTAAAATAATCAAGATTAAGCATAATGGAGGTATTAATGCAAAAATAAATAAAATAATTAAAGAGCCTTCAACCAAAATTAATTTGGTGGAATTCAGATGTGTGTGTGGACGTCCTTGAGGTTTGCAAGGGCCGAAAATATCTTGAGGAGGTGAAATTCCACTCACCTTATTATAAGGAAAAAATTTCCACTCAAAAAGATATATTAGTATTATAATGGATTAAGGTGCTTACTTTCTTTTCCCTTAATCCATGGATAATGGAAGGGAGTTCGGTGGCTTTGAGTTTCCTTTGAATGCAAGCAAACCAAGGACAAAGAGGTGGTATTATTTTGGAATTAATTGAGTTTTAATTAAACATTTTCTCTTTCATCAATTTTCTTATAAAAGAGCCTTTTTCAACCCACCTAAGGATCTTTTTCGATTCTTTTTCTTCTCCTTATTTGCAAAACCGACCAAGAAGGCTAAGGACAGAAGGGAGAACGTCCCCAACCTGTTGGTAAGCCTTTGATCCTCGTTCTTCATGATTTCATGGTGAAAATCATAAAACAATGTGTAATTCCTTCATTTTCTCACTCCATCTTCAACCCTAGCCGATCCTTTTACTCCAAAAGCTTGAGAAACGACCTTGGGAGGTTACTAGAGCTTCAACCACCATGGGAGCCATGAAGCTTGGAGCTTGGGATCAGATTTGAAGGTGGGTTATATAACTTTAACCCTTAATCTTTGTCATTGAATTCAATTTCTACTTGCAATTGATTAAATTGTTATTATTGCAATAACCTTGCTTGATTGATGGAGTTGCCATGGAAATGGTAGTAAATTTCGTGAGTCTAAAGGTTAAACATGATAACCTGTTCATAAGCACACACCTTAACCAAAGATCAATAGCAAACAATCTTGGATTTTTGGTCCAAACGGTTTTGCAAACCGTTTGGTAAAGTTGATTTCCAAACCGCATGAAATGGTTGACCGTTTGATATAGTTGATCGTTTGGACTCCAAACTGCATGTCTTGGTTGACCGTTTGGTATGGTTGACTATTTGGGGTTTGAACTTGATCATAGGTTGGATGATTATCTAATGGACTCAATTTATTGATCCAATGTGCGCACGATCCTTCAAGTAGTAACCCTAATCAAGTTAATTGATGAAACCCTTGATTGGTCCTAAGGATTTCAAGACTTTTTGGGGCAAACAGTCTTGAGACCGTTTGGAACAAAACGGTTTCAAAAACGTTTGGTGGATAGAGGGTTGATCCTTGACCCATGGAAGATGATATAATGATTTTGATTGATGATCCCTTCAATAGAATAATCAACGACCATTTCAATGGTGCAATTGGAAATCGATTTGATTGAGATTTGACCTAGTGAGCCCTTATAGTTTTGGGACTGATTTGGCCCAAACGGTCTTAAGACCGTTTGAGACCAAACAGTCTTGAAACCGTTTGGGGCCAAACGGTTTCAAAACCATTTGGGGTCAAACGGTTTCAAAACCGTTTGGTGATGTAACTTCAAGACCGCATGGAGGTTGTTAGTGGTTCAATCATTAGGATATTAAAGGCAATGATAGTCCTAATTATCCTATGATGATTAGTAATGTTAATCAATAAGGTACATGTGGGCTCAAGTCTCCAAACCACAAAATAATCAAGATTTAATCATGTGCGGAAGACAAAAATCACGGGGAATTAAAACTTTTCGAGATAAGAGCTTGAAACCACAAACCTTTTCCATAGAAAAAGGATTTAAACTGTATACATCTCTGTCAAATTACTTCTTGAGTAATTATGTACAACATGATACAAAAATTCTCAAGAACTCATAACCAAAACACTCCAAGAATTGAGAGTACAGAGGACACATAGGACTGACTCTAACTACACCACATAGCAGACTGAATCTCCACCTGAGATTTGCTGCTACTCCTGGTGCTGCTGTTGCTGGGATTGGTCACCTGTATTCTTGTTTCTCCATCTTCGACGACCACCTAAAAAGTTGAAGTCTACGGGGTGAGACAATTATACATAATTTCCCCAGCGAGAGTTATAACTCTCCACTAGAAGGTTTATAAGCAACACAAAGAATAACTTAAGCAGTAAAAGCTTTCAAAGTATTCATTAGCAGTTTTGATGACTAGTAAGAGTTCAATATTTCTGAAATATGAGGAACATCTACACTATGCAATGTAATATCAATCAAGCAACTCGTAGTTAACTCTAACAGATATACTACGCTGTTGATTATGTTTTTCAAACATTATTATGCCCTGTGGAGATGAGGCATACCACTCATACTCCAACTGATCGCTAAGAAGTCACATCAGTATCATACATAGGTCATTAAAAGAGCCGGATTCTTATGACCTCATCTTCCTCAGTCAGTTAGAGGATTGTTTGTTAGACATCTGGCGGGATGTCTTTTGTAATAGCTTACCAGGGTAAACTGGTCCTTCACTATTTTTAGAGTTACAGTGGCGTTCTTTACTCTCTTCGTCATCGGAAGATTTCTTGTTTATCTTTCATCGATGCGGTGTTTGTGTCTTTTGGGAGAATAGTGATACATCTCACCTTTTAGACTTTGTGGTGGAGGCTTGATGGACTACAAGAATCTACATCAAATTCTCACACCTTTTGGATATCTTTTAATGAAGGTTTGACGGACTATAAAAATCAACATCAATTCCTACACTAGGATGTAAGGTTCTACACATCCATATACCCCACATACTCAAAAGTATGTGATCCAGGAGTTCCCTTGGGAAAACCTGTTTCACCATCATTTAGACTCTGACAATGATGGGTCTATGATCAGGGCTCTACATTATACTTGATTAGTTAGGTACATTCAGTATTCTTTAAACATTGTTCTTCAAACAATAACATTAGCATAACAGCTATAAATGAGAATACTAAAATGTAGCAAGCCTAACTCTTTTCAATCATAAGTTCTCAATTATCTCATCACAAGTCATCTATCAAGCATGACCTTGATGGTATTTATGGCTCTTACAGCCCATAAATATCAATAGATGTCACTAACAGTGCATCAAGATAATTCACTTATTCATAAAGCTTAAGGCATGCTTTCAATGAATATAATATGGTATTCCATACCTAGATATGATCATCATCTCATGACAACCTGCATAGTTAAATCAACTAATAATAGTAAACAATTCATAAATCAGGGTTTACTATTCATCTTTCATGTCATCACCCTAAAATTAGGGTTTACTATTCACTCCATGGTGAACTGTACTCATTACATCATCATGTAAGAGAAACATCATCATTAAAGCTCTTAAATAAGATTAAGATTCATTTGACATCATAATTAGGGTTTCCATGACCTCACATAGGTGGATCATTCCCTAATCATGCACATTCATGTGTATGAGAAGTATCTTACTTGAGTTTCCACCTTAAAAGGGTACTTTCTCTCTCTTAGGATACTTTCTCTCTCTTAGGATACTTTCTCTCTCCTCTCACTAGTAGATGGTGATAACACCACTCTAGATCAGGTTGGGTTAAGTCCTCATTGACTAACATAAGCCAAGACATCACTATCATGTGATTAGGGTTTGATTAGAACAAGGTTTTACTCCATTAAACCCCTCAAGGGTATTTTGGTAATTTACCTCATGATCACCATCATGGGTCAATTCATTAATCACTTAGTCCCTTAATGACCTAGATTACCGTTAGGGTTTAGATTAGATCACCATTGAACCAATTACACCATCAATTGATTAAGTACAAACCACTATGTACACCTTCAAACGGTTTCAACCTCCAAACGGTCTTGAGACCGTTTGGATGTGTTGACCGTTTGGAAGGGTTGACTTTCCAAACCGTTTGGAGCTCAATCGGTTTGAAACCGTTTGATCAAGACAACTTGAGATCGATTGGACCAAACGACCCTAAGATCGTTTGAGCCCAAACGGTCTTGAGACCGTTTGGCCCCAAACGGTCTTGAGACCGTTTGGCCCCAAACGGTCTTGAGACCGTTTGGATCCAAACGGTCTTGAGACCTTTTGGTCCAAATCGGCTCAAACCGTTTGGACCTCCAAAGTGGTTCAAAGGTTATAATTGTTCATGGATATGTATGTTGAATCCCTCAATTGGCCAAAGCCATGTTAACCACTTATAAATTGAGTCAATTAGGATTAGCCTTAACCAATTGGACATCAAGTTGACCCTCAATTGAAAGCCAATTAGGGTTAAATCCTTCCCAATTAGGGTTGCAAATCAGATAGTCATCAATATTCAACAATGTGAATCAAATCAAGGTTGAACCTATCAATTGACCTCCAATTGGACCCAAACTTGGCCCAAACGGTCTTGAGATCGTTTGGACATCATCCAAACGGTCTTGAGACCGTTTGCCCAAGGTTTGACCAAAAACCAAGTCGATTTGACTAGGGTTGAACTCCAATTAGGTAAAAAATAAGCATTTTTATCAATTCATCAACTTCTTGTAATTGGACCTTCAAACCCTTAGATTATCTCAACCCTAGACCTTCAAACGGTCTTGGGTTGTACCCAAACGGTCTTGAGACCGTTTGGAGGAACCCCCAAATGGTCTTGAGACCATTTAGGTCCTTCAACCCAAAACTCAACAAGATCTATGTTTTAAAACAACAATTTTGACCCGATTAGGGTTTGGATGTTGAAGTGCCTTCAACTCTCAATTGGTTAAGAATTAAACTTTGATTCTTTGCACGAATGAAACTCAATATATTACCAACAGACCCTCAAACGGTCGTCCCTTGTTCAATCCTATAAAATGGTCTTGAGACCGTTTCAATCCAAACGGTCTTGCAAGACCGTTTGAGGGCAAACAGTTTGAAACCGTTTGACCCCAAACGGTTTGCAACCGTTTGGACCAAAAGGGTCCAAGGTCGTTTGATAAAGTAACATAGGGATTCACGCCCCTCATCTTCAACCTCTGTCAAGGTCGGTTCTCCCACCGTTTTGCTTTCAAAAGTGCAAGGAAGAAGGGAGGTAGAAGAAGAACTAACATGCTAATTTTGCAAGAACAATAATATGCATATAAAGCAAGAGTTTAGAGTTATAAAACCCGCCTAAAGGTTGTTCCTAGAGCTCCAAGTCTTCAAGCTCCAAGCTTTAATGGCGTCCTTGAGCTCCACAACTCGGTCAGAGGTGAATTCTCCAAGGAAACGTAGGGTTGGTCGGCTAGAACAAGAAGACTAAGTAAGCTATCCACAAAACCAACCTTAAAGGAAGAATTCCTCCATGAATTCGAGCTAGAAGGTGGTGTTCTCTTACCTAGAACAGGTTGGTCGTCCCCCCTGAGCTCCAGAGATATCCTTGGTCGTTTGAGAAAGAAGATGAAAAGTGAAGGAAACAAAGGATCCGTTCACTTATCTTGCAAGGAAGTGGCTTATATACTTTAGCCCTTTTTACACCTTAAGGACCTCTTAGGCATGGAATTTACATCTAGGTCCCTCCTTGCTCAAGGGCACGTCCACACTCATCTAAACTTATGCAAAGTTAATGAAATCTCAAGATCTTAGGGTAAAGAAAGCCAACCTTCAACTAGGGTACATACATGAATGGTCTCCATACCCATATTAGGTGACTTTCACCACAAACATCACTTTTCCCATCTGATTATTCATTGATGTGTCCTTTTCATAATTTCTATTCTAAATGATGACAAGAGTCATAAAAGATGTTCTAGATAGTGAAATTACAAGTTGCACCCCTCAATTTGGGTAAATTGCACTTTACTCCAATTTAGGGTTTTTAAGCATAAGGATTGCTTCCACAGCTGCACCTTGGTGCTGAAGCTTGGGAAATCCTTCAAACTTCATCAAAAACATCCTCATGATGTTTCAACATCAAAGGAACATCTTAACTTGTGAACTTTGCAAGTTAACCCCTTAAACTGGGTAATTTGCACATAGGTCCCTGCATACAACACAATGCTACAACTTTATTTTAAAAGAGCAAAATTGAAAATATATGTTCCTGAGGAACTTAATACATGTCAGGGAGTATTCACAAGTATATAATTACATATTTAGGCAAAACTTCCAGGGTTAGGTTATAACCCAGGTCAGGGGTGTTACAAATTCTCTACCCCTTCACAAGGATTTCGTCCCCGAAATCTATAAAGCATATTATAAGAAAAGAGTGGGGTATTTCCTTCTCATCTCATCCTCTAGTTCCCAAGTGGCTTCTTCAACACTACGATGGTTCCAGAGGACTTTCACAAGGCTTATATCCTTCTTCTTTAACTTTTTAGTTCTTTTATCAAGGATTGACACTGGTCCCTCCTCATATGTTATATCTTCATTCAATTCTACTTCCATAGGTTGCAGAACTGACTCGGTGTCTGGGTGACATTTCCTCAACATGGAAATGTGAAACACAGGATGTAGCTTCTGCAACTCCTGAGGTAACTCTAGTCTATAGGCCACCTTTCCAACTCTTTCAACAATTGGATAAGGTCCCATAAATCTAGGAGCTAACTTTCCTTTCCTTCCAAAACGTAGGACTCCTTTACAAGGTGAGACCTTGAGATACACTCTGTCTCCAACATGGAACTCTAGGGGTCTACGACGTTTATCTACATACGATTTCTGTCTATCCTGTGCAGTCTTAAGTTATTGCTGTATAACTTTAATCTTCTCTGTAGTTTGCTGCACAAGATCAGGGCCTAACAAATGGTGCTCACCAGTCTCATACCAACACAAGGGTGATCTACAACGTTTACCATATAAGGCTTCATATGGTGCCATATCAATGCTATGCTGATAGCTATTGTTATAGGCAAACTCTATCAAGTTTAGATGTAGATCCCAACTCCCGGTAAACTGGAGAACACATGCTCTCAACAGGTCTTCCAAGGTCTGTATAGTCCTTTCTGACTGTCCATCAGTCTGTGGGTGAAAGGCTGTACTAAACCTTAATTTGGTGCCTAGGGCTCGGTGTAACTGTTCCCAAAAGCGACTTGTAAACTGGGGACCTCTGTCAGAAACTATAGTGACAGGAACTCTGTGCAAACGCACTATCTCCTGAACATACAACTGGGATAACCTTTCAGCAGAATAGGTTGTTTTGACAGGTAAGAAATGAGTTGTCTTTGTCAACCTATCAACAACTACCCAAATGGAATCATGTCCTTTGTTTGTCCTGGGTAGGCCAACAACAAAGTCCATGGTCACATGGTCCCACTTCCATTGTGGTATGGGTAAAGGTTGCATTGTTCCTGCAGGTCTCTGGTGCTTAGCCTTGACCTACTGACGCACAAGACACCTCAGAACAAACTCAGCTACATCCTTCTTCATCCCAGGCCACCAATACATATCTTTTAAGTTTCGATACATCTTGGTGCTCCCTGGATGCATAGCATACATCGAAGAATGAGCTTCTTCTAGAACTAATTTCCTTAGGTTATATACATCTGGCACTATCATCCTCCCATGATAGCATGCCACCTGGTCATCTGACTCATGAAAACCTTCTCGCTTCTCATAACCAAACTCAGATCTAATCTGCTGAACTGCAGTATCTACTTGTTGTGCCTCCTTTATCTGCTCACTTAGAGTAGGTTTAATCTGCATCTCAGCTAACAAACCTGCTAACAATGATGCCTTCAACTGCACATTGTCTTGCCTTAAGGAGATAAGCATATCTCTCCTAGAGCATACCAAGGAACTTAGTTGTGCTCTATTCATGGTTGATGTTGCTGATTTCCTACTCAAGGCATCTGCAACCACATTGGCCTTGCCCAGATGGTAATCAATTGTACAATCGTAGTCCTTGATTAACTCCATCCAGCGACATTGCCTCATGTTAAGCTCATGCTGAGAGAAGATATACTTAAGGTTCTTGTGGTCTGTGAAAATATGGAAGGTTTCTCCGTAGAGATAATGTCTCCAGATCTTCAAGGCATGGACCACAACAGCTAATTCCAAATCGTGTGTCGGATAATTCTCCTCGTGTTTCTTAAGCTGTCGGGAAGCAAAAGAAATCACTTGTTTATCCTGCATCAACACACATCCAAGTCCGTTCTTGGAGGCATCACATAAGACTACATATTCATTTCCTTGCTCAGGTAGCACAAGTACAGGTTCACTTGTCAACCTCTCCTTCAACAGCTGAAAAGACTGTTGACACTTATCACTCCAAGCAAAAGGAACATCTTTCCGGGTTAACTTGGTCAAAGGTAAGGCTATAGAACTGAAATTCTTAATAAACCTTCGATAATAACCAGCTAACCCCAAGAAACTTCTAATCTCCGTCGGTGTCTTCGGTTGTTCCCACTGTAGAACAGATTCTACCTTTGCAGGGTCAACACGAATTCCCGAGGCAGATACCACATTTCCAAGGAAAGACACTTCAGATAACCAGAACTCGCACTTGCTAAACTTAGCGTACAACTTATGTTTTCTTAGCAAAGTCAAAGTTTGGCGAAGACGCTGCTCATGCTGCTGAGCATCCTTACTATAAATCAGTATGTCATCAATGAAGATGACAACACACTGATCAAGGAAGGGTCGAAAGACTCTATTCATGAGTTCCATGAATGCAGCTGGTGCATTGGTTAGTCCAAACGACATAACAGTGAACTCATAGTGACCATATCTTGTCCTAAAGGTAGACTTGGATATGTCACTGTCCTTAATGCGGAGTTGATGATATCCAGACCTTAAGTCTATCTTGGAGAAGACTGTTGCACCACACAACTGGTCAAAAAGATCATCAATCCTCGGCAAAGGGTACTTATTCTTTATTGTTACTTTATTGAGTTGTCTGTAGTCAATGCACAACCGCATTGATCCATCTTTCTTTTTAACAAACAAAACCGGAGCACCCCAAGGTGAGGTACTCAGTCGAATGAAACCCTTCTCAAGTAACTCTTGAAGCTGTTTCTTGAGTTCTGCCATCTCGGCAGGCGGCATCCTATACGAAGTCTGGGCTATGGGTTTCGTATCTGGGACCAAATTGATCTCAAAATCAATCTCCCGAGGTGGTGGTATGCCAGGAAGTTCTTCAGGAAATACATCCTCGAATTCCTTGACTATAGGAACTTCAGCAGGGTTGGGACTCTCCTTGGTAACATCTACCACATGGGCTAAGAATGCATAACATCCTTGCCTCATCAACTTATCAACAACCATAGCTGATACAACCATGTGTTGCTTTCATCAGCAAACACTGCCAACTTGGACTCACAATACAAGATAACTCGATACCTTTCCAAGGTATCCATCCCTAGGATTACATCAAATCCTTTCATATCAAGTGGTATAAGGTCCACTTGAATGCGATGCTTAGAAAAGAAGAGTACGCAGGGAGAGCATACTTCTTGCAGAACAGCAGACCCACTTAATGGAGTCTCCAACAACAACCTATCTGCCCTATGACTAGCTGTCATATTGCAGTTACGAATCACTCTTCGAGTGATGAAAGAGTGTGTAGCACCCGGATCAATCAGAACATATACTACACAAGATTTAGAAATATCAGAATATAAAAGTTCCATCTGACCTGTCACCACTTGTGGATCAACCACTGCCTCTGGTGGGTTCATAGCATAGAACCTTGCTGTAGCCTGTTGTTGAGGTGGTGCTGATGATCCAGCTTGAGACGCTTGCCCGCATCCTCGACCTGCTCCTTGAGATTGCCCTCTCTGTGATCCCTGTTGACCTTGTCTCGGAGGCTGTGTCACACTGACAGGCTTAGATCAGCAATCCTTCATCAAATGTCCCACCTTACCACAGTTGTAGCAGCTTCTCTCTTGTGGTCTTGGTGGTCCAGTAGCAGACATTGATGCAGAACTCTGAGTCTCCCGAGGTGGTTGTCCTCGTCCTCTACCTCTACTTGGAGACCACTGAGTCTGAGAACTAGATCTAGGTGGTGGAGGGTTAGGTGCAGAGGATATAGACTTCTTAAAGTCCATAGATGAAGAACCCTGGAACTGTGGATATCTTTTCTGAGTTTGCCTCTTCTCAACCACAGATCTCTCTATCCTTCGGACTGACTCAACGAAGGTAGAGAATCTCTCTCGGTTTTCTAAGGCAGACACAGGGGTAGACATGTCAGCATTCAAACCCCTCTCGAATCTCCTGATTCTCTCTTCTTCTGTAGCAGCCATGTGCAGACAAAACCGCAACAACTCCATGAACTTAGCTTCATACTCGCTAATGTTCATGACTCCCTGCCTCAGTCTCTCAAACTGAGAGATCTTATCGTCTAGGAAGGTCTTTGGGAAATATCTATGAACAAATTCCCGCTGAAAGTCCTCCCACGAGATCTCTATTCCAGGTCTCTTCTGCTCTTCCATTGTCCACCAATGACCAGTGCTTCCTTTGAGAAGATAGACAGCATGTCTAACCTTCTCAGCTTCAGGGATATTGAGAATCCTGAAAGCCTTCTCCAACTCTGTTAACCACAGATCAGCATCTGCGGGGTCAGCAGTCCTAAGAGACTCGGTAGCTCCAACACGATGTAGTCGCTCGAACGTCTTCCCGATACCTTGTCCTTCTGGTTGGACAGGTGCCCGGGGTACAGACATAGGCATCCTGTCGGTTATGTGTGTCATGGTAGTCATGAACTGCCCGAACATCGTATGAACTGCTGGGTTACCCATGTCAGCTGGGTCGAACTGGGGTGGCTCTCTGGGTTGCTCAGGTACAGGTTGTTCTATCTCTGGTACTCCTGCACCGCCTTGAGGTGCACTAGCACTACTTTCTACCACGTTCTCATCATTTGACTCTGACATTCTTATGTATCTTCTTCTCCTGAGGAGCAGAAGTTTCTATTAGATAAGGAAGGAATACTAAAGATAGACTCGACTTCCTAAGTCCTATGCCTCTGTAGACTCGGCGAACCTAGAGCTCTGATACCACTTAATTGTGGGCTCAAGTCTCCAAACCATGAATTAATCACAATTTAATCATGTGCGGAAGACAAAAATCACGGGGAATTAAAACTTTTCTAGATAAGAGCTTGAAACCACAAACTTTTTCCATAGAAAAAGGATTTAAACTGTATACATCTCTGTCAAATTACTTCTTGAGTAATTATGTACAACATGATACAAAAATTCTCAAGAACTCATAACCAAAACACTCCAAGACCTGAGAGTACAGAGGACACATAGGACTGACTCTAACTACACCACATAGCAACTGAATCTCCACCTGAGATTTGCTGCTACTCCTGGTGCTACTGTTGCTGGGATTGGTCACCTGTATTCTTGTTTCTCCGTCTTCGACGACCACCTAAAAAGTTGAAGTCTACGGGGTGAGACAATTATACATAATTGCCCCATCAAGAGTTATAACTCTCCACTAGAAGCTTTATAAGCAACACAAAGAATAACTTAAGCAGTAAAAGCTTTCAAAGTATTCATTAGCAGTTTTGATGACTAGTAAGAATTCAATATTTCTGAAATATGAGGAACATCTACACTATGCAATGTTATATCAACCAAGCAACTCGTAGTTAACTCTAACAGATATACTACGCTGTTGATTATGTTTTTCAAACATTATTATGCCCTGTGGAGATGAGGCATACCACTCATACTCCAACTGATCGCTAAGAAGTCACATCAGTATCATACATAGGTCATTAAAAGAGCCGGATTCTTATGACCTCATCTTCCTCAGTCAGTTAGAGGATTGTTTGTTAGACATCTGGCGGGATGTCTTTTGTAATAGCTTACCAGGGTAAACTGGTCCTTCGCTATTTTTAGAGTTACAGTGGCGTTCTGTACTCTCTTCGTCATCGGAAGATTTCTTGTTTATCTTTCATCGATGTGATGTTTGTGTCTTTTAGGAGATACATCTCACCTTTTAGACTTTGTGGTGGAGGCTTGATGGACTACAAGAATCTACATCAAATTCTCACACCTTTTGGATATCTTTTAGTGAAGGTTTGACGGACTATAAAAATCAACATCAATTCCCACACTAGGATGTAAGGTTCTACACATCCATATACCCCACATACTCAAAAGTATGTGATCCAGGAGTTCCCTTGGGAAAACCTATTTCACCATCATTTAGACTCTGACAATGATGGGTCTATGATCAGGGCTCTACATTGTACTTGATTAGTTAGGTACATTCAGTATTCTTTAAACATTGTTCTTCAAACAATAACATTAGCATAACAACTATAAATGAGAATACTAAAATGTAGCAAGCCTAACTCTTTTGAATCATCAATTCTCAATTATCTCATCACAAGTCATCTGTCAAGCATGACCTTGATGGTATTTATGGCTCTTACAGCCCATAAATCTCAATAGATGTCACTAACAGTGCATCAAGATAATTCACTTATTCATAAAGCTTAAGGCATGCTTTCAATGAATATAATATGGTATTCCATACCTGGATATGATCATCATCTCATGACAACCTGCATAGTTAAATTAACTAATATAGTAAACAATTCATAAATCAGGGTTTACTATTCATCTTTCATGTCATCACCCTAAAATTAGGGTTTACTATTCACTCCATGGTGAACTGTACTCATTACATCATCATGTAAGAGAAACATCATCATTAAAGCTCTTAAATAAGATTAAGATTCATTAGACATCATAATTAGGGTTTCCATGACCTCACATAGGTGGATCATTCCCTAATCATGCACATTCATGTGTATGAGAAGTATCTTACTTGAGTTTCCACCTTAAAAGGGTACTTTCTCTCTCTTAGGATACATTATCTCTCTTAGGATACTTTCTCTCTCCTCTCACTAGTAGATGGTGATAACACCACTCTAGACCAGGTTGGGTTAAGTCCTCATTGACTAACATAAGCCAAGACATCACTATCATGTGATTAGGGTTTGATTAGAACAAGGTTTTACTCCATTAAACCCCTCAAGGGTATTTTGGTAATTTACCTCATGATCACCATCATGGGTCAATTCATTAATCACTTAGTCCCTTAATGACCTAGATTACCATTAGGGTTTAGATTAGATCACCATTGAACCAATTACACCATCAATTGATTAAGTACAAACCACTATGTACACTTTCAAACGGTTTCAACCTTCAAACGGTTTCAACCTCCAAACGGTCTTGAGACCGTTTGGATGTGTTGACCATTTGGAAGGGTTGACTTTCCAAACCATTTGGAGCTCAATCGGTTTGAAACCGTTTGATCAAGACAACTTGAGATCGATTGGACCAAACGACCCTGAGATCGTTTGAGCCCAAACGGTCTTGAGACCATTTGGCCCCAAACGGTCTTGAGACCGTTTGGTCCAAATGGGCTCAAACCGTTTGGACCTCCAAAGTGGTTCAAAGGTTATAATTGTTCATGGATATGTATGTTGAAGCCCTCAATTGGCCAAAGCCATGTTAACTACTTATAAATTGAGTCAATTAGGATTAGCCTTAACCAATTGGACATCAAGTTGACCCTCAATTGAAAGCCAATTAGGGTTAAATCCTTCCCAATTAGGGTTGCAAATCGGATAGTCACCAATATTCAACAATGTGAATCAAATCAAGGTTGAACTTATCAATTGACCTCCAATTGGACCCAAACTTGGCCCAAACGGTCTTGAGGTCGTTTGGACATCATCCAAACGGTCTTGAGACCGTTTGCCCAAGGTTTGACCAAAAACCAAGTCGGTTTGACTAGGGTTGAACTCCAATTAGGTCAAAAATCAGCATTTTTATCAATTCATCAACTTCTTGTAATTGGACCTTCAAACCCTTAGATTATCTCAACCCTAGACCTTCAAACGGTCTAGGGTTGTGCGCAAACGGTCTTGAGACCGTTTGGAGGAACCCCCAAACGGTCTTGCGACCGTTTGGGTCCTTCAACCCAAAACTCAACAAGATCTATGTTTTAAAACAGCAATTTTGACCCGTTTAGGGTTTGGATGTTGAAGTGCCTTCAACTCTCAATTGGTTGAGAATTAAACTTTGATTCTTTGCACGAATGAAATTCAATATATTACCAACAGACCCTCAAACGTTCGTCCCTTGGTCAATCCTATCACATGGTCTTGAGACCGTTTCAATCCAAACGGTCTTGCAAGACCGTTTGAGGGCAAACAGTTTGAAACCGTTTGACCCCAAACGGTTTGCAACCGTTTGGACCAAAAGGGTCCAAGGTCGTTTGATAAAGTAACATAGGGATTCACGCCCCTCATCTTCAGCCTCTGTCAAGGTTGGTTCTCCCACCGTTTTGCTTGCAAAAGTGCAAGGAAGAAGGGAGGTAGAAGAAGAACTAACATGCTAATTTTGCAAGAACAATAGTATGCATATAAAGCAAGAGTTTAGAGTTATAAAACCCGCCTAAAGGTTGTTCCTAGAGCTCCAAGTCTTCAAGCTCCAAGCTTTAATGGCGTCCTTGAGCTCCACAACTCGGTCAGAGGTGAATTCTCCAAGGAAACGTAGGGTTGGTCGGCTAGAACAAGAAGACTAAGTAAGCTATCCACAAAACCAACCTTAAAGGAAGAATTCCTCCATGAATTCGAGCTAGAAGGTGGTGTTCTCTTACCTAGAACAGGTTGGTTGTCCCCCTGAGCTCCAGAGCTATCCTTGGTCGTTTGATAAAGAAGATGAGAAGTGAAGGAAACAAAGGATCCATTCACTTATCTTGCAAGGAAGTGGCTTATATACTTTAGCCCTTTTTACACCTTAAGGACCTCTTAGGCATGGAATTTACATCTAGGTCCCTCCTTGCTCAAGGGAACGTCCACACTCATCTAAACTTATGCAAATCTAATGAAATCTCAAGATCTAAGGGTAAAGAAAGCCAACCTTCAAACAGGGTACATACATGAAAGGTCTCCATACCCATATTAGGTGACTTTCACCACAAAGATCACTTTTCCCATCTGATTATTCATTGATGTGTCCTTTTCATCATTTCTATTCTAAATGATGACAAGAGTCATAAAAGATGTTCTAGATAGTGAAAATGACAAGTTGCACCCCTCAATTTGGGTAAATTGCACTTTACTCCAATTTAGGGTTTTTAAGCATAAGGATTGCTTCCACAGCTGCACCTTGGTGCTCAAGTTTGGGAAATCCTTCAAACTTCATCAAAAACATCCTCATGATGTTTTAACATCAAAGGAACATCTTAACTTGTGAATTTTGCAATTTAACCCCTTAAATTGGGTAATTTGCACATAGGTCCCTACATACAACACAATGCTACAACTTTATTTAAAAAGGAGAAAAATTGAAAATATATGTTCCTGAGGAACTTAATACATGCCAGGGAGTATTCACAAGTATATAATTACATATTTAGGCAAAACTTCCAGGGTTAGGTTATAACCCAGGTCAGGGGTGTTACAGTACAAGAGTTAAAACCCTAACAGTACCAATGTGATTAGTGTTAATCAAGAAAGAAACCCTAATTTCTAATAGGAGCAATGACTTGGTACACTATGTCATTCATAGTTGTATGAACTTAATTAAGGGTTGATATGACCTAACCAAGTTGAGAGGTATGATAACATAGAGTTGATACATGAGTATGACTCATATGGTGATTAAGGGTATGAATCTTAAGTAATAAGATCATGAAACCCTAATCATGAACCTAAACCCTAATTGATAAGGTTGTTGATCCTAAATCCTAATCCAAGGTATGGATGTAACCCTAATTTAGGATGATGATGTGAATAGACCTAATCAGGAGTAGTGTGTCCGAAACCCAAATTATGGGAATGGATCATGAAACCCTAATTGGGATGAATAGTAAATCCTAATTATGTGAATGGATCATGAAACCCTAATTGGGATGAATAGTAAACCCTAATAATGGGAATGGATCATGAAACCGTATTTGGGATGAACAGTAAACCCTAATTGTGGAACATTGAATGTAAACCCTTTTATAGGGTGAATTTGATGTGAAACCCTAACTAAGGATGGTTTCATGAGGAACCTTGATGTTTGATGTATTGTGAAGCCCAAACCCAGGGTAATGCTATGTATTACTCAATGAACCCTAATCTTGAGTAATATGGTAATTAACTATATCTTTGATATGATAAGGGGATGATTATCCTTAAATGACATGAAATGGGAAACCCCAACCCTGGTAATGGAATAGTGGTGTTACCCATGAATAGTAAATTCATATTTGTTGAACATGGTTCTGATATGCAATTGATATCACTGTATTATCTGTGCTAACAATGCAGGTATCTTGAAATGATGATCATGGCCAGGTATAAGCCATGATGTTTAATTCACTGTTGTAATTGTACCTTGAGTGCCATAATATACCTTGCTACCTGGTAAGAGGTATCAATAGAATTAATGGGCATCAAGTACCATGTGTGATGCTTGTAATAGCAAAGTATCATGTTTGCCTTGGTCAATTGACCTAAAGGTGATGGTTACCTGGAAAAGTGGAAACAATGCTTAATGATGAACCTAGGGTTTAATTACCCAGGGCCATATGATTATGGTGATGAAATGGTGATGAAATTGAGAAGGGATTAAGTTCCCAATATCTTTTATGATTGTTAAGCAATTGATGAAATTAGTACATATTTCCTTATAGTATTGTCATAATGAGCTTTGTTTGAGAATTTGCCTGATGCTAAAAGTATATGAAATTGTACTTAATTAATCAAGTGAAACCTGTTCATGTAGTGCTCTGACCATAGATCCATCATCGTCAGCAATTGATGATGGTGAAACAGGTTTTTTATGGAAATCCTGGAATTCGCATATTTTGAATATGTGGGGGTGAATTGGCGAAAATATCCTTACATCCAGGTGAAGAGATTGAGGAAGGGTAAACACTAAACCTCTCAATTCTTCATGTGTCGGGATAGATGTATCATAAATCTCCTGATGGTTGGGAGGAATGTATCATTAATCTCCCAATGTTATTTTATGTCGGGTCGATGGAGATAAACAATGATGTTCTTGATTACCGATGAGAGTGGAGTTGGCGTTGTAACTCTATAGTGAAGTTCTAATATACCCTGGAAATCTATTTGAGCAGTCGACACAGTCCTGCTTGTAGTCCTGTACTGACCAGGATGTGGGAGGTCATGGGAATCTGACTCTTTCATTGACCTATTTATGGTACCGATTTTGATTCTAGAAATGGTCAGTTGGAGTATGAGCAGTATACCTCATCTCCTCAGAGCTTAAATCTGTTTGTAAAATTTAATCAGCCGTGTAGCGTATTTGCATAAGATTGAAATATGAGGAACACAGATTGTTGATATACTGCTTAGCATGCCCTTAGTACAGGAATGTACTTATGTTCCTTTAATTCATATTGATTATGAGACATGCTGCTTAATCACGTTATTGCTATAATAATGCATAAGAATGTTGCTCTAGTCTACATAGATGTGATTCACCTATTAATGGTTTACATTATTCCACTGTACAATTTATTTCTATTTAAACTGAAATGGCAATGTTTTGGTGGAGAGTTATATCTCCCGTTGGGGCAATTTTTATAATTGTCTCACCCCCGTGGGATTCAATGTTTTTAGGTAGAAGCAGACATCGAGGCAGAAACTCTTCTGTAGGAGAAGAGCAGTAGCAGCAGTTACAGGGACAACAATGATCCAACAGGTGGAGACATTGGCTGTCTAATTTTTTGTAGTTAGTCCTAAAGTCATCTCTGTACTCTCGGGTCCTAGGAGTTAGTGTTTTGATACTTTGGATCTGAGGTTTTGTGCATCTTATGTATATATGAACCAGGATGTAATGTTCTACTTTGGTTCTAAATGAAAGAGTTTTCCTGTGAATGGATCTCTTGTTAAATGGTTTTAATTTTTAGTGATTTTCAGTAATCCACTGTTAGTAATTGCTTTCGCATTAGTTAATCTTGTATGTCACAATTTAGTGGTATCAGAGCTCTAGGTTCGCTGAGTCTACAGAGACATAGGATTAAGGTAGTTGAGTTTGTTCTAGTGTCTTCCAGTTTATCTGATAGTATCTTCTACTCATATAGGAGAAGAAGATCTAAGGATGTCTGGATCACACGAAGAAGATGCTGTTGAGAGCAGTGTTGTTGCACTGGGAAATGGTGCAAGAGAACAGGACAGGGAGGAAACTGTACCTGAACAGCCCCAGTTCAACCCAGCTGACATGGGGAACCCAAACTTCCAGGTTATGTTTGGGCAGTTCATGGCAGCTATGACCCACATAATGGATAGAACACCAGTACCTACACCTAGGGCACCAGCCCATGATGAAAGACATGGTGCCGGCAAGACTTTTGAAAGGATTAAGAGGGTAGGAGCCCTAGTGTATGCTGGTACAGCCGGTCCAGCAGATGCCGATCTTTGGTTGACTGAGCTGCAGAAAGCCATCAGAATCCCCATGATTCCTGATGGTGAGAGGGTCAGACATGCTGTATATCTCCTCAAAGGGAGTGCTGGCCACAGGTTGACCATTGAGGAGGGCAAAAGACCTGGAGTTGTGATCGGATGGGATGAGTTTAGGCGTGAATTTGTCGCTAGATACTTTCCCAAGACGTATCTAGATGAGAAGATATCCCAGTTTGAGAGGATTAAGCAAGGGCCTATGAACATTAGTGAGTACGAAGCTAGGTTCATGGAGTTGTTGTGGTTTTGTCTGCACATGGCATCTAATGATGAGGAGAGAATTCGGCGGTTCGAGAAGGGGTTGAATGCTGAGTTAACCACTCCGGTGTCTGCTCTGGAGAATCGGGAGAGGTTTGCAACTTTTTTGGAGTCTGTAGACGTATAGAGAGACTTGTAGTTGAGAAGAGACAGACCAAGGGTAAGAAGCAATGCCCACATTTTCAAGGGTAGAGTGCTGGGAGTTTTAAGAAACTAAGGTATTCTGTGGCTACACCACCACCAAGGTTTAATACCCAAACGCAATGGACGTCAAGTAAGGGTAGAAACCGTAGTTTACCACCAAAGGGAGCTCAAAGCTCAGCCTCTATGTCAGTAACAGGACCACCCATACCACCAAGGGGGAATATAACCTGTTATAGATGTGGAAAAGAAGGCCATATGGTGAGAGACTGACCTGAGAAAGTCAGGAGTGTGACCCAGCAACCGAGGCAGAGTCAGCAGGGATCTCAGAGGCAACAGCCTGACAGTGGTGCTAGAGGACGTGGACCAACATCCCAAGACGGTTCTTCAACATCTAACAATTGAGCACAGGGTCAACAGCAAGCGACAACTAGGTTTGATGCTATGAACCAGCATGAAGCAGTAGTCAACCCTCAGGTTGTGACATGTCAGATGGAACTGCTTTATTCTGATATGTCTTTATCCTGCTTCGTATCTGTGTTAATTGATCTGGGTGCTACACACTCTTTTATCACTCGAGAAGTGATTGATGACTACAATATGATTGTTAGTCATAGAATAGATAGATTGCGGTTAGAGACACCTTTGATGGGATCTGCTGTATTGTGGGAAGTGTGTTCTCCTTGCAATCTTGTCTTTTCTGATCACCACATTCAAGTGGATCTTATACCACTTGAGATGCAGGGTTTTGATATAATCCTTAGAATGGACACCTTAGAGAAGTATAAGGTTGTCTTGGATTGTAGCTCCAAGCAAGCTGTGTTCACAAATGGTGGTGACACATGGATCTTTCAAGGAGATAGAAAGATTCTTCCAACACGTCTTATGTCAGCTATGGTAGCTGAGAGGCTGATGAGACAAGGATGCCTTGCATTCTTAGCCCATGTGGTTGATACCACAATGGAAAGCCCTCATCTTTTTGAAGTTCCTATAGTCAGGGAATTTGAAAATATATTTCCTGAAGAACTTCCAGGTGTTCGGCCACCCCGAGAGATTGATTTTGAAATAAATCTAATCCCGGGAACACAACCAATAGAACAAACACCGTATAGGATGGCGCCTGCTGAAATGGCAGAACTCAAGAAACAACTGCAAGAGTTGCTTGAGAAAGGTTTTATCCGACCGAGCACTTCACCCTGGGGTGCTCCAGCCCTTTTTGTTAAGAAAAAGGATGGGACGATGCGGTTATGAATTGACTATAGACAGTTAAACAAAGTCACTATAAAGAACAAGTATCCTCTATCAAGGATTGATGACTTGTTTGACCAGTTTCATGGTGCGACTGTCTTTTCTAAGATAGATCTGAGGTCGAGATACCATCAGTTACATATCAAGGAGGGTGACATACCTAAGTCTGCCTTTAGGACAAGGCATGGTCACTATGAGTTCATAGTTATGTCCTTTGGACTAACTAATGCACCGACTGCATTTATGGAATTCATGAATAGAATCTTTCGACCTTTTTTGGATCAGTATGTTGTCGTCTTTATAGATGACATTCTGATATATAGTAGAGATGCTCAACAACATGAACAACATCTTTGCCAAGCTTTGACTTTGCTAAGGGAGCATAAGTTATATGCTAAGTTTAGCAAATGTGAGTTCTGGTTGCCAGAAGTTTCCTTTCTCAGACACGTAATATCTGCCTCGGGTATTCGTGTTGATCCTAAGAAAGTAGAATATGTCCTACAATGGGAACAACTGAAGACACCGACAGAGATAAGAAGTTTCCTAGGACTGGCTGGCTATTATAGGAGGTTCATTAAGAACTTTAGTTCAATATCCTTACCCCTGACTAAGTTGACAAGGAAGGAGATTCCTTTTGTCTGGAATGACAAGTGTCAACACTCTTTCCAGATGTTTTAGGAAAGATTAGCATGTGTAGCTGCGCTGGTGCTACCTGAGCAAGGAAAGGGGTACATAGTCTTCTGTGATGCATCTAAGAATGGATTAGGATGTGTGTTGATGCAAGATAGGAAAGTGATTTCTTTTGCTTCTCGACAGCTTAAGAAACACGAGGAGAATTATCCGACACACGATCTAGAGTTAGTTGCTGTGTTCCATGCCTTAAAGATCTGGAGACATTATCTCTATGGCGAAACATTCCAGATTTTCACAGATCATAAGAATCTAAAGTATATCTTTTCTCAGCATGAGTTAAACATGAGGCAATGTCTCTGGATGGAGTTAATCAAGGACTATGATTGTACAATTGAATATCATCCAAGGAAATTCAATGTGGTTGCTGATGCACTAAGTAGAAAATAAGCAACACCAACCCTAGATAAAGCACATCTAAACTCCTTAGTGTGCTCTAAGAGGGATATGTTTATATCCTTGAGACAAGACAATGTACAACTTAAAAGTATCGTTGTTAGTCGGGATGTTAGCTGAGATGCACATAAAACCAACCCTGAGACAACAGATTAAAGAAGAACAATAGATTGATTCTATGGTTCAACAGATTAGATCAGAATATGGCAGTGAGAAACAGGATGGTTTCCATGTTCTGATGATCAGGTAATCTGTTACCATGATAGGATGGTAGTACCTGACATGAACAACTTAAGAGAGTTAGTCTTGGAGGAAGCTCATTCTTCAATGTATGCTATGCATCCAGGGAGCACCAAGATGTATCATAACTTAAAAGATATGTATTGGTGTCCTGGTTTGAAGAAGGATGTTGCTGAGTTTGTTAGGCGGTGTCTGGTGTGTCAGCAAGTTAAAGCTGAACATCAAAAGCCCACAGGAACAATGCAACCCCTGCCTATACCACAGTGGAAGTGGGATCATGTAACTATGGACTTCGTGGTTGGCTTGCCTAGAATAGCCAAAAGTCATGATTCCATTTGGGTGATAGTCAATAGGTTGACAAAGACAACACATTTCTTACCTGTCAAAACAACCTATACAACAGAGAAGCTTGCACAAATCTACATAGATGAGATAGTGCATTTGCACTGGGTACCAGTTACCATAGTTTCTGATAGAGGTCCTCAATTTATGAGTCATTTTTGGGAACAACTTGATAAAGCTTTGAGTACACAACTGAGGTTTAGTATAGCTTTTCATCCTCAGACAGTTGGACAGTCTGAGAGGACAATACAAACCTTAGAGGACTTGCTTAGGGCATGCATCCTTCAGTTTGTGGGGAGTTGGGATCTACATCTGAGCATGATAGAGTTTGCTTATAATAACAACTATCAGTACAGTATTGATATGGCACCATATGAGGCTTTGTATGGTAGACGTTGTAGATCTCCCCTATGTTGCTATGAGACTGGTGAATATCAACTTTTGGGTCCTGAGTTGGTTCAACAAACAACTGAGAAGATAAAGATCATACAACAAC
The DNA here is from genome assembly GCA_963693085.1 of Alisma plantago-aquatica. Lineage (NCBI taxonomy): Eukaryota > Viridiplantae > Streptophyta > Magnoliopsida > Alismatales > Alismataceae > Alisma > Alisma plantago-aquatica. The sequence goes on along the minus strand of OY856415.1, from coordinate 412,012,848 downwards.
AGTTGAAAACAGCCCAGGATAGACAGAAATCCTATGCTGACAAGCTTCATAGACCCTTAGAATTCCAAGTCGGAGACATGGTGTACCTCAAGGTTTCACCTTGGAAAGGTATCCTGAGATTTGGAAAGAAAGGGAAGTTAGCTCCTAGATTTATGGGGCCTTATCCAATCATTGAAAGGATAGGAAAGGTGGCCTATAAGTTGGAGTTACCACTTGAGTTGCATAGATTGCACCCAATGTTTCATATCTCTATGTTGAGGAAGTGTCATCCTGACACTGAGTTAGTTCTACAACCAGTGGAGGTAGAACTAAATGATGACATATCTTATGTTGAAGGGCCAGTGTTGATTCTTGACAGAAGAATCAAGAAGCTGAAAAAGAAATACATTAGTCTTGTAAAAGTCCTCTGGAATCACTGTGGCATTGAAGAAGCTACGTTGGAACTAGAGGATGAGATGAGAAGGAAATATCCTACTCTTTTCTCTTAATGTTTGTTGATGTTGATGATTTCGGGGACGATATCATTGTAAGGGGTGGATAAACTTGTAACATCCCTGACCTGGGTTATGAAGTAACCCTAGGTGTTTTGCATGATGAGAGTAATTATATGCATGCTTTTGTATTTGAAAAGTAATTAGGGCTCAAGAGGAATTTATATTACAATTTTAGTCCTTTTTAAATATTGTTGAAATCAATATTTTGCATGTTTTGGACTAAAGTGCAAATTACCCAAGTTGAGGGGTCTATTTGCAAATTGTGCATGATAATATGTTCCTCATTTGTTAAAGCAACATGGAAATGAAGATGATGCAGAGGTATGGCTTGTGATAGCCTGAATCCTAAGAAAGAGCTAATAAAGCAATGTTTGTGCATGAAAACCTAGTTTTGGTGTAATGTGCAATTTACCCAAAACCTAGGGTGCAATGTGTAAATTACCACTTCAATAAGGTCCCTAATGTTCTTGGCATCATGTGGAGCAAAGAAAATGACAGAGGGGCGCCTTATTTGGATTAAGTTGAAGGAGAGAGAATCTTGATATTAAAATAATCAAGATTTAAGCATAATGGAGGTATTAATGCGAAAATAAATAAAATAATTAAAGGGCCTTCAACCAAAATTAATTTTGTGGCATTCAGATGTGTGTGTGGGCGTCCTTGAGGTTTGCAAGGGCCGAAAATATCTTGAGGAGGTGAAATTCCACTCACCTTATTATAAGGAAAAGAATTTCCACTCAAATAGATATATTAGTATTATAATGGATTAAGGTGCTTATTTTCTTTTCCCTTAATCCAAGGATAATGGAAAGGAGTTCGGTGGCTTTGAATTGCCTTTGCATGCAAGCAAACCAATGAGGAATAGGTGTTACTATTTTTGGAATTAATTGATATTTAATTAAACATTTTCTCTTTCATCAATTTTCTTATAAAAGAGCCTTTTAAACCCACCTAAGGATCTTTTTCAATTCCTTTTCTTCCCCTTGCTTGAAAAACCGACCAAGAAGGATAAGGACAGAAGGGAGCACGTCCCCAACCTGTTGGTAAGCCTTTGATCCTCGTTCTTCATGATTTCATTGTGAAAATCATAAAACAATGTGTAATTCCTTCATTTTCTCACTCCATCTTCAACCCTAGCCGATCCTTTTACTCCAAAAGCTTGAGAAACGACCTTGGGAGGTTACTAGAGCTTCAACCACCATTTGATCCTTGAATCTTGGAGCTTGGGATCAGATTTAAAGGCGGGTTATATAACTTTAACCCTTAATCTTTTTCATTGAATTCGAGTTCTACTTGCAATTGATTTAATTGTTATTATTGCAATAACCTTGATTGATTGATGGAGTTTCCATGGAAATGGCAGTAGCTTTCGTGAGTCTAAAGATTGAAGATGATAACATGTTCATAAGCACACACCTTAACCAAAGAAAAATAGAAAACGGTCTTGGATTTTTGGTCCAAATGATTTTACAAACCGTTTGGTAAAGTTGAGTTCCAAACCGCATGAAATGGTTGACCGTTTGGACTCCAAACCGCACGGCTTGGTTGACTATTTGGTATGATTGACCGTTTGGGGTTTGAACTTGATCATAGGTTGGTTGATGATCTAATGGACTCAATTGATTGATCCAATGTGTGCACGATCCTTCAAGTAGTAACCCTAATCAAGTTAATTGTTGAAACCCTTGATTGGTCCTAAAGATTTTAAGACTTTTTGGGGCAAACGGTCTTGAGACCCTTTGAGCTTAAACAGTTTTGAGACCATTTGGGACCAAACAGTTTCAAAACATTTGGTTGATTGAGGGTTGATCCTTGACCAATGGATGATGATCTAATGGTTTAGATTGATGATCCCTTCAATTGAATAATGAATGGCCATTTCAATGATGCAATTGGAAATCGATTTGATTGAGATCTGACCTAGTGAGCCCTTGCGGTTTTGGGACTGATTTGGCCCAAACTGTCTTGAGACCGTTCGAGACCAAATGGTCTTGAAACTATTTGGGGCCAAACGGTTTCGAAACTGTTTGGGGTCAAACAGTTTCAAAACCGTTTGGTGATGTAACTTCAAGACCGCACGGAGGTTGTTAGTAGTTCAATCATTAGGATATTAAAGGCAATGATAGTCCTAATTATCCTATGATGATTAGTAATGTTAATCAATAAGGTACAAGGGTTTAATCCCTAAAAGTACCTATGTGATTAGTGTTAATCAAGAAAGAAACCCTAATTGTTAATAGGAGCAATGACTTAGTACACTATGTCATTCATAGTTGTATGAACTTAACTAAGGGTTGATATGACCTAACCAAGTTGAGAGATATGATAACATAGATTTGATACATGAGTATGACTCATATGGTGATTAAGGGTATGAATATTAAGTAATAACATCATGAAACCCTAATCATGAACCTAAACCCTAATTGACAAGGTTGTTGATCCTTAACCTAAGCCAAGGTATGGATGTAACCCTAATTTAGGGTGATGATGTGAATAGACCTAATCAGGAGTAGTGCGATCCGAAACCCTAATTATGGGAATGGATCATGAAACCCTAATTGGGATGAATAGTAAATCCTAATTATGGGAATGGATCATGAAACCCTAATTGGGATGAATAGTAAACTCTAATTATGGGAATGGATCATGAAACCCTAATTGGGATGAATAGTAAACCCTAATTGTGGAACATTGAATGTAAACCCTTTTATAGGGTGAATTTGATGTGAAACCCTAACTAAGGATGGTTTCATGAGGAACCCTGATGTTTGATGTATTGTGAATCCCAAACCCAGGGTAATGCTATGTATTGCTCAATGAACCCTAATCTTGAGTAATATGGTGATTAACTATATCTTTGATATGATAAGGGGATGATTATCCTTAAATGACATGAAATGGGAAACCCTAACCCTTGTAAGGGAATAGTGGTGTTACCTATGAATAGTGAATTCATATTTGCTGAACATGGTTCTGATATACAATTGATATCACTGTATTATCTGTGCTAACAATGCATGTATCTTGAAATGATGATCATGGCCAGGTATAAGCCATGATGTTTAATTCACTGTTGTGATTGTACCTTGAGTACCATAATATACCTTGCTGCCTGGTAAGAGGTATCAAGAGAATTAATGGGCTTCAAGTACCATGTGTGATGCTTGTAATAGCAAGGTATCATGTTTGCCTTGGTCAATTGACCTAAAGGTGATGGCTACCTGGAAAAGTGGCAACAATTCTTAATGATGAACCTAGGGTTTAATTACCCAGGGCCATATGATTATGGTGATGAAATGGTGATGAAATTCAGAAGGGATTGAGTTCCCAATATCTTTTAAGATTGTTAAGAAATTGATGAAATTAGTACATATTTCCTTATAGCATTGTCACAATGAGCTTTGTATTTTTTTTTGCTCAAGAAATGAGCTTTGTCTTAGAACTTGCCTTATACTAAAAGAATATGAAATTGTACTTAATTAATCAAGTGAAACCTATTCATGTAGTGTTGTGACCATAGATCCATCATCGTCAGCAATTGATGATGGTGAAATAGGTTTTCTATGGAAATCTTGGAATTCACATATTTTGAATGTGTGGGGGTGAATGGGCGAAAACATCCTTACATCCAGGTGAAGAGATTGAGGAAGGGTAAACACTAAACCTCTCAATCCTTCATGTGTCGGGATAGATGTATCATAAATCTCCCGATGGTTGGGATGGATGTATCATTAATCTCCCAATGTTATTTTATGTCGGGTCGATGGAGATAAACAATGATGCTCTCGATTACCGATGAGAGTGCAGTTGACGCTGTAACTCTATAGAGAAGTTCTAGTATACCCTGGAAAGATATTTGAGAAGTCAACAAAGTCCTGCTTATAGTCCTGTGCTGACCAGGATGTGGGAGGTCATGGGAATCTGGCTCTTTCATTGACCTATTTATGGTACCGATTTTGATTCTAGAAATGGTCGGTTGGAATTTGAGCGGTATACCTCATCTCCTCAGAGCTTAAATCTTTTTTTAAAATATAATCAACCGTGTAGCGTATTTGCATAAGATTGAAATACGAGAAACACTGATTGTTGATATACTGCTTAGCATGCCCTTGATACAGGAATGTGCTTATGTTCCTTCAATTCATATTGATTATGAGACATGCTGCTTAATCAAGTTATTGCTGTAATAATGCATAAGAATGTTGCTCTAGTCTGCATAGATGTGATTCACCTGTTAATGGTTTACATTATTCCACTGTTAAGTTTATTTCTATTTAAACTGAAATGGAAATGTTTTGGCAGAGAGTTATATCTCCCGCTGGGGCAATTTTTATAATTGTCTCACCTCCGTGGGATTCAATGTTTTTAGGTAGACACAGACATCGAGGCAGAAACTCTTATGTAGGAGAAGAGCAGCAGCAGCAGTTATAGGGACAACAGTGATCCAGCAGGTGGAGACATTGACTGTCCAATTTTGTATAGTTAGTCCTAAAGTCATCTCTGTACTCTCGGGTCCTAGGAGTTAGTGTTTTGATACTTTGGATCTGAGGTTTTGTGCATGTTATGTATATATGAACCAGGATGTAATGTTCTACTTTGGTTTTAAATGAAAGAGTTTTCTAGTGAATATATCTCTTGTTAAATGGTTTTAATTTTTAGTGATTTTCAGTAATCCACTGTTAGTAATTGCTTTTGCATTAGTTAATATTGTTTTCGCGAGACGGACGTCACTGATATGAACCCTAACCCTAATGGGCGATAGGGTCTTGGCCGTTAGGGCTAGTTGTGTTTCCTGACCACCCTTGGTTCTTGGTTGCACAGTATGAGTTGCACGTTATCACCCTTGCTGCTTGCATGCACGATACCCTCTTAGATCAAGTTGCACGACACAACACTAGCGCTTGTTGCACGATACCCTTGGTGCATGGGTGCATGACATGGCTGGCCATTATGTGTGTCTAAGTGCCCTAGCTGTTAGAGTTTTTGTGAGGGATATGATCCTGCCCGCTACCTCTTTGGGTGAGGGGTAGTGCTACTCGCCACATCTCTTGTGAGGAAAGATAGTACCTTTGGTGAGGGTTGTGCTTAACTCGGGAAACCCTAATAGTTCCTTTCTTGTACCTTGTGGATGATGGGTTATGGATGAAAGGTTGTGACCAATGATGTATGACTAGGCTATGGTTGTGACATCCTTAGGGATGTATTCCTTGATAATGATCATTCTCATGAGATGTTAGGGCATAATGTATGCTCATGGTTTGATAACAATAATGTAATTAATACAACTTTATGCCTCTTGTAATTATAATCATGGATGTTGATCCAATCATGTACCTTAAACCCTAATAGCATGATAATCATAATGTGTTTCCCTAAAGATCTATATGTTTTTTGATTTAAGTTATCTCTCTTGATATGCATACTAACCATACAGGTGTATTAGATGGATTCATAGCCAGGTACGAGCTATGATGTTTATGTGTTTGAATAACACTGAATGATGATGATCCACATTGATGAGATAACATGTATCACCAGTATGATGTGAAAAGGTCTGTGGACCTAGTAAAGGCTTGAGTGCCTAGTTGAGGTGTTATCCTCTGATGTTGAGATAAGGGATTGCTATCCCATGATGATGATGTAAGCCTTGAGATGCAGTGACATTTTGGGATGTGGGATTGAGATCCCATGATAATGTGATAACGACAGTAACAATGTAACTCAATGCTGTTATGCTTTATAACTTGGTTTCCTCAACAATCCACTTAAAATATACTAATTAATTACAGTGGAACATATCATGTAGTTTGCCCTGGCCATAGATCCATCGTCGTCAGTAGTTGGTGATGGTGAAACTGGTTTATCCTGTGGGATTATCTGGAGTGCATATTGTTGAATATGTGGGGTTTGTCCTAGTCGAAAGTAGGAGGATTTGAGTACAACTGCGGTTGTGTATAGAGCATGGTGAACATGCCCATGGCTCAGTGGTTATAGAGCATGGTGAATAGGCCCATGGATCAGTCTTTATAGAGCATGGTGAACAGGCCCATGGCTCAGTATTATAGAAGGATAGCCTGTGGAGCTGACCCTGTGGCTGAGACCACTCAATTAAGAGACTGCAGTCCTGCTTTGGTTTTGGTGCACTAACCACGAAGAGGTGACGTCATGGAGTCTGGCTCTCCGAATGACCTTTTATGACACTAGTTTTTGGGCTTCGCACCCAAAGTTTGGATTTGAGCGGAACAACTCACTTCCTCAGGGCATAATAAATCGTAATCCTTCTGTATAGAATGCATTACTTAAAACAAAACACGGAACATTGATTGAGGCCTTGCTTGTATAGTTGATCTAGTTATACCTTGTAGTTATTTGTACGATCCTTATATTTTGTGATAAGTTCTTATAAAGCTTATCTTGTCAATCATGTTCCATAAAGAAATATCTGGTTATATGCCTCCTGGACATCTGGTAAGATTGTTAATAAAATAAGTTCTACTTAGTATGCTCCTCCTATGATCTGCTGATATCAGCTATCTGCTTTACCTTCTTTACCTGAAGTTTTATAGTTTCGGCGGGGAGTTATGTTTCTCACTGGGACTGTGTGTCTCACCCCATTGGTTTACAACCTTTTTAGGTGATCGTGCTAGACGTGGTGGTGGTCATGAGGTTGCGGCCGAGCAGCAAGAAGAGCAGTAGGAGGCAAGAGATGGATATGCTACTGTTTTGGTTGTTTTGTAGTAGAGTCCTAGAGTCATCCCTGTACTCTCAGGTCCTCGGAGGTGTTTTGACGATGTTTTACGATGTTTAGCTGATGTAGATTTGTATATCCTGCTGCTGGCCTGATGTGGCCCGTTATGTATGTATAAACAGGGGATGAACTCTGGTGCTGATAGGACAGCTGGTTCCTATAAGATCTGGACATATATCCATGCTTGTGCATATGTATATAACATGTTTCCTTGTAGGATGAAGATCTGGATGTAATAGTTCTCTTTTATCTGCTTTCCGCAAACAATTTTAATTAACCTGTGTTTTCAATAATATGTGATTTATGGTGTTTCCGCATATTTTTGCGTGGCATTTCGTTGTCTGTGTGATAGCGGGATGTGGCGCCACATGCATGTTGATGTTTCTCTCTCTAAAACGTACCCTAAATGTGCTAGTAGATTATATCATGGTCTAGAACTTGAATGGCAATGGTTATTATGCATGGTTTGCTTGGAATCCGAAACCCTAATTTCTATGTGCATGTTTTCTAAGTGAATTTTAGAGGATGCTCTTGCTTGCATCTTGAGCTTTGGTTTTGTCACCATGGTCTAATCTTTGGCCTTTATGTTTTCCTTGGTGTTTTGGATGTTTTCCTCTATGTGTTGAGGTACGACTTTCTGTCTCTTAAGTGTTTTTTTAGATGATCTTCATACTGTTGATTCTAGGGTTTGATGACTTTGAATCCATGAGTTTTGATCCTAACGACATTTGGCATTCCTCTTGTTTGACCTTGTTTCATTCGAGACATATGTGGGTCTTGTTGCTTTAAGTTGAGACATCCATCCTTTGCTTTGGGTCGAGACATCCATACTTTGCTTTGGTTCGGTGCGCCTTATTTTTCCGAGGTCAAGACGGTTGGTTTTGGTATGAGGCGCAATGCCTTGTCGATGGATGGTCGCTACCTAGTTGTAGTTGTAGGATGCGACTCTATGTTGCTGACACCCTTTTGCTATTTTGTTTGCAACACCATGTTTCTAGGTGGTGGTGCCACCATGTTCCATTAGTAGGTGGTCTCAACACCCCACTAGTAAGTGGTCGAGACGTTATAATGGTTGTGGTCAGATGCATGTTCCTTGGTTGGTCGTGACATATTTTTGTTGGGTATTGACACTATGATTTGTCGCAACCATGACACCAGGTGATGTGGTTGTTGTGACACCTTGTTGGCTTGAGATCACACCACTTGCTCTTTCTCGATCGAGTTCCTTTCCTTGGAGTTGGTCGAGTCATGTCTTGCATGAGGTCTAGGCGTGTGCTTTGAGGGTGGTCGTAACCCTAACCCTTGGTTAGTCGTGACATGGTGAGGTGTCTCAGTTGTGACCTGGTTGAGGTGTCACGGCCCTAACTCTGGTGTTGATGGGAGGTCGAGACACTCGTGTGTGATGAGTGGGCGAGACCCCTATTTGTGATGGTGGGTCATGACACATGTGTATATGGTACGAGAATCTCATATGTAAATGCACATGTTGATGGATAGTTTCTTAATCATGATGATAATGATATCCTAATCCTAGAATGCTCGAAAAATGTGGGTGATGACAAAGATAGGGTTTGGTGATAGACTTATGGTGTAAAACCCTAATCGGCCATGTATGTAACCTAACCCTAATGTTGGGTCATGTGATGTGTTTGCTTCTCTCTTTTGAAATGGTTATTACATCATGACGATTTCTCTCTCATGTTCATGAATCCCTAACCTTGCAGGTGTTATGATGATCATAGGTATGAGAACTCTATGGTGAATTCTATGTTACACAGAATGGTGATTATGCACATTGTTCAGACATAATGCGGTGATGTACATGCATGGTTATGTGTTTGGGCTCTATGACCTGGTAGAGGCTATATGCCTAGTATGAGGTGTTATCCTCCAGTGATGTGATCGGAGATTGATATCTCATATCAATATAAGTATGATGATGGCCTTGTGGGACAAATAGTATCATGTTGTGATGATGTGACTAGTTTACACCTTATACATTTTGTATCTTTTGGAGTTGCACCTTCTCCTTATTTTTGTAGAGTTTGTTTTGGATTTATACGTTGTAGCTTGATTGATGCTAAAAGATATCCAGTTGTATTAATTAATCAAGTGAAACATAATCATGTAGGTGCTATGTGCCATAGATCTATTCTAGTGTCTGTCTTAGTATTAGATGGTGAAATGGATTTTTCCTTAGTAGAAGCTCAGAGTCGTATACTATTAAGTATACACATTTTACAGGATTAGTTGTGGGCCATACCTTAGCAGGATAACGATGGAGGTAGTATCTTAGTATTGAATGTGTGCGTGTGTCTTCCGTGGACTGTGTGCTTTTCAAACAGCCACCTTGCGTGCTCTGTATGTTCCTCTATCTGCAAGTCAACTTGCCTGTGCGCATATGCATATTTCTTTTAGTGACCATCCAGCTTGCGTGTAACGTCCTCTTACACTGGGTTCTTACTTTTAGCCGCTTTATATTTGCATGATCACCTCTCGTTGCCACCTAACAGCAGCGTGCATACATGGTTCAGAGTCTTCAGACAAATAATGTTTGAGGTCATCGACTAATTGCATCTATAAAAGTCTCGAAGCTGCTATTAGGATACTAATACATGTGCAACTGGCATGGCTGGTATCTCAGGTTTGTTTTATTTAGAGAAGTGAAATAGTATTTTTTTGTTAGTTCTTACGTTACGTTGTAGCCAACAATACGATGCACATCAATGCTTCTGTTTTATTTTAGTTGCTTCATAGAAGAAGTTGCGGTACTGTCTGGCACTTCAACGGAAGCAGGTTTACATAGTTCTCACCTGTTTAAGCATTTTCAAAAGTTGTAGAGTTTTATACAGAAAACGGAAGCATGGACTTTTGTATGTATATTACCTCTATAACGATTGTTTGTGAATAGCGTATTGTATTTTTGGGTGAACGGGTGAGTTGTAGGTGTTGTGCTTTGAACACCCTATCATGCCGGCAAGAAAAAAGTGTTGTTCTACGGTGATACTAAATGGACGAAATGTAAATAAGAAGTTATACCAGACTGTTGAGGCGTGCAGGAATGCATTGTCCTTAAGAGTATTTCCGCCTTACTCAACGACGAACGTCGGTGCAGTAGTAATCTACGACGGCTACCCTCCCAGGATACAACAACACAAGAGGAGCGAAGCGTGCACCCGCAAATCCCTCCTCAGGCGAGAGATGTTTGATCGTTCTTCCAGCGATCACCGGAGAAGCGGCAGCGAGCGATCATCGGAGTAGCGGCAGCGGCAAAACAGCAAACGGAACGAACGTCTAGTGTTTCTGTTTTCGTATCTCAAAAAACACATAAAGTGTTTGGTTCATATGAACCGAGAGATGCATCACAACGGATGCGAGCGGTTGCAAACGTAGTGCCAAACGAACCGTTGCACCGCAGCGGCCCGGTTAAAAATGGTTCAATGAACCGAAGAGCAAAACTAAGCCGGGGTCGCGCCCGCACAAGAGGCTCTGGGAGGCCGGATTTGCACCCCCCTGCGCGCGGGATGCGTCGTGCGCCGACGCGCCCGTTTAAAGCGTTTCCGGACCAGGCCGGCTCAAACCCCATTGGCAAGGCCCACCATGCGCGTGCGTAGGGACCATTCCCTTTTATTCCTCAATTGTACCATGGACAAGGGTCCATATATAAGGAGGAGAGAAGTATCTTCCACAAGCAATATGGGACTAAACCTTTGCCTTTTGGTTTGAAATACAACAACAAAGTATAACAATCCCCCACTATTTCAAAACAAACAATATAAAAACCGATTTGACCACTGGAAGAACTTAAACAAATGACATGCATAAGCTTTGGTAGAACTGAGTTCTTTGAACTAAAGCATAGAGTAGATGTACGTAATCTGTAGAAGATTGGTGGAACTATGTTCTTGAACCAATTCCTCCTTTATCTGATTAGTGGTACATTATTCACATGACATTCATAAAATCAATTACCTTTCTTACAGATTGGCGCCTTTAGGCCATGCGCCTACTGGGAAAATTCATGAATGCTCTAGAGATCTGCCCAAATCTCAACAGGAGCGGCCCCACTCCACACTCATATAGTTGGATTTTCATCAAGCATATATTGCAGTATATACACCACCATTAATGATTATGAAATCCATTAAGAATTATATTCAACTGAATCATTGTAAATTGTTGTTTACATCATAAGAATGAGATACAATTATTACAACACGTTGAGTCCTCCAGTGACTTAGTTTTTCCCGTTGAACCTTCTTCCCGGGATCACCGTTCATGAAGGTTGGGTGTCCATCACTTCGACTTTTGGTATGGGCATAATCCCATTCTCCTCGATGTATCGCTCACTAGTCGTTGACTTAATGGCTTTGTCAGAGGATCGGCCAAGTTTAGTTCTGACTTAACATAATCCATTGAGATTATGCTATCACATACAAGCTGCCTCACAATATTGTGACGTAAGCGAATATGCCTACTCTTCCCATTGTAAACTTTGTTTTTAGCTCTTGCTATGGCAGCTTGATTATCACAGTGTATAAACACTGGTGGAGAAGGTTTCTCCCAAATGGGAAGATCCATTAGAACATGTCTCAGCCATTCGGCTTCAGTTCCAGCCTTTTCTAAGGCAATAAACTCAGATTCCATAGTGGAACGAGCTATACATGTTTGCTTGGAAGATTTCCAAGACACAACACCTCCACCCATATTGAAGATGTAGCCACTTGTAGATTTCAATTCATCTGAATCTGAAATCCAATTGGCATCACAAAATCCTTCTAGCACAGTTGGAGATCCACAAAAAATCAATCCATGATTAATTGTGTTTTTAAGGTATCTTAAAACCCTATGTAGAGCATCCCAATGATCCTTATTAGGATTTTGAGTGTATCTACTTAATCTCCCCACAACATATGCTAGATCTGGACGAGTACAATTCATTAAGTACATCAGGCTTCCAATAACTTGTGCATACCTGATTTGTTGAACACTATTACCGTTATTTTTCTTGAGATTGCAATTAGAATTAAAAGGTGTACTAACCGGCTTACAATAAAATATTGAAAACTTATTGAGAATTTTCTCAACATAGTGCTCTTGGGATAGCATGATGCAATCATCATATTTAAGAAGTTTAATTCCTAAAATTACATCTACTTCTCCCATATCTTTCATGTCAAAGTTAGAAGCCAAGAAGCCTTTTGTACTATTTATGATATCAATATTAGTGCCAAAAATAAGCATATCATCTACATAGAGACATATTATAACAGAACCTTGGTTATCGACTTTAGAATATATACATTTGTCTCCTTCATTTATATGGAATCCATATGATACAACGACCTTATCAAATTTCTCATGCCACTGTTTAGGTGCTTGTTTCAAACCATAGAGAGATTTGATTAGTCTATATACCATATGTTCTTTTCCCGAAACTACATACCCTTCAGGTTGATCCATATAAATTTCCTCATCTAGATTTCCATTCAAGAAAGCAGTTTTAACATCCATTTGGTGTATGATTAATTTCTTAATAGATGCCAAAGCTATTAAGATCCTAATTGAAGAGATTCTAATAACAGGTGCAAAGGTACCAAAATAGTCAATATCCTTTTGTTGTTTATATCCCTTGGCAACCAAACGAGCTTTGTATTTATCTACAGTGCCATCTGTTTTCAATTTTCTTTTAAATATCCATTTACATCCTATGGGTTTAATACCTGGTGGGAGATCCACTAATTCCCATGTATGATTAGATAATATAGATTCAATCTCACTATTAATTGCTTCCTTACATAAAGAGGAATCATGTGAATTAATAGCTTCATTGTAAGATTGAGGATCATTATCCACTATAAAGGAATAGAAATCATCACTAAGATTCTTTTCCTTCCTCATCCTAGTGGATCTTCTAGGTTCTATATCATCCGATTCTAAAACATCATTAGAATTAGATGTACTTGGAATATTCTCTAAAATTTCATTTGAATGATTAGCTAAGTTTTCTAAGGAAGTTTTCATAGGAAAGATATGCTTAAAAAATTCAGCATTTTTAGATTCAATAATTGAATTAGGTTCTACAACATTGTTGCCACTTCTAATAACCAAGAATTTATATACAACACTATTTTGAGCATAACCTATAAAAACACCATCTAGGGTTCTAGATCCCAATTTTCATTTCTTAGGCTCAGTTAATAAGACTTTAGCTAGATACCCCCACACTTTGAGGTATTTTAAGTTAGGAGGATATCCTTTCCATAATTCATATGGTGTCTTATTTGTCTTCCTACTAGGGATGCGATTTTGAAGAAAACAAGATGACAAAATCGCTTCCCCCCACAAGTTGTTGGGTGCTCCTGAATTGATTAAAATAGAATTCATCATTTCCTTTAGAGTTCTATTTTTACGTTCAGCAATACCATTTGATTGAGGTGAATATGGAGGTGTGTATTCATGTATAATACCATGGTTCACACAAAATTCATTAAAAGGAGAACAATCATATTCACCACCCCTATCTGAGCGTAGACGTTTTATTTTCTGATTGAGTTGATTTTCTACTTCTATTTTATAATTAACAAACATTCCAAAGGCTTCATCCTTTGAATGTAGTAAATATAATTTTGTATATCGTGAGAAATCATCTACAAAAATAATGTAGAAACGTTTCCCACCTCTAGATAGGTTTCCTTTTAAATCTCCAAGACCAGTGTGAATTAAATCGAGCAATTCAGAATTTCTATGTGAAATTTGAGGACACGGTTTCTTGGTAGATTTAGTTTCAGCACATATTTGACATTTATAATTTAAATTAACAACACCATCAATATCCTTTAGTAAACCTAAAGATTTCATGCGTTGTAAATATTAAAAATTAACATGTCCTAATCTACTGTGCCATACATCAAAAGAATCAACGATATAAGCAGAAGGACTTATTTCATTATCAACAGAGTTTGGTTAATTCAACATAAAAAGGCCCTTTGAACAGTATCCCATGCCTATGTAGTCTCCAGATTTGGAGAGAATGACAGTGATAGATTCAAAGGAAACTTTCACCCCAAACTTCACAAGTTGAGAGACAAAAATTAAATTCACACGAATGTCTGGGACAAACAACACATCTTTGATCAGTAGAATTTTTCCAGAAGTCATCTTGATCATGACATTGCCCTTTCCAGTCACAGGAGAAGCCGTGGAGTTGCCCATGAAAACTCAGTGTTCCTCCTGTCCCACTTCAGTGAAGGTCACGAAGGCATCTCTGTTGCCACTGATGTGGCGACTAGCCCCCGAGTCAATGATCTAATCATTCTGCTGGAATGATCTCATACTGTCAATGCTGACAAATGCCACAAACACGTTCTCAGTAACAAGGTTGGTTGAAGGTTCCTTCGAATCCTGGATTGCTTCTTTCTTCCTATGCCTGCATTTAGGAGAAGTATGACCAGGTTTGCCACATACATAACAAAAAACATTATTTTTATCTATGTCTTTGCGGCCTTTTTTTATGATTGTTTCTTTTATCCTTCTTCTTCTTCCAATGATTTTTAGCATGATCAGAAGATTTATTGTTTTGTTTAACATCAGAGTTCAGAAGAAATCAGTTCCTTATTCATATCATATTTTTCTCTTATCCGGTTTTTATCTTCCACTCTGATGTGTATTATCACATCATCCAGAGACATAGTCTTTCGTTTATGTTTTAAATTATTCTTATAATTCTTCCAAGAACTAGTAAGTTTTTAATTAAACTACCAACTATAAATGATTCAGGAAGATCTATCTTTTCATTTTTCAAATCATCAAATAAAATTTGAAAATCATGAATTTGAGTGATTATATCCTTGTCTTCAGACATGCGAAATTCCAGAAAATTTACAACTGTAAATTTTTGCGTAGAGGCCTCTTCTAAGACATATTTTTTGTTTATGCTTTCCCATATTTCAGAAGCAATTTTAACGGGGAAATATGCATCAAAGAGTTGGTTAGAAATAGTACTCAGAATAACATGACAACATATACGATTTGCTTTTTCCCATTCAACAGAATCAGATTCAGGTTTCGTTTGAGATAAAGCAAAAGCAACATTTGATACTTCTAAAGCAGTGAAAACCTTTTCTTGCCATCGTCTGTAATGAACACCGTCAAACGTTTCAATTTTAGAAACATAAGGAAGAGGATTCTGCGAAACTGTCGAAACAGTAACAAGTTGTTGGTTGTTATTCGCAGACGGCGTTACCGGCGAAGAAGGAGTTTCGAATCCTTCCATTTAGTTAACCAGCGTAGAAACAGATATTACTCTTAAGATTGTTGTTCTACGGTGATAATAAATGGACGAAATGTAAATAAGAAGTTATACCAGACTGTTGAGGCGTGCAGGAATGCACTGTCTTTAAGAGTATTTCCGCCTTACTCAACGACGAACGTCGGTGCAGTAGTAATCTACGGCGGCTACCCTCCCAGGATACAACAACACAAGAGGAGCGAAGCGTGCACCCGCAAATCCCTCCTCAGGCGAGAGATGTTTGATCGTTCTTCCAGCGATCACCGGAGAAGCGGCAGCGAGCGATCACCGGAGAAGCGGCAGCGGCAAAACAGCAAACAGAACGAACGTTTAGTGTTCCTGTTTTCGTATCTCAAAAAACACAGAAAGCGTTTGGTTTATAGGAGCCGAGAGATGCATCACAACGCATGCGAACGGTTGCAAACGTAGTGCCAAATGAACCGATGCACCGCAGCGGCCCGGTTAAAAAATGGTTCAATGAACCGAAGAGCAAAACAAAGCCGGGGCCCCCTGCGCGCGGGATGCGACGTGCGCCGACGCGCCCGATTAAAGCGTTTCCGGACCAGGTCGGCTCAAACCCCATTGGCAAGGCCCACCATGCGCGTGCGTAGGGACCATTCCCTTTTATTCCTCAATTGTACCATGGACAAGGGTCCATATATAAGGAGGAGAGAAGTATATGCCACAAGCAATATTGGACTAAACCTTTGCCTTTTGGTTTGAAATACAACGACAAAGTATAACAAAAAGTTCAAAGGAGAGGAGCATGTTTTTCACATACGTGCACTTTGCACATAATTCTTGTTGGAGCGTAATTTTACGGCATTACAATTGATCAATTCCCTGATAACTGATTATGTGGCGTTTTGCGGTAAGTGGTCTTCTTCTGAATACGATCTTCTTGCACTCTCGCCATATCCAACATATTTTATTCCCAACCCAGTAATATAGGACGTGTTTTTTAGAAATTTTACAGGACAAACAATTACATTACAATATTTCCTTCTCCCTTTTCTTTAAAACACACCTCCCTAGAAAACTGAAAAAGAAACGTAAAATATACTTTATAACGAAATCATATTGGATTTTACAAATTTTTTATAGAACCCATCTTATAAAACATGCGTTGCTCTTATTCCCTGGGCTCTTTACTGCACCCTTGGCATTCCTCCCTCTCGCTGATGCATTGTAGTGTGTGTACCCATGTTGTGCAGTTTCTCACGGAGAGGTGGAGCCTTATCGGTAGTAGTTCCTTGGACTCATATGGGAATAGTTTCTTTGGCATCTCCACCTCGCAGTAGTTGTTGTATGTAGAGGTAAAGAGCTTTGATGGATGGACTTCTAATGTAATGCATGCGTGAGTCTGGCATGGTTTTTATGAGTGACCATGGGTGCATCAGTCATTTATTCTATTAATGTTGGCGACCATATGAAGCTTGAGTACTTTTTAGTTTGTGCAATTGTGTGCTGGCGGTTTAATACAATGCGAACAAGGAGCATATATAATAGTGGTATATATGTGGATACGATATCCATACAAAGTTTTTGGCTTGTGAGCCATGTACTTAAAATATGGCATGTGTATATGTATATACGTGGAACCAATATCTCATGTAACAGGTTGATGGCATAATTGTTTATAAACATGATATAATGCATCTGTCAGACTTTGGACTTATATGTAATAACTTTCTGCTTTGGTACCATGACGAAATTAGTTTTAATTTCCTGTAATTTCTGGTAATCTGCTTGCCTAGTTATAATTCCGTGTTTAATTTTAAGTAATATCACTTTGTGTGGCGCGGAGCATCACAGTAAGAAGATCTATGATTATAACCATTATTGAATGAATATATAATGTACACATTGATTTTTTTTTTGAGGTTAAGGACTGGTCTTGTATTCAACTAATCACCAGAATCATACAAAACCAACGGAGAGATGGAAGGAGGTACCATTTCTCCAGCCAGAGTCATTGCCAGCGTCCAGAGCCCATTTGGCCATGGCGTGAGCAACTTTGTTACAACTCCTAGGAGCGAAAACAAAAGAAATAGAAACAAAAGACAGAGCTATGTTACGTATATCATCTAAGAGTAGACCCAAATGGTCCAGGCGCTGCGTCGATCTGATGAGTTTGAGGTGTAGGACTTGAGAATCCATCTCGCATTGATAATATACATACTACACAACACTAAGGAGTAATTTCTTTTTTTGTTTAGAAAATATTCAAAATCCATATTTCAAAACATACCACATTCAGAGAAGTAAGATGTTGTTTTATATGTTTAACACCTCGTTGTCTAAAAACTATGATCTTTTTGTTTGGATAAGCCACATTATATTAAAAAACATACAATATATATATATATATATATATATATATATATATATATATATAGACACACACACACACTTCCCGTGCTAACTTTAGTTATTGTGGATCTATTTTGTAATAAAAATGTACCTATTTGTAATGAGACAGACAACGTTTGTGATGACATGACCAAATTTGTAATACAAACACTCATTTTGTATTACACGTCTGATTATAGTAAAAATGATATTTATAACAATAGTTTACACCGTAATACAAAACGAGTGTTTGTATAACAAATTTAGTCCTCTCATTACAAACGTTGTCTATCTCATTAGAAATAGGTACCTTTCTACTACAAAATTGATCCACGGGTAATTAAAGTTAGTTACCCGCACATGTAGTGAATGGATGGCCATATATATATATAGACACACACACACACACAAACACACACACACACACACACATATATATATATATATATATATATATATATATAAGGCTAGAATACACTCGAGTGTATGGATCGCACGAATACACTCAAGTGTGTTTGTATATCAAGACTATTTTTTACAAAATATAAACCATTGATCTTCACAACCATACTATAACTAGGCTACATATAAATTTTGAGCCCATTTGGATGAGTGTAAGTTACTTATCCAAGGGCAACAAAATCGACGCGCGAAACTAATTTGAAATATATAATTTTTGTGGTCTTTATAACATGCCCTATAAACGTACAAATGTGCTCAAATTTTAGGTTTGAGCTACTCACAACATGTTTAAGAAGATCAACGGACTAAATTTTGGAAAAAAACATTGCATCATGAAAAACTACTTGAGTGTTGCTCCGAATACACTCGACTGTATTCTAGCCTGACTCTCTCTCTCTCTCTCTGTATATATATATATATATATATATATATATATATATATATATATATATATATATATATATATATATATATATATATGTATATATATATATATATATATATTGTTCATTCAATACTCGTGCAAGTAGCCTAGAGTTCACTACCCGTCAGCCAAAAAGTAACAATGCGGTCAGAAAAGTAACTCGCAGGACAAAAAGTAGTTATGATGATAAAAAAGTAACTATATGAGTAATGGAGTAAATCTGGACAGAATACATAGCAAATATATATATATACATTTTTTGAATATGTTGTTGTTAATGTAATATCTATGTATAAAAAGTAACAGTTTGTAAGATAAAGAAACCATTTATATGTAAAGTAAAAAAACTCCAAAAAAATAACCGAAATAGGGGGGTGAGTAGCTACCTGAACGGGTATTGAATATATATATATATATATATATATATATATATATATATATATATATATGCATATGCTATCTAATAATTTGCATATTAAACTTAGTCATCTACCTAAATTTGGATCACATTAAAAGGATAGAACCTTTTCATATTTATTGAACTATGTGGGATATATATCCGTGTTGAATGTTATTGATTTAAACAATCATCTTATAATAACCATACACTTACTTAGAATGTTACAAAATCCACTATAAATTAAAATATTATACATGAAATTATAAACTAAAGGAGAAAATTATTTATATGAGCTAACTCTAATTGTTTAATAGACACAAAACCAACAATACAATTGTGTGGGTTGTTTATATGCTATAATTTTATCTTTAGATAGATGAACAATTGCTTGAAAATATATTCCCAACAACATAACGCAATAGGTCAAATATACTTGAACATCTATATCTTTTAAGATACACACATTAAATATCATACTAGTTTGTAGAGATGTATGAGATTATTCTGGAATGACAATCACCTTCCCATATCGATAGAAAATGCAGAAATATTGTGACTATTTCCACTTGTGCTAGAGTATATGCTTTGATCTCCTTCTCGGTGATTTAGTCCATGTTCACCTAATAAGTTCTCAGTTTCATCATATTCTTGAGCTCCAATAGATTTCAATTGACACAATCCTTCCAACTCAAAAGACACCTCCCTCATGTTTGGTCTTTCTCTTCCATTTAACTTTAAGCATTTTCCAGCTAGATTTGCAACATCTGTCATTTGTTTTATGATTGTACTTGTGGCGGTAATTAATACATTAGGGTCCAAAATATCAAAAAATCTATTTTCTTCAATGCAAACCTTAAAATATTTTGCTAAACACCTCTCTTCTTCACGATTTTGGTTGCAGATAGGTTCTCTACCTGTGAGCAACTCAGCAAGAACTACACCGAAGCTATATACGTCACTTTTGTCTAAAAGTTGATGTGTTTCAAAATATTCTGGGTCCAAGTAGCCAAATGTTCCTTGAACCATTGTGTTAAGTGTATCCTTGTCTGTTGGAACCAATTTTGACACTCCAAAATCTGAAATTTTTGCTGTGTAAGATGCATCCAGTAATATATTTTCAGACTTCACATCTCGGTGATAAATGGTAACAACAAATTTTGTGTGCATGTGTTCAAGAGCTCGAGCTGTATCAACAACAATGCATAGATGAGTGCCCCAATTTAGTGGCTTGTTCTTGTGGATGTGGTGGTAGAGGGTCTTATTCGATACAAACTCATAAACCAGATAAGGAATTTCCACCTCTAGACAACAGCCTAATAATCTTACAATGTTTTTATGGTAAATTTGTGATAATATGATGATCTCGTTGATGAAGGCATCAATTTTGTATCCACTAAGTTTTATAAACCTTTTTATGGCTACCTTTGTTTTATCTGGTAAGATTCCTTCATATACCATACCTTGGCCACCCCGTCCTAAGAGTTTATTTTCATCAAACTTATTTGTTGCCTTTTCAAGCTCTTCTTTTGTAAATACCTTGAATATACTTTGTAATTGATGATGAGTAGACATGTGTTGCTCTAGTATTACACCTCCATTTTGTTTGTAAAATTGTTGAGCAAGCTTTGATCTTTTTCTTTTCTCATACTCACCATGTATGCATATGATGAGAATTGCTCCAAACGATACTGGGATAACTACAACTACAAAAGAAGAAGAAATACTTAGTTATTATTTTGATGAAAATAAGGCAAAAGAAAGAATTACCTATAATAATAACCAAAGGCTTCTTTTCTTTTATGCAAGCATATGAGTTGGGGTCACCACGACTTCCTTTAGGACAAGTGCAAACGTAACTTCCTTATGTATTTGTGCATACACCATAACATTGATGTTCCGTTGGTCTTTTGCACTCATCCACATCTAATTCATTTAAAAGAAAGAATATAATAAGTCAAAAAATATAATTCTCCAAAATATATAACAAAACATATATTACAAACACCTTTACTTTGACAATGAATTCAACTTTTGTCAATGTAATGTAGCCAATGGCTTTTACTTGACTAGTTGATTAGTAACAGGGTAAAAAATGAACTCTCTATCGAACCCCCTAAAATAGATGTAATTCTTATATATTTTATCTTGAGAGTATTATGCTCCATGATAAAGGAAAATTTAATCATTATTTCATATCAATTGTAGAAAAATGTAGCACAATATAGTTAAAGGTAAAACAAATGGTAGGTCTTAATGTTGCACCATGATGATAATATTTGTATTCTTGAGTTATGCACTATTATCATGTTTAATGAGACCTTCTATTTGAAAATATTTTATCATTCCATGTTTCTATCCAACTTTGTTTCCTATTTGGTAACCTTACATTGGGCCATGATGGGGATACACAATTACTTGGCCTTTCCTCTTGATCTATGGGTTTCTTGGTATTTCAATACTTTTTTTTGCTTATAAAAGCCTTCTCCATGTTATTTTGAAGGTAACTGATTGAATATCTACTGGAGTTCTTCCACGAGAGTGTCAATATGATTTCTCAATGGATCTCCAATGACTAACATGTGTAATACTACCAACTATTGTGATTTTTAGCTTCAAAATCACCAAATCTGGATATATTTATTTTTCATATTTCATGAAAAACATATTTTTGGGATATATAATAATATTAATTTTTTCATTATAAAGTGAGATAAATGTAGCAAGTATCCTTTCAAACATAAATGTAAACAATTTACATTTAGCTACATTCTACATGACACAAAAGGAAACAATATAGTTTGAGAATAATTTGAAATAATATGTAAAAAATATAGGTCTCTATTAGAAACCATTAAGATGTTAATAATATATTTTTTGTGTGATATCTTAAATGTATATTAACCTTGGTTGGAATTGAAATAGTGTTTAGTTACTATATCAAGTAATATTATATTTCCACTCAGATCTAAATCTACAAAAGTCATTCAAAAGAAGTTTGTTAATTCTAATGTGCACAATGCACATAGATATACACTATCTAATATTGCCCTCCACCTATATTTTTTAATTCCATGTCATAACCTTGAAAACAAAGATTTAGTAATCTGCTAAACAATTTTTAAGTTTCACAAAGTTACAATATTAGCAATGTTAGGATGTAGTAGGAGTCTAATATGAAATTTTATGATATAAACAATAACACCACACAATCATGCTCTGCCACATAAATTAAATGTTACATGCATGTATATTTTTTTCAAAATACGAAAATAAATTTTGTTTCTTTATTTTATTCTTTCTTTGAATTGTAACTGAAATTATCATCCTTGAATTAACATTTCTTTATGAAAGTTGTCAATAATCATAAAACATGAAATTATCTTTCTACACTCATATTTAAAAGTAATCCATTCAAAAAAGGAGTAAGACAAGAAAAAAATTGTATGATTATTTTCAATGGTAATTTTGAATTTAAAGAAATTAATTCATAGTATAAAAGTATTTCAAAAAATATTTTTATGAAATATAGACTATTTTTTATAAGGAGTTTCTATTTTCAAGTTTTACAAGAAATGTTTCCTCATATCAGTTATTTTCTCATGTTTTCATTCTTCTACATATTAATATATACATACATATATATGTATATATAATGCTTTGGGATAAAATTTACCACATCCTGATACACACACACACACACACACACACACACACACACACACACACATATATATATATATATATATATATATATATATATATATATATATATATATATATATATATATATATAAAATGCAAAATTTCTAACAAAATGCATCTTGTTGATTTAATAAAACATGATATATTTTTGAGATTACTATTCTTGTTGGACCACAAATGATGTTGTTAGATTTCTTGCTGAATATAATTTCAAGTCGGGGTTTTAAGTCTTGTTTACATCCAAATTTTGATTGTCCTTAATGTACAATTTATCTCATGAATGGTCTAGAATATCATTAGTATATAATTACAACTAGAAAATATGTTTATTAGTAGGGTCTTTTAAATGATCACGGTCTACTTTATTGCTTTTGGTCTTTCCAAACACCCAGTAGCATAGGGTTTTGAGTTTAAGATGACAATATAAATTAATTAAAGATGGGTAACTATCTCCATTAGTGACAGTTAAATTCTATATGTTATCTCTATAACATCAATAAGCATTATAGTTTTTTTCCAAAAATAAAAAAGGTTCCATTTTAGTTCTCCTACGAACAATCCAACAAAAAAATATGGAATAAGTACTAATCCTTAATACTGTAGTCTTTGGACTTAAATTAATTTGACACAAACTAAAAAATTCATCAACTTAGTCAATGAATTCCCATGTTGATGATGTTTTCTAAAGAATCCTTGTTGTGATAGCATCATGAAACCACAAAGAGGTTCAATACCTAACCTCTTCAGTAAAAGAACATTTTTAAATTTGAATTGTGATATGCATGTAGGGGATCAAATCCATACTCTCTTATCTTGAATGAGATTTTGCTAACGCTTGTGAGATGTGTGGTTACAAGAAACACCCATGTCGACCCTTCTTAGTTTATTCAAGTCATAGGTGAGTATAGTCCTTGGTTTGGACCCAATGGTTTCATTTGAAATTTTGGACTATAGATTTAAATGAATATCCTTCTTGTAAGTTTAATATGTTTAGATTAAACTTGATGTGTTTAAATGATTGTTTTAATTATTTTTTTGTGTGCTCATTATAAGAAATGTGATATGATAGAAACATTCAGTATTTTCCCATTCCTTCTATACCCAGAATCTTTTAATGATGCCATGTATATGACTTTGATCTTACGCACAATAGGACTTCTTCATAACCCCGTCTTAAATCATACCACTTGAAAAAATGTAGCATGTGTAACCCTTGTGGAAGTATGAACTCATCATAACATATTATTCTAAAGATGATGCATTTGTTTCATGTATCTATAATTTCATAGTGTATATTTTTTTTCCTTTTTAGTGTGTATTTGACATCTAAATGCGTTCTATATGCCAAAAAAAGTAAAAATGTGTTATATGCAATATTTAAAGAGACATATGTCAATAATATATTTTTAGTGACATATATATGATGTATAAAAAAAGAACTACTAACTTTAGTAATATATATATATACATATATATACATATATATATATATATATATATATATATATATATACCTATCATTATATAGCTATACACACTTACCTACACATCAATTAGATATTTACTTGTAACTTCAAATGATCAAGTTCAGTTACTTCTTAGACAATTTCAAGATTAGAAAATGTTGTATTGTAGTAGGCATACAATATACATTTTTATGATATAAAATTACACTTCGCAATTATTGTTTGCACATACGTATACATTCCATACAATTTCAATTTGGCTAACAATAATGGGTCTGAATTTTTTCTTAATTACCTAATGTTGAGTAGGAAGATATATAAGTCTATTTGTATTTCCTCATGAAGGTTTTAAATAACACTAAGTAAGTAAGATACTTATGTCCTTACCTAGTACATTACTAGAGTAAAGTGAAATTCAAAAGGAATTTTTTTCTAGTGGACATTGTGAAATAAAATAATGAATGTAGAACAATTTTTTATAGTCCCTTTTTAATGAAACATTGGTATTTTATTATCGAACAACTAATTTCTTTTTCATTGAGAAATGTTGCATACTTTTCCATATTTAGCTCATGTTGTCACTTAGATTAACATAAAAACCATAAAACAAGAAAAAGTTACTATCAAAATGCATGTTGTGGATCTATAGAAACATGTGGCATTGAATAGGTCACATTTCTTATAGGACAATATGTTACATGATTAGCTTTCTTATTGAATCTAACTGAGAGTTAGGTTATTAAAAAATTTTACATCTAACATTTTATCATACTTATACATTTTATACTCTAATGATCTATAGTCTTATTAAAATGTATTCAGAACTAGAAAATACCATGATTCTTAGGGTCATGTACACACTCATAAACACATCTCCCTCTCTTGAAAATACTAAAAAAATAATTATTTAAGTCTTATCTAACAACACATAATATTAAAACATGGGTAATTACCTTCACTAGTTGAATGTTCTCTATATTTTTCTATCTCTTAATTGTTAAGACTTATAAACAAGGTGATTCCAAAAAATAGAATCACAATCTTACTTATGATTTCCATAAGTTAAATAAAGACATATTGATAAATGGGAATGCTTCATTTTTCCATCGTACTATTTGATAAGTAATGTGACACAAACTAAAGAGTTGTAAAGCTACCCATTAACATGCCATGTTTCTTTTTCTAGCATACAAAGATATAACACATTAGTGGGTTTCATTGTACAATGAGGTCCCAGTGATGTCCCCTTAGATAGAAACATATTTGTAGATATATATGGGTGTGACATGTGCATAAGGTTAGAAATGATGGTGATATTCTATTTAGGATCCCAATTGATGACATCACTAACATGCATGTTTAACCCACCCCAACTACATATATCCACACTAGTACCAATAGTCTATAAGAATCATTGATAAGATCTTTAATAAATTTTATGGAACTAAGACAAATAAATGTATTGGATTTTTAAATTTTTCTACACTTCATTATCTGTGAGTTTATTTAGTTGCATTAAAAAGTTATCTGTAAATTCAATGTAAGTAATATGATATGTATTCCCCTATATTTTAGTGATGTCATATCGATCTATGTTGGATCCTACCCCTAAAAGACCCTTTGAAAAATCTATTTCAGATCATGTAGAAAAAATAGAGCACTTTTCTGCCCTGTGTAAGTATGGCCTGGTGATGAAATATTTTATTAAAGATAGGCCATATCACATGGATGTTGTTTCTATAATAGATTACGATTGTCTTCGTGCGAGTACGAGAGTGATATCGATTGTTACAAATAATTTTCAATTCCATACATCATATACTTGAAAATAATGACACCATAGTAAGGTAAGACCACTCATGTTTACTATAGATACTCATTTAAACCTTATTTGTTTTGTATAAGAATAATTGATATCTATTCTTCAGTTTGTCACAATGAAGAAAAATTGATGGTGTTGCTTTTAGTTTATTTGAGACTAAAAGGAGGAAGAAGCATTCTTCAAGTCTATTATCATAAATTAATTTTAAATATTCAAAATGAGATGGTTTGACAAAGCTAGTATTGTCATATGAATTCTTTACAAGATAATTTTAAAGATTAATGACTAGATCTAGCTTTATGCATCAAATCTATTATTATCATTATCTAGCTTTTTATATTGACAAGAAGTGCTATAGGTATTTAAATAAAATGAAATGTTTTAAATAATAAAATTTCATGATATAATTCCTCCATAGTAAGATCTTAGTATTTATTTAAATTTTTCTATTTTCTTCACTTGAGTCCTAGTCTCTTTCTACTAACTCTACATACACATAAGTATCCTACTACATCATCCTCAAAACTTTTTTTGTGTATCACTTATATTTGATGTATTAATTTATAATCCAATATGA
Organism: Alisma plantago-aquatica; assembly: GCA_963693085.1. Classification (NCBI taxonomy): domain Eukaryota; kingdom Viridiplantae; phylum Streptophyta; class Magnoliopsida; order Alismatales; family Alismataceae; genus Alisma; species Alisma plantago-aquatica. The sequence goes on along the minus strand of OY856415.1, from coordinate 411,986,108 downwards.
TTGAGAGATATGATTATATTGAGAGAGGGGATGGTGAGTTGAGGACACTCTAATAAGTCCTTCAAGGTCAAATAATCAAATAACATAAATTCATTTTCTATCAAATGGATTAGAACAGTTAACCATACGACAACTGGATATCATGGGACAATTTGTAAGTTGATATCAATGACACAAAATAACAAATATGGTGATACATTGTCCTTTCCTTGATTTAATCATATTTATTTATATTAACTATGTGATTTATTATAGATCTAAGAAAATGAAAAGAATTCTATTGTGTAGTAGTTCACACACATTTTATAATACTTTATGAATCTATGATCAAACTTTGGTTTAGATAAACTTTAGATATCAAGGATGATCGTGGGTTGCTTTGATTAATTGGATCCAACAATTCATCACGATCAATCTGATGGACACAATTCATACCCAAGTTGGATTACTTAGACTACATAGGTTGGTCGAAGAGGGTTGAGTCAGAGTACTTCCACCACTACATGAGATCGATGTGTGACTGGCCTAGGTTAAAATATGTTGATTAACACAATGAATACAAATCATGATCAATTCATGCTTAATAGAGGTTGATGTGACCCAATTCGGGTTGATGCAGGCTATGGGAGGGTCAATGTGTGTTGTTGTTCACCATGATGGTTTTTGACGGTGAAAGTGACCAGAGGGAGGCCAAAGTAGGGCTAGTTCTGCTCGATTGAGTTATATACTAGATGAGATACAATGTTCTAAGGAGAATAAGAATATATACATATATATGTATATACAATCACACATAAATATATGAATACATAAACAAAATATTATATATATACTCTCCTTCAACCCTAGATCTATGTTACAACATTACAGATAAGGACATAATGTATTTCATCAAGAAGGGGGGTTGAAGAAAAAAACTCTTGCATGTTGGTGATTCATCTAGATTCATGAAGATCGAAGCATGGAATCACGATATAAGCCTAGTAACCTATGGTAGTGTCTTCATTTTTAGTTGTCTCTTCTATTATTTCATCTCTTCTCTATCTATTGGATGAAATTCCCCATGCTATTTGTTAGAAATATTTATTCTCTACCTAAAACTCTCTTCTCTCCTTATTTGGACTAATTGGAGATAGAGTGTAACATCCTAGGTCTTGAGGACTTGAATAAAATGATCTTAAAATTAATGTATCACCAAGGAGTGCCTCCTTTTAAGGAAACCCATCACAAAGATCTCTATAGTTAAGTGTGTTCAGCTTGGTGTAGTACTATGATGGGTGGCCATTCGAGAAGTTGATCCTGGATTATGTGTGAGTGAGGGCAAAGCATGTAGTTAAGGACAACGATGGTTTGTGGGGTCATTCATCATTCTTGAAACTCTACTAAATCCTTGGGAAGTGGGCTCTAGTGTTCCAAATGGTATGAGAGCCACAACCCATCTAGTAAGTGGGTTCTACATGGACATGTGACAAGCCATTCTTGAGCCTTACAGTCTAGGCATGTTAAAAATAGTTGTCCATGGTGATGTAGACACCCTTGAGATAGTAGTCGTGGTCGAGAGATGGGTGTTGGGAAATTATTGATTTGCATCAAAATGAGTAAATATTATGAGGCCATATAGTTAAGATTTGATGAGGACTTCAAGAGTGTAAGTTGGGGAGATTATAAGATCCCATGTCTTGAGTCCTCAAATAGAATGATCTTATAAGGAATGATTGAACTACCCATATCAACAAGATGCACCTCATTTTTAGGGATCCCATTGCTAACAACTCCATAGTTAACCATGTTAAATCTTGAAGTAGTACTAGGATGGGTGACCCGTCGGGAGTAAATCATAGCATGTATGTAAGCAAGGAAAAAGCACTTAGTTAAGGTGAGTGGTGGTCTATGGGGCCAGTCATCATTCTTGAAATTCTACTAGAGCATTGGTCAATGGGCCCCGACATTACATATAGGTTGGTAAGATGAATGTTTCATAGTTGTTTGAAGAATATTAGAGCTAGATTTTCATGTATGCACTTTTTAAAGATGTGCTCTGCCCCAAGGTGAGTGATTTAACCTCTATTAGTAATCCTTGTGATGTAATTCCTGGAAGTAATCACTAAATATTACCAATAAATGAAATATGAGATAGAGATACGATCTTTATGTTGGTCTAGAAAGGAAAAATTGACAACAAATGCCTTGTCTATTGTAACTTGTTTTTCTTATATGTAAAGGATCCTGTAGATACTATCATATAGATATATGTTAAGATTCTACACGACAATTGACCTGAAAAGCCAATTTTGCTACTTTTTTCCAGTTTTATTTCTATATTAAGCTCTGATAGATTTACACATTGAAAGTTTCCATGCTTCCTTACTGTTATGATATTATATTTACTTTGTTAGAAGTGTCTTTTCATATCTACTTCTAGCATGGTGAATGTTTTATCAAAATTGGGACATGCTGCCTATGGTTATGCATCCTAGATGGAATAGGGTCATGATTCTTCTAATCGTGAACTTATTAAAATCCTAGTAGAATATGGTAAATTCTATCTTACTAACCATGTAATATGATTAATAAGATCGATTCACTAGTATGGTTTCCCTATTATTGTTTGAATTCCTCATTATTCAAAAGTCATAGAAAAAAATCAGTTATCTTGTAGCAATTTGTAGATTATGGGTGATGATATGTGTCATATATTTTTGACTGTACATTTGTTACTTAGAATCTCTATATGCATGACACCCTTTATTTCTTGAATCATCTACCCATTTTAGTGTGATCAAAGCCATAAATCTTTTTTTTGATATGGTATCTTGCCAATTTGATCAAACATATGAGAATATGATATTACTTTAGTGATATATTGTGGTTAATGCAACATGAACACCAATGAAATATCCAATGTTTGTGTAGGTCGTAGGACATTTCCCGCCTATTTTTATACCTGTACTAACCAAGGTATTGCAAGATGTTGTAAGAATAAATAATTCCATGATCCTCTACGGTGAGAAGGGGGCTTCACATTCACTAGACTATAGATTGGAGGTACATTCCAATATACCCAAACCTTAATAATATAATTGATAACAAAAATCTGTGCATGTTCACTTTTTTGTATACTTTACCATCTTTCTTGGCTTTTTACTTCTCTAAAATGTCTTATAAAGCTACCTTCTTGTATGGAATTTCCTAATTTTCTTTTAATAGTAGATCTTTCATTCTTTTATTACACTGTATATGATTAATTTCTCTTGTGAATACAATCTCACTATCATAGTTTCCACCCTTTTCAAGTATCCAACACCTTCCCATGAGTTTTGGAATGAGATTCTCCATATCTAGGACAATAGTGAGCTAGGGTTGGATTATAGCTTTGAGGTGTCTAGATTAGTCCATGTACACTCAAGTCCAAGGTAGGGTGTTTTATATGATGATGTATATATGAATTAATTTTTAGTTATATGCCTTGTCCTCTAATATATGAGTTGTAGATATAGTCAGCTATACCTTTTATAGAAATAGGTTGTGACATAGGTCCCTTTTGATGGATATAATACAATTTTTTTGGTGATAAATGAAAATGTGATCCTTTCTATTATATCCTCCAATTCCAAAAATAATTTGTGTCCATCAGGTTTAGTCCCACGATGCTCACTTCTCTGGTGAGATATGTCTCTTGTATGTAGGGTCTCCTGAAGCCCACATGTAACTATAACAATCATGGGAATTGATAAATGATTGGGCTTGATTGCTTTTTATGAATAAAAAATTACATAGATACATGAGCACGCGGGTGATCCCCATTCTCTCCATGCCATACATATCCTTCCCCAACAAGCCCATACCAATTTGGTTTGGTACATGTGTGTGACTTATCTTTTTAATGGATATGTATTTATTTTATTTCTCATTTCCAAACAATCTTTAGGTTTCTTTTTGTCACCATTTGTCACATCATTAGTAGAAATTATCACTTATCTTTATTGCACTTGTTTATCATCCATTAAGTAAAATGTTAAAGCCGCACATGCATTATTGTCAAAAGATTGAACATTGAAATGTGCAACGGGTGGGTTGTTGCACGATACACGTCTAAGACACTCCCCATTATAAGGAGTTGGACTTCCTCCTTTTAAACAAAAAAAACCCTTACAACATCCAATACTATGAGGCCTTAGATAAAAGGATCTTATAAGGAATGATTGGAGTTGATCCTTCTTGTGCATGAGTGAGGACAAAGTGCACAGGTAAGGCCAATGGTAGTCTGTTGGGAAAGCCATCATTCTTGAAAATCTACTACCGCCCAAGCATTACAAATGGTATCAGACCCATAACCCCTCCAATAGGTGGAGCTCACATGGACACGTGGCATGCCAGTAGCCTTGTGGTCTAGACATGTTAGAAACGACAAACTATGGTGATTTCACTACCACTGGTTGGTAGACATGATCGGGAGCTCGGTGCACATGGGTCAATATGGATTTACAATGTAATGAGAAATGATCATGAGGAGTTATAGTTGAGTCTTAATGAGGATGTCAAGAGCCTAAGTAGGGGAGATTGTAATGTACAAGGTTTTGAGACCTCAAATAAAACAATCTTAAAAGGAATGATCTGACTACTCATATCACCAAGGTGCACATCCTTTTTAGGGACCCCACACTAAGAACTTTATCGTTAAGCATGCACATCCCAAAGTTGTACTAGGATGTATGACCAATTAGGAAGTGGATCCCGACTTGTGTGCAAGGACAAAGTGTACATTTAAGGCTAGTGATGGTCTGTGGGCCATTCACCACTCATGAAACTCTACTAGAGCTATAGGAAGTGGTATGAGGCGTTACAACCCTCTATTCCACTCCTTTAATGTTCTTGAGTATTTCCTATAGACCTATTTGTTACTGTTCTTGCACTACTGAGACTTCATGATTCCTTCTTTATTCTATGATTAGTGAGTCTATAAATGACTTCAACATGATCCTTTAACCTGATTTGAATGGTTGTATGAAATTTGGGTTGGAATAAATCTTAGAGATAGAATGTTGGAAATATCATTCTAAGAGTGACAAGATCTGTCATAAAGATGGTATTTCTTAGACTTTTCCTTCCAGGATTTGGAGTAAAAATCTTTAATTCAATCATACATTTTCAAAAATAATATTTTATTACCTCTTATTTGGTTACTTATTTGCCAAAATCAATTTTACTATTTTCTAATAAATGCATATTCATCCAACTTTAATTGCATGTTTAAGTCTATATTTATCCAATTCCCTTTTCCTATTTCCCACTTTTTAGCATGAATTAGTTTACATTCCTAAATTTTTATAAATTTTGGATTACTATGAAAATTCTTGATCTTTTGAAGGGAAATACATGTATTCATCCCATGAGAGTCAGTAGGACATGTTCCACATCTCAATTCCCATGACTGAAAGAAATTGAAGGCTAAAAAATTCATCCAGCCTTGATTTAGAAAGTCATTTGGTATGTTAATTTCATGAGGTGATTGGTCAACCATGCCTCAGAAAGAGTCCCACAAATAGAAAATGGGTCTATCGACTCACGTAGTGGACCGCTCCACCTGTTAAAAGAATGTTTCATAGAGTTTACTAATCTCCCTGAGACCTATGAGTTGATCAAACAACTTCTGAGGTTTCTCAACCAGACTTTAGTACAACTTGTCTAAATCCAAGGCCAATCAACTTCCTAGCTTAATGGGTCAACTGACCAGAATCTCTATAGAGACTTGTTACAAACCAACCTACCGGTTTGCGATACGGTTCAATTGACCAATGAATCACATGACAACCACTTAAGTGCCTATTAATCGAACTGATTCCACCAATGGTCGACTAGCACATATAAAACACTTTTCGAAATGTGTGATCGGCCTATGTAAAGTCCAAATTTATTGATTTGTGGCACCCCGATTTAGAGAGAGTCATAACCTAATGCAAAGGGGTATCTATTGCGTTGTATTCTAACCTTATTTTTGAATAAAGGATCGAAGGGAGAGCATAACTTAGTTTTATACATGGAGATCACCTAGCCTACTACTGCAAAAGTGAAGATCTATTGCCAGAAATCATTGGCCTTATTTATCTCTACCTTTTGTACATGACTTTTCTTCGTGTCCATGTATTTTTGTTTCTCTCATGAACATGTGTGGGTAGCTTCCTTTCTGGGGCATGGGGAGTAGCCACATCAGCCCTATTTCATTTAATTATAATCAAGATTGTTTGTTTATGGATATTTGGATTGCTTTTTCAATCTATTATTTTATTTTTGTTGGATTGGCCACTCAATTGCATGTTTGATATAATCTTAGATATAGATATCATGAAATTTGAGATTAGATTATTGATTGAATGCTTTAAACCCCAGATGAGATCTTAGAATTGGTTCTGTGGGAAGGATGTGTTAATGACTCATGGGTGACAAGATCTCAACTCAATAGGGAAATCAATCGTTGCATTATTTGTATATCAAAGGGGTATGGATTCAAATGTTCCTAGTCAAAAATGTCATATTTGAAGCAAGATGTAATAGTCAGATGATTATGCAGGTGAAGGTGGTGCAATCTGTATGCCTTAGTATCCTTCGTTCTTGATTTGTTCATCTTTTCACCCTTGTTTCCATTCCCTTCCTTTTAGTTAAATCACTAATGAACCAACCTTTTCCTAAACATTGATCCTGACCTCTTGGATTCGATAATAATTTATTACATAAGTTGTCTCTTGGGTTAGACCCTATAAGCTATAAATCAACATGATTAACACATTCACATGTAAATATTATTGCACGTAGAAATAAGATAAACTCAAACATAATTTCCTTGGGTTAAAATTTCTAATATAGTAATATTATGCATCAATATAGTTTTTGATTTACATAGTTGAGGTTGACTATCTATTTTCATTTCATTGATATTTCTCTATTCTAATCTTAATATTTCTCCCTTTTAGGTACTTGTGGTGTATGTGACCGTCCAGAAGTATTGATTTTACACATATGGACCTTGATCCTGAGATATGTACATTGAAAAAGCAACCCCGAGTCTTAGAAGATGCCATTGAACTTTTATTGTTCAAGTACTCATTGATGGACAAGGCAAGGAGTTGGTACCACATCATGCAGAGCAATAATATCACAACATGAGTAGGTCTTCAAACCAAGTTTCCAAAGAGGTATTACCCCACATATGTTACTTATTAATGGTGAGCTAGGTTATAGAGTTCTCTATGGTCCCATGTGAGTCCCTTCTTGAGGCATGGGAACAATTCAAGAAACTCCTACTTGTGATGTCCACATCATGGCATCTCACAAGTCCTATTTATTGAAATATTCTATAAAGGTTTTGATGACGAACCAAGAAGTTTCTAGATTCCTCATATAGAAAAAATTTGATGTCACAAAATTTTGATAGAAAATGAGAATTTTTCTAGAGAGATTTCAAAACTCAATCCTATTTGAGTAGAGGACATGGAAGTATTCTATAAGTAGCCATGGCGAGAGAACATTTTGAACTCAGATCTATAGTTGAGTCTATTCTTTAAAATAAGAGAGTCTTGAATCCTTCTTCAACGCCTATGAGAGAAGGACACAACCAAAACAATCCTGACATCAAGTTAAATATGAAAATTTCTTTTATAACGCATCCAAAGACCCAAACCAATCCACTCTTGGATGCCAACTCCTTTACAATTTCATGGTGAATAATGCTCAAGTTCAAGAACAAAAATGGCATATGGAAGATTAGAATTATATCCACAACATCTAGGACCAAGGCTATTATAACCCAAAATTAATCAGGAATCACATGAGGTTTCAATGTAGAAATCTTGCAGAGATGAAAATGCCTGCTGGTTGAGGGGGTTTAGATGAACAACCAGGTTTGTGGTCCCCCTAGTTTCCAAATCAACCAAAAAGTTTTGGTAACAAAGGGAATTACTGAGCCAACTTCTAAAACGAACACTACAATCAAGGGAAGAAATTTCATAATCCAAATCAAGTCCAACAACTACAAAATCCTATTTCTCACCCCTCTAATAATGATTTTTTTTTCTTTTATAGAGAAGACCCTTTAGTCACAACAATCCATGATTGTCAATCAACAAACCAATGCTCACCAAGCCTACCAAATATCTATTGACTCATAGTTTTCTCAACTTTTCTACATCTCTACATCCTCCTACGGGTGACTTTACATGATAGTTGAAAAGCAACCCCAAGGACCTTGAGAAATCGAAGGCCATTACTACACATTCTAGGAACATGTATTCAGGCCCATCATGCCACTAGTGGCATCAGTTATTGCCATGATCGATGATGATGACACTAAAATTATGGAAGTTGAAGAAGTAGGACCATTAAGGTCCTTTGATGATACCATAACTATATGGGAGGTGGTTGATAGATAGGGGGTAGCAGTTTAAGCAGAAAACTAGAAGTTCTATTGTACAAGACAAAGCCTCCTTATCAAAATTTCCTAAAATAAGAAAGACTAGATACCATATTCTAGAAGTTCAGTAAGCCATAAAGAAGTTTCAAGTAGACATCCTATTATTTGATCCTCTATCTCAGATCCCAAAGTGGACTAAATATTTGAAGGATATTATGAGTAGGAAGTACACTAATGAAGAATATGAGATTGAAAAACTTGCTAGATCAGATTTAAATATGCTTTTCTTGATGAATTTCAAGCTTGCCCAGGTTTTATAAACTTTAATCTTAGTTAAGAATAAGAAGACAAGCTATTAACAAAGCTGAGGAAGGGGAAGAACACCTTGGGTTACAAGATGATAGAGTTGATGGTTGTTAGTCAGGACATATACATACTCATCATCCACACGATTGAGGATTACAAGCCTTGTAGAGACCCACATCTTAGATTGATTTCCAACATGATTGAAATAGTCTAGTTGGAGGTTATAAAGCTACTTGTTTCTAGGATCATCTACCCTATCTCAAGCTCTCCTTGGGTGAGTCCCTTGCAGGTGGTTCCCAAGAAGGGTGACATAACTATTTTGTTGAGTGATAATAATGAGCTCATACACTTTTGCACCATCATGTGGTTGAAAGTATGCATTGATTCCCGCAACTTCAATAAATCTACAAGGAAAGACCAATTCCCTCTCCCCTTCCTTGATCAAGTCTTGGAGTGGCTAGCCAATCAAAAGTTCTTCTACTATCTTGATGGGTACTTGGGTTCCATAAAATTCCTATCCAGCTAGATGATCAAGATATGAATACTTCAAAAAGCCCTTTTGCACTTATGCTTCAGGAGGATGTCATTCAGGGTATGCGACAACCCTACAACTTTCCAACAATACATGTCATCAACCATATTTTCATGATTGATTAAGTCAGTTATGGATGTGTTTATGAATGACCTCTCCATCTATAAATATTCATTTAGATCTTGTTTACATCATCTCTCACTTGTATGGCTAGATGCGAATAAACACAGTCATGTAGAATTGATAAAATTGCCATTTGTGGTTAGAGAAGGCATAGTTCTGGGTTATAGAGTGAGTAGTAGGGATTGAAGTGCATAATTCCAAGATAATGTTTTTGAAAAATTGGTTCCACATTTTACAATGGAGGAAGTCTGAGCTTCCCCAAATCACACTGGTTTCTATAGAAGATTCATAAAATAATTCTTTAAGATTGTCAATACCCTTTTGTATTTACTTTTGGAAATTCTTCCTTCACGTTTAATTCATCATGCATGGAGATTTTTAAAAGCCTAAAGGCTACCTCATTTCTACTCTTACCATTGGACATTGGACTGGTCTGAACCCTTCAAGATCATGTGTAACGTAAGTGACTATTGTTGGGGCCATTTTAGGACAACAGACATATAATAGGCATCATGTAATTTCTTTTGCTTCTAGGACATATCATAGAGAAACTATGAAACTATAGAAAAATGAGTTTCTTGTTATTGTCTACGCGTTTGATAAACTTGTATCTTACCTTTTTGGGTCGCAAGTGATTGATTACACTAACCACACATCCACTTGTTCATTATTGACAAAAAAGGATGCCAAGTTGAGATTGATCTTGTGGGTTTTTCTTCTCCAAAAATACAGTCTGTAGATTCAGGCCAAAAAGGGTAGTGAAAATGTTGTTGAAAATCACTTCAGCAGTATCCATCATATTGTCTACAAATTTCAATCAAAAATTCATTAGTTGATGATCACTTGATGGAGATTCTTGTGATATTCCATGGTTTGTAGGTTTTGTAACTAATTGGATGTAGGACTACTACATCCTGAATACACATGACATGCTAAGAAGTTCTTATATGATGTGAGTAGTAGCTATTGGTATGAATTCTATTTTGGTCATCTTTGTGATGATGGACTCTATAACAGATGCATCAAAGGGAAATAACGCCACTCTATACTTGAGTAGTTACACTCTAGCCCAATGGTTGGGCACATTCTTGCAATAAATAAAGCCAAGAAAGTCATTCAATGTGGTCTAATGTTTAAGGAAACTTATAATTTTATCACGTTGACCGTTTCCATAGAACGGGGAATACATCTCAGAGTGGTGAGATTCATGTGACCTCATGGAAAGAGGTAGAAATCTTGGATGCATGGGGAGTAGATTAATCCCTTATTATGATTACTTGTACATTCTTGTGCCAATTAACTATTTCTTCAAGTATCTTGAGGTGATTCCCAATGCTTCATGTGACTCCAATCTTGTAATGAAGGTCTTCAAAGGTATTATTTCCCATATGTTCAGAATACTCAACACTATGATTCCTGACTAAGGTTCACACTTTTTGGGGAAGAAATTTGAAGCTTTATTGGTAGTATCCCCATACCATCAACAAACCAAGTACCAAGTCATATATTCTAATAGGAAAATCAAAGTGCTCCTATAAAATACTATGACACACACCATGAGATATTGGGCTTTGAAGTGAACACATGCACTCTAGTCATATTATACTGCATTCCAAACACCCTTGGGTACCACACCACTCCACACCATCTATGGTAAGGCATGACATCTCCCTATATAAATGGATTACAAGGCAGGATGAGCAATCAAGACGCTAAATTTTGATCTAACTTTGGCATGTGTAAAGAGATTCTTCCAATATCACGAGCTATAAGAGCTTTTTATGACCGCATATGAGAATACCCACATTTATAAGGAGCAGACAAAGATGTGGCACGATAGTCACATGAGGAGGAAGGACACATAAGTAGGCAACCAAGTATTGATTTATAATTTGATATCGAGGTTATCCCTAGTGAATCCACAATATAGGTGACATGATTTCTACTTAGTAAAGCATTTACATTCAGATTAAGCATTCTTGATTTGTGATAGAATCAAAGGGAAACTTGTGGCAAATGGATAAAGGTTGAAGTGCTACTAAACAGTAGAAGGCCTCACAGCATGAGAGTCAACATCACTCCCCATCTCAGTCATATGGACAATTTGAGTAATAGGCATTGAGCAAACTATGTTAAACAAAGTGATTCTGGGGAGGCAACCCAACGACTATCTAGACAACTTGTTTATTTTTTTTAATTTGATGTGAGGTTAATTTCATATTTTTGTTCTAGTGGTAATTAGGATACTTGTCTTGTGTTTTTCAAGTTATTGAAGGCCTCCCAGTAGGTCAAATGGTACTCCCAGTCGATTGATCAAAAAAGCCTCCTCATTCAAAGAAATAAAGGTAGGTGAGTTGATAGACCAACTGTACTAGTAGATTTACCCACAATTGATCAAAAGTTTAGTTGCTACTTTTATTCTGCATACCCAAATTGGTCGACTGACCCAAGAAATGTGTCGATCGATAAGTGTTTATGCAATCACGTGCATGTACTTTGATGAGTTAGCATCATTGGTCGATCAACACATCCATAGAATAAGGGTGAGTACCCTTACTCGATCAATCAACCTGGTCCACCAATCAATTAAATGAGATGAGTCGATTGGAACATAGATTCTAATGACCTCTTATCAGTTGATTGACCAACATTGTGGGTCAAGTAATTGGGCTCAGGTGCATGGGAACCCAATGGAGCAAGTTGATCAAACTGATCTTGGGGGTCAATTGACCAGGCTTCCATTTTCAAGAAACATCCACCTTCATAGTCTCACTCATTCAATTAGCTATATCAGCCATTCATAATTCTCCATCTCCCTACAAGCAACTTCTCTTGTTCCTCATATTTTCTCAAATTTGTGTGCTCAACTCTTCAATTTCATTCCAACATTAGTCCTCAAATATTACATTATTCTGAAATTACATTACTTCCTTGGAGATCATATCCTTCTGCCGTTGATCTTCACACTCTTGCAAAATGTTTTATCACATAAGCTTTTTTTTATGAATTCACTCTTTGCACTATGTTCCCGACCCATCTGATTTTTTTTATCAATATAGCCCCTTTGCTTCACCCAAATAAGGGTGTGCTTGGTACATGGTTAATCATAGGGTAGGGAATAGTAAGAAAATTAAAGATGGTGTTTGATTAGCATTGTAATAGAAAATAGAAACAATATTTCTTCAACATATTCCTTCTTCTTTGAAGACTTATACACAAATAGTTAAGTACCCCAATAGAAAATTATTTTTACAACACTATTTCTTTTCTTATTTCTTTAAAAAATTGCATTAATATTTACTTCTTTTATTAAACCATTTTTAACTAAAATATTCCATCCTCGCTAAAATGCTTTCCCCAATAAGTCTATTTCACTTTAACTTTATGGATTTTTAAGAATTTCTATTTCCACCACAAATATCATTTCACTCCAAGTATAGAATTTCTATCAAAAAAAGAAGAATACATTTCTTTTCCTAACAACTATAAATTTCTTTCTATAAAATTTACTCCTATATTAATTTTTCCATCGTTAAATCATTTTTCCACAAAATATCTAGTTCCATACAAAAACAAAATAATACAAACAATATATTCTATTTAAATGAAAATTTTCCGACTCAAATAATAGCGTCACATGAAAATTATTAACTATTACCTTTATTTATCAAGAACATAGCTATTCTAAAGAAATTTTGGTTTGCTAAATTTGTTCAAAAATATGTTAGTTTTCAATTATTGTTGATAAATAGACAATAAATGTCAAAGTTTCTTCCGTATATTATAGTATTATAGGTTTTATATACAAAGTGAAATATGATGAGCTCTCTTTGTAATTGTTGATGTCAGAAAACTTTTTATTGAGTTCGTCTACTATTTGAATGAATGAAATAGAATTATACATGTATTAGATATGTTTTCCCTTTCCTTTTCCCATGTAGAATTAACTAAATATTAAATTAAAATAATTTTTCCTCCCTTTCGCATCCCCTTCCCCTCTCGCGTCCCTTTCCCCTTAACCTTCCCCTTTTCCATCTATTTTGTCACCACGTACTAAATGTAGACTAAATGATGGATGAATTAGTTGATTTAGTGAAGGGGCAAGATAAATAATTAAAGAGAGAAGATAAATGATTAAAGTGAGATTAAGATGGTGGTTACTAGAAATAAAGACCACAAAAGGATGAACATTTCTCTTACTAACAACTGAGCTGCTTGTGAAGTAGTAAAATAAAGTAAGTAGAGTTCTTACATTCAATCAACGATGATATGGATTATATTCATTAAATTTAGCTAACACTTCATAATGATATGTTCTTTTTTACTGTTAATAATGATATGTTCTTTTGTTTATTACGATCCTTGAAAATGAGTGGAGCTGAAGTCACTTGGTATAGTGAAGAGAGAGAAAGAGAGAGATATCGATAGATAGATAAATAGGAAGAGAGAGATTTATATTCATAAGTAAAGGCTCTATTTCTATGTAGTAACTAGTCTAAGAAAACGTATGAAATCAAGTTTCTTTTAGAGTTCCAATGATTGATTTTATGTAAGTAAGCAATTTGAGGTCCAATTCATTTTTGAAAGTTTCAAACATACATATAGAATGTAGTACTTGAGTTTCTTGTTGAAAGAGCGAAACACAATTTCTAAACTATTTGTTATACGGTTGTATTCAAATTTTATTTATGAATGAAAAATAAAAAATATTTATGATTAGGAATGATAGTGATATATTTCTTTTTATTATAAGAACCACAACCACATTACAGTAAATTATCTACACCATACACACACTATGGTATAATATTACACACCATAAGCACACTATATCAATACATTGAAAATAAAAATATTGTGCTATAATTTTTTAGCACGGTATGTTTACTAAAATCGTAATCACTCACAGTGAGGGATCTTGGATAGAATATTGGAAGGGGGCATAATGTACTACAGAGTAGTCAAGTGTATACATCTCAAAATTTCAAAAAACTAAGAGTCAAATTTTTATACTTCAAGTATAATAATAGGTTACATTATAAAAGAAAATATAATGAAATTAGTGACATGATATAATATTTATAATTTAAAATACTACAATTCTCTCTTTAATGTTCTTGAAGTCCTCAATAATAGAATTAGTGTCGAATGACTCTGCAATCTCTTTTAATATAGACAATGATGATCATGAGATTATCAGTGAAAATTTCATCTTCTATTTTGTTACAAAATTTTATATTAATAAGTTTCATCACTGAGAATGCACATTTTATTGTGGTTGCAGAGATAGGAAGATTTAATATAAGATGAATAAATCTATCAAGAAATATATGAATTTTGTTCTTTTTAAATTTTCCTAGAGCACAACATAAATCTGTAACTGTCAAAAGATTTATGAAATCTAGATTGGTAGTAGCAATTGCCATGAATGAAAAAGTTGATATCTGAAATCAACGTCTTCTTGATCTTTGAAATCAAATGAGTAATATTTTTCAACAAGAAGACTTATAAAACCTCATGTATGATAAATAAATAAATTAATGACAAGATTACTTATAATATGTTTCCATCACTCCATGATATGTGATGACATATAATAAAAAAAATCAGCCAAGAATTGGGCATAAGAATCGACTTTGTTTCTCTTAATTTGTGTTGTTGTATACATCTATGTGTGTTTTAAAAAGATAGAGGCAACCCATTTTCAAAGATTATGTTGGTTGCTTAGAAAATGTTGAAAGCAACATTTGAGCAATGTTGTGGAACTTTGTTTAAAAATATCCATGCCTACCAATATCTAACATGTCATGTTGACACTTGTTTAATGAAACATAGAGTTTCACATGTTCAATGTTGGAAGTTTATAGAGAGATTTATAGAGATTGATTGTTTCTTTTACTTATGTTAACTATTTTCATAATGATAATTATCAAAAGATCAGAGGAGAGAGAGAAAAAGTACACTAAAAAAATTAAAATAAAATATGAATTGTAATAGGAAATTGCATAAGAAATATTTTTCTTAATTGTAAAAGCAACTGAAACTAAAAAGGAATCTTGAGGGCATTAATTTAGCGAGTAATTTTCAATGAGGAGTCAAAATGATTGAGATTTTTTGTTGTATTAATAAACTTGGAAGTATAAAATAACCATAAGTGGGAAATCCTTGGGGGTGCTCATCAATATGGGACAACATGTTTGGAGTGCTCTTGGGGGGTGCTCATCAAATAAGAAATTGTCAATGCAATA
This sequence comes from Alisma plantago-aquatica, assembly GCA_963693085.1. Lineage (NCBI taxonomy): Eukaryota > Viridiplantae > Streptophyta > Magnoliopsida > Alismatales > Alismataceae > Alisma > Alisma plantago-aquatica. Next base: position 411,970,495 of record OY856415.1, on the reverse strand, counting down.
AAGAAGATTAATTGACAGCTTCCAACCCAACTACATTCATTAATTTTTAAAAATAAAAATAGGATAGAAATTATAATAAAAAATGGCACAAGAAATCTTCTTTATAATTGTAAAAGAAAAACAAACTGAATAGGAATGTATGAATGCATTAATTTAGTATAAATGTCGGAAAGGAATTAAAATAATAGACATTTTTTATTGTATTGTTTAACTTAGAAAGTATAAACGAACTGTCAATGAAAAACTCTTGGGGGGCTATATCAAATTAAAAATGGTCAAACACAATAAAGTAGATTAACTAACAACTTTCAACCCAATCATATTCATTATTTTTAAAAATCTTAGGGAGGCATTCCCCACAAGCCAGTAGCAATGCCTATTATATAGGACAAGTCCTATAGAAACACCGTATTATTCAATAAGATTGTGTTATAGTGGGAAATTTTCATTTCTCTCTCCTTATGTTTCTAGGGGGTTGGGTTTTGAAGATGAGTGAGAATGAGATAATGCACAAAAATGGTCAAACACAATAAAGAAGATTAATTAACAACTTTCAACCCAACCGTATTCATTATTTTTAAAAATCTTAGGGGGGCTTGCCCTGCAAGACAGTAGTATAGGATGACTCCTATACTTTTTATATAGGACAACCAATCAGAATGTATTATCTCCTTCTCACTCATCTTCAAAACCACCCCCCCTAGAAAAATAAGGAGAGAGAAATGAAAATTGCCCACTATAACACAATCTTATTAGATCCTACGGAGTTTCTATAGGACTCGTTCTATGCAATAGGCATGGGGCATGCCCCCCTTCCCATCTTATAGGAGATCCTCCCTGATCACTCAACACCATAATGATTTTTGAAAGAAAAAACACCCACACCAGGGCTGGTTCGTGATTTTGTAGCTCTTGAAAGATGTTGTAGTCATTCACAGATATGCTTTTTTTATGTATTTGTCATCCCGAATTATTATTGTATTACATTGTAATAATATTTTGTACAGATTTCTATGTTCACACCAATAACAAACCAATCACATAAAAAAATAGAACTTAACTTCCACAAATAAGTCTAGACTTCTTAGAATATAAATTACACGTAATTGATGACTTACATGAAACCAAATAATAAGTTGTATCTTCATGAAGACTAGACCATGGAATAACCATGTAAGCCTAGTAACCTATGTTAGTGTCTTTCATATTGTCTCTTCAATTATTTTGTCTCCTCTCTATATATTGGATGAAGTTCTTCTTGTTCCTTGTTAAAAATATCTCTTCTCTAGCTCAAATTCTCTTCTCTCCTTCTTTGAAATAATTGGAGCTAGAGTGTAACATCCTAGGTCTAGAGGCCTTAAATAAAATGATCTTCAAAGGAATGTATCACCAAGCAACACCTCCTTTTCATGGAACCCATAATTAAGATCTTCATAGTTAAGTGTGTTTAGATTGGAGTACTACTATTATGGGTGGCCATTTGGAAAGTTGATCTTGGATTGTGCGTGATTGAGGGCAAAGCATGTAGTTAAGGCCAACGGTTGTCTGTGGGTCCATTTGTCATTCTTGAAATTCTACTAAAATATTACAAAGTGGGCTCGGGTGTTACAAATGGTATCAGAGCTACAACCCATCTAATAAGTGGGTTCTAGAGGGGCATATAGCCAATCTTGAGCCTTACACTAGACACATGTTGAAAAGGTTGTCCATGATGTTGTATCCATCCTTGAGATGGTAGTCGTGATCAAGAGTTCGGTGTCGAGCCATTATGGGTTTGCATCAAAATGAGAGAATATTATGAGTCGATATAGTTAAGGTTGACGAGGAAGTCAAGAGTATATATGGGGGAGATTATGACATCCCAAGTACTGAGGCCTCAGATAGAATGATCTTATTAAGAATGATTGAACTACCCATATCACCAAGATGCACCTCCTTTTAGGGGATCCCATCACTAACAACTTCATAGTTAACCATGCTAAAGCTTGAAGTAGTACTAGGATGGGTGACTAGTCAGGAAGTAAATCCCAACTTGTGCATGAGTGAGGAAAAAGCATGTAGTTAAGGTGAGTGGTGGTCTATGGGGCCAGTTGTCATTCTTGAAATTCTACTAGAGCCTTGGGAAGTGGGCCCTGGCATTACATAGAGTTCGCTAAGTTGGGCGTTTCATTGTTTTTTGATGAATATTATAGCTAGGTTTTTGGGTGTGGAATTTTTAAATATGTTCTCTGCCCAAAGATGAGTGATTTAGTCTCTATTAGTAACCTTTGTGATGTAACTCCTGGAAGTAGTCACTAAACATTAGCAATAAATGAAACATGAGATAGAGATATGATCTTTATGTTGGTTTGAAAAGGAAAAAATGACAACAATTACCTTGTATATTGTAACTTGTTTTTCTTATATGTAAAGGATCATGTAAATACTATGATATAGATAAATGTGACGATTATACAAGTCCATTGACGTAAAAAACCAATTTTGGTACTTTTTTACTTTTTTTTTTCTATATTAAGCTCTCATAGAACTATACATCAAAACTTTCTATGCTTCCTTGCTGTTATGATATTGTATTTCCATTGTTAGAAGTGTATTTTGATCTCTACATCTAGAATGGCCATTATTTTATCAAAATTGGGAGATGTTGCCAATGTATGTGCATACTAGATGTAAATTAGGGTCTTGATTCTTCTAATCCATAAATTCTTTAAGTCACAATATAATATGGTAAGTTCTATCATACTTCCCATGGAAGATGAATAAAAAGATTAATTAACTACTTCAATACTAATGAAGTGGTTTCTCTATGATTTTTAAATTCCTCATTGCTTAAAATTCATAGAATAAAAACTAGTTATCCTATAGAAATTTGTGGATTAAGAGATGATGATATGTGTCTTATATTTTTTAATGTACATGGGTTACTTAGAATCCATATGATGTATGATACCCTTTATTTCATGAAGTCATTTGGTCATTGTAGTGTGATCGAGGCCATAACTCTTTTTGTTGATATGGTAGCTTGCCGATTTGGTCAAAAATATGAGAATCTAATATTACTTTAGAGATATTTTATGGTTAATGAGACATGAACATCAATGAAAGATCTAATGCTTGTGTAGGTTGTAGGACATTGCCCATATATTTTTATACCTATACTATCAAGGTATTGCAAGAGATTGTAAGACAAAATAATTCCATGATTGTCTACTGTGGGAAGAGGGGCTTCACATTCACTAGACTATAGATTGGAGGTACACTCCAATATACCCAGTCCTTAATCATATAATTGATATTAAATCCATGCATGTTGACTTTTTTGTATACTTTACCATCTTTCTTTGCTTTTTAGTTCACTAAAATGTCTTATAAAAGCTACCTTCTTATATCAAATTACCTAATCTGGTTTTAACAATATCTCTTTCATACTTCTACTACACTGAATATGCTTTATTTCTCTTGTGAGTACAATCTCAGTCTCATAGTTTCCACCATTTTAAGTACGCAACACCTTCCCATGGGGTTTCAAATGAGATTATCCATGTCTAGGACAATATTGAGTGAGGGTTGGAGTCTATCTTTGTGGTCTCTAGATTAGTCTATGCACACTCAAGTCCAAGGTAGGGTGTTTTATATGATCATGTATATATGAATTCTTTTTTAGTTATATGCCTCGTCCTCTAATATACAAGTTGTATATCTAATAACTTATACCTTTTCTAAAAAGAGGTAGTCACATAGATCACATATGATGGACATGATACAATTTTCTTGGTTATAAATGAAAATGTGATGCTTTCAATTGTATTCTCCTATTCCAAAAATTTTTTTTACTTGTGAGGTATAGTCCCACAATGCTCACTTCTAGAGTGAGATATGCCTCTTGTACGCAGAGTCTCCCGAAGCCCATGTGTAACTATAACAATAATGGGAATTGATAAATGATTGTGCTTGATTATGCATTAGTTTTTTATGAATAAAAAATTACATGCATGCATGAGCATGCAGGTGATCCCTATCTCTCCATACCACAATTCCCCTCCCCACCAAGCCCACCCCAATTTGTTTTGGTATATGTGTGTGACTTATTTTTTTAATGGATATGTATTTCTTTTCTTTCTCATTTCCAAACAATCTTCAGGTTTTTGTTTGTCTTCATTTGTCACATCATTAGTAGAAATCATCACTCATCTTTATTGTGCTTGTTTACCATCCATTAACTGTAATGTTAAAGCCGCACATGCATTATTGTCAAAACATTGAACATTGCACCGTGTAATGTGTGGTTGTTGCACGATACACGTCTGAGACACTCCTTTATATAAGGAGTTGGCCTCTCCATTCAAACACACAAAAACCATGCAACTTCTATTGATTTGAGACCTTAAAATAATCTTATAAGTAATGATTGTATTTGATGTTGCTAATGCTTGAGTGAGGACAAAGTGCACAAGTAAGGCTAGTTGTGGTTTTTTGGGGCAAGTCATCATTATGGAAATCTAGTACAACCTTGGGCATTGGGCCTGAGCATTACAAATGGTATCAAATCCATAACCCCTCCAATAGGTGGATCCCACATGGGCATGTGGCATGCCAATAGCAGTGTGGTCCAGGCATATAGGGAAGGGCAATCTATGGTGATGTCGCCACCCTTGGCTGGTAGTCATGATCGGGGATAGGTGCACATAGGTCAATCTAGGTCTATAATGAAATGTGGAATGATTGTGAGAACTTATATTTGAGCCTTGGCGGGGACATGAAGAGCCTAAGTGGGGGAGATTGTAATGTACAAGGGTTTGAGGCCTCAGATAAAATGATCTTAAAATTGAATGATTTGACTACCCATATCACCAAGGTGCACCTCCTTTTTCGGGACCCCACATTATGAACTTTGTGGTTAAGTGCACTCATCCCAGAGTAGTACTAGGATGGATGACCAATCCAGAAGTGGATCCTAACTTGTTGGTGAGTAAGGATAAAGTGTACAAATAAGGCTAGTGATAGTCTATGGGGCCAGTCAACACTCATAAAACTCTACTAGACCCATATGAAGTGGGATGAGGAGTTACAACCCTATATTCCACTCCTTTCATGTTCTTGACTATTTCCTTTGAACATGTTTACTGTAGCCTTACACTATTGGGACTTCATGATATGTTTTTTATATAATGATTAGTGGGTCTATAAATGACTTCGATGGGATCCTTTAACCCAATCTAAATGGTTGTATGAAAACTTGAGTTGGAGTAAATCTTAGATAAAGGATGTTGGAAAGCTCATGCTTGGAGTTATAAGATCTATCCTGAAGATGGTACTTCATAGGGTTTTCCTTCTAGGATTCAAAGTAAAAATCTTTGGTTCAATCATACATTAATCATATTCTATTACCTCTTCTTTGGCTACTTTTTTTCCAAAATGAAATTGATTATTGTCTAATGAATACATATACATCCAACTTTTATTGCATGTTTAAGTCTATATTTATCCAATTTCCTTTTCCTATTTCACACCTTTTAGCATGAATTACTTTCAATTCTTTATTTTATAAATTTAGGATTACAATAAAAATTCTTGCACTTTTGAAGGGAAATGCACTTATTCAGTCCAAGAGAGTCAAAATGACATGTTCCATATCTCAATTTCCTAGATTGAAAGAAATTGAAGGCTCAAAAATTCATTCAGTCTTAATGTAGAAAAACATTTTGTATGTTAATTTCATGCAGTGATTGGTTGGCTATGCCTCAAAAAGAGTCCCACAAATAGAAAATGGGTCTATCAACTCACCTCGTGGAACGATCCACCTGTTAAACAAAGTGTCAATGATTTTATTAATCTACATGAGACTTATGGATCGATTGAATGACTTCTGAAGTTTCTCAACCCGACTTTGGAACAACTTGACTAAAGCCATGTCCAATCAACTTCTATCCCAATAGGTAAACTTACCAGAATCTCTATAGAGACTCGCTACAAACCAACTGACCGGTTTCCCATATGGTTTGATAGACCAACAAATCAACATGGAAACCACTTAAGTGCCAATTGACCGACCCAGTTCCACCAGTCGATCAACTAGCTTATATTAGACTTTCTTGGAAATGTGTGATTGGGCCTATGTAAAGTCCAAATTTATGGACTGGTGGCACCCCTATATAAAAAGAGACATAGCCTAATGCAAAGCGGTATCTAAAAGACTCTATTCTAACCTATCTTTGGAGAAAGGATTAAAGGGAGAGAAGAATGTAGTTTTGTTCATGGGTATCATCTGACCTACTACTGCAAAAGTAAAGATCTATTGCCAGAAATCATTGGTCTTATTTCTCTCTACCTTATTTACATTACTCTTTCTTCATGTCTATGCATTTTTGTTTCTCTTGTGAACATGTGTGGGTAGTTTCCTCTCTAGGGCATGGGGAATAGACACATCACCCTTATTTTATTTAATTATGATCAAGATTATTTATTTATGAATATTTGGATTTCTTTTCAATAAATGATTTTCTTTTTGTTGAATTGCTCACTCAATTGCATGTTTCATATCATCTTAGAGGCATAGATCATGAAATTTAAGATTAGATTACTGACAGAACACTTTGAACCCCAGATGGGATCTCAGAATTGGTTCTTTGGGAAAGATGTGTTAATCACTCATGGGTGACGAGACCTCAAATCCATAGGGAAATAATCCTTCTTCTATTTGTATCAAAGGGGTATGGATTCACATGTTCCTAGTCTAAAATGTCATATTTGAATCATGATGTAATATTTAGATGATTACACAAGAAAAGGTGGTGCAATATGTATGCCTTGGTGTCCTTCATTCTTGATCTATTCATCTTTTCACCCTTCTTTCCATTCCCTTTATTTTAGTTAAATAAACAATGAACGGACCTTTTCCTAAACATTGATTTTGACCTCTTAGATTCTATAACTATTTCTTAAATAAGTTGTCTCTTTGGTTCAACCCTATAATCTATACATCAACAAGATTCACATATTCACATGTAAGTAGTCCACTTAGAAATAGGATAAACTCAAACTTAATTTCCTAGGGTTAAATTTCCATATAGTAAAATTGTGCATCAAAATAGTTTTTTATTTACATAGTTCATGTTGATTAGGTTTCTTTTTCATTTAATATTTGTCAATTCTAATCTTAATATTTCTCCCCTTCAAGTACTTGTGGTGTATGTGATGCTCCAGAAGTATCAATTTTAAACCTATGGACCTTGATCCTAAGATATGTGCATTGAAAAAGTAACCCAGAGTCTTAGAAGATTCCATTGGACTCAAACTGTTCAAGTACTCATTGACGGACAAGGCAAGGAGTTGGTACAACATCATGGAGAGCAATAACATCGCAACTTGACAAGGTCTTCAAACCAAGTTTCTAGAGAAGTATTACCCCTCATATCTTACTCATCAATGGTGAGGCTCGGTTACATAGTTCTCTATGGTCCCAGGAGAGAACCTTCTTCAGGCATGGGAACAATCGATGAAACTCCTACTGTGGATGCCCACATCATGGCGTCTCGCAAGTCATATTTGTAGAAACCTTGTATAAAGGTGTTGATGTTGACATCAAGAAATTTGTACATTCCTCATATAGAGAAAATTTTTATGTGCCAAAATTATGATAGAAAATGGGAATTTTTCAAGATAAGTTATTAAATTCAATCCTGTTTGAGTAGAGGACATGGAAGTATTATGTAACTAGCCATGGCAAAAGAACATTTTGAACTTAGATCTATGGTTGAGTACTTGAAAAAGTTTTCTTGAAACTAAGAGAGTGTATAATCCTCATTCAACGCCTATGGGAGAAGGAGACAACCAAAACAATCCTCACATCAAGTTAAGCATGCAAATCTCTTCTGTATGGCAACCAAAGGCCCAAACCATTCCACTCTAGGCTTCCGGCTACTCTACAATGACATGGTGAGCAATGATCAAGTTCAAGATGAAAAATGGCATAATAAATATTTGATTCTATCCACAAATCCAGGGCCAAGGCTATTATAACCCAAAATTGATTAGGAATCACTTGGGGTTTCAATATAGAAATATTATGGGAGATGAAAATGTCTCCCGGTTGAGCAGATACAGATGAACAACCAGGTTAGTGGTCCCCCTATCTTCCAAAACGACTTATAAAAAATTTGGTGACAAAGGGAATACTAAGGCAACTTCCAAAACTAATACTAAGGCAACTTCCAAAACTATCTCTACAATCAAGGGAAGACATTTATAATCTAAATAAAGTCCCACAACTGCAACAATCTAGTTCTCTCCCCTGTAATGATGGAAAAAAAATCTATAGAGAAGACCCTTTAGTCAAAACAATCCATTATTGTCAATCAACAGACCAATCCTCACCAACCACCAGGCTACCAAATATCTACTGACTCACAATTTTCTCAACTATTCTACTTCTCTACATCCTCCTACATATGACTTTATCAGATATATGAAAAACAACCCTAAGGATCCCAAGAAGTTTAAGGCTATTGCTACACATTCTAGGAACATGTGTTCATGCCCATCATGCCACCAATGGCACCCATTATCATCACTATCGATGGTGATGACACTAAAACTATGGAAGTTGGAGAACTAGGACCACAAATGTCCTTTGATGATACCACAACTATATGAATGGTGGTTGACGGATAGGAGGTACCATTTTAAGTAGCCAAACTAGATGTTCAAGTCTACTAGCCAAATATTCCTTATCAAAATTTCCTAAACAAGAAAGACTAGATACTAGATTCTAGAAGTTCAAGCCATGAAGAAGTTTCACGTGGACATCCTTTTCTTTGATGCCCAATCTCAAATACTAAACTAGAATAAATATTTGAAGCTTCTTATGATTATGAAGTACACTACTGAAGAATATGAGACTGAAAAACTTGCTAGGTCAGATTCAAATATGTTTTTCTTGATGAATTTCAAGTCTACCCAAGGTTTATAAATCTTAATCTTACTCAATAACAAGAAGACAAGATATTGAAAGAGCTCGGGAAGGGGAAATCCTCCTTGGGGTACAAGATGACAGAGTTGATAGGTGTCAGTCAGGTAATATGCATGAACAATATCCTCATCATTGTGGATTACAAGCCTTCTAGAGACCCACATCATAGATTGAATCCCAACATGATTGAAATAGTTCAGTTGGACGTGATAAAGATACTTGTTTCTGGGATCATCTACCCTATCTCAAACTCTCCTTGGATGAGTCCCTTGCAAGTGTTTCCAAAGAAGGGAGGCATCACTATTTTGTTGAGTGATAGGAATGAGCTCATCTCCACTTGCACCATCATGTGGTTGAAAGTCTGAATTGATTACTGCAACTTGAATAAATCCACAATTAAAGACCAGTTCCCTCTCCCCTTCCTTGATAAAGTCTTTGAGTGGCTCGCCAATCAAAAGTTCTTCTGCTATCTTTATGGATACTTGGGTTCCATCAAAATCCTATCCACCTATATGATCAAGAAAAGAATACTTCAATATGCCCATTTGCACTTATGCTTTCAGGAGGATGTCATTAAGGGTATGCAGCAACCCTACTACTTTCCAAAAATACATGTCATCAACCATATTTTCATGATTGAATAAGACAGTTATGTATGTGTTTACGGATGACCTCTTCATCTATGAATATTCATTCAACTCTTACTTACATCATCTCTCACTTGTATTGGCTAGATGCAAAGAAGTACACATCATGTAGAATCAAATTGTTATTTTATTGTTAGAGAAGGCATAATTCTAGGTTACAGAGTGAGTAGTAGGGATTGAAGTGGATAAGTCCAAGATTAGGTCTTTGAAAAATTGGTGCCACCTTTTACGATGGAGGAATCGAAGCTTCCCAAGTATCACTGGTTTCTCTACAAGATTCATAAAATAATTCTTTAAGATTGTCAGACCCTAATGAATTTGGTTTTGAAGACGTGACCTTCAAATTTAATTCATCATACATGGAGATTCTAAAAATCCTAATGGCTGCCTCATTTCTACTCCTACCATCAGATATTGGACCTGTATGAACCTTTCAAGATCACAGATGTCGTAACTGACTTTTTTGTTGGGGAAGTTCTAAGGCAACAAACAAATAAGAGGCATCATGTGATCTATTTTACCTCTAGGACATTAGATGAAGTATATCATAATTAAACTATTATAGCAAAGGAGTTTCTAGTTATTTTCTGCACATTTGATACATTCAGATCTTACCATGTTGGGTCGCAAGTCATTGATTACACTAACCACACATCCATCTTTTATTTATTGACAAAAAATGATGCCAAGTTGAGTTTGATCTGGCAGATTTTGCTTCTTTGAAAATTTAGTCTATAGATTTAGGCCAAAAAGGGTAGTCAGAATATTGTTGCAAATCACTTCAAACAAATCCATCATATTGACTGCAACATTATTCCAATCAAACATTCATTTGTTGATGATCACTTGATGTACATTCTTGTGATATTCCATAGTTTGCAGATTTTGTAATGAACTAGATGTAGGAGTCCTACATCATGAATACACAGAACACTCGAATAAGTTCTTATATGAAGTGAGGAGTAACTATTGTGATGAATCATATATTTTCCATCTTTGTGTCGATGGACTCTATCATAGATGCATCAAAGGGAAATAAGGCCACTCTGTACATGAGTAGTGTCACTCCAGCTCAATGTCTACGCACATGAGGATGCAATAAAGAAAGCTAAGAAAGTGCTTCAATGTTGTTTTATTTTTAAGGAAGCCTCTAATTTTATCACATCGGCCATTTCCAGAGAATTGAGAACACATCTCAGAAAGGTGAGATTCCAGTGACCTCACGGAAAGAGGTAGAGATCTGTATTCATGGGGAGTACATTACTCCCTTAGTGTGGCTACTCATACATTCTTGTGCTAGTTAACTATTTCTTCAAGTAGTGTGAGGTGATACCCAATGCTTCATGTGACTCCAATCCTGTAATGAAGGTCTTCAAAGGTATTTCCCCTAGGTTCAGAATACTCGATAATATGATTTCTGACTAAGATTCACACTTTTTGGAGAAGAAATTCGAAGATTTATTGAGTAGTATCCCCATACCATCAACAAACCAATGACCAAGTCATATATTCTAATAGGCAAATCAAAGTGATTCTGTAAAAGGCTACGACATACACTAAGAGAGATTAGGTTTTAAAGCAAACAGATGCACGCTCGACATATTGTATTGCTTTCAAAACTGTTGGTATGTATGCCCTGAGAGCCAATCATGGGATGATTGGTGGGATACATTAAGATTGATTTGATAAAACATCAAAGGCAAGCTTCCAATTCACTCTGGTTCAGTCATATGAGATAGTGATAGAACAGATTGAATGTCTAGAGAATGACAATACTCAATGACGTATGCCTTCAGGTTGAGGACCTGAACGATGAGATCATACGGATGCTAAGAGTTTGTGCATTCTTGTTATGTCCCTAGTCGGATGTCATTGTGGAAGGTAGATAGACATCAATGAGACACAAGACTAGATTGTGGTGTTGGTTGATGACAGAATCTCATTAGTCATGATATAGAGATATCAAACCAAACACATAGGTACTTGTTAGAGAACAAGGTACCGAACAGACCCACCGTGAGTTTGACACATGGAACCATGAGATGGTAGTCACAGTCAGTACTCACAGTGATGGTGGTGAGTGTGATTCTTAGACCTGAAATCACTGCACTCAACACATGTCGTTGGGCACACTTTGACATCATCAAACGCAGTCCTGAAACATGGGTTGTTATAAAGGTGATGATTGGGTGGCTTTGACACATGGGGCTTTTGAGGGGTGAGTGATAGATATGGGATTTGTCCCTCCTGAGGGAGTTTGATATCCATGGACACTTGATGAGTAGGATTGAGAAAGGCGTGCACGCATGTGTGAATCAGTATGTGATACTGATGTCATATATATATCTCTTCCAGTCTACTCTGAGATCAAGAAAGTGAATGAACGTTGACAGGATGACGGATCCATGCCTCGAGTTCATTCGGGATATCAGTGACAAAGGAATTATACACTCGCTGTAACACCATTCACGGATTGTAGGATGAAAGTTGTTCTCCAACTTTCTACTTTCACTTGGGTAGCAGTGATGTGTGACTAGGCAACGCTCTGTGCTTGTGAAGTCATAAGTGTTATGGACTTTCACTGCCAACGTGAAATGGACCTACAGGGTCACACACATAGGATTTAACCTGGAAGAGGAGTTTTTCCACAAGCAATGTTTAGATTGATTACTAAAGGAGTTTAGTAGTTCAATTAAACACTCAATCAGTCGATGGCTCAAAATCGTATGGTTCAAGGTGTTGGACGCATTGATTGGAGTATCGGATTGATTGAAATCGCATTTGGCTGATTCTGCACAATCTACACTCCCAACCGATCGGTTCATGAGATGAACCGGTCGGCTGAGGTTGCTGAACCGGTCGGCTCAAGGGTTGAGTCGATCGGCTCATGCACAGAGTGAACCGATCGGTTCAAGTGTTGAACCGATCGGTTCAACTGGTGCAATCGAGCAACTTGGGAAAGTAGGATTGGTGCGAGTTTTCCTTTTGTTTCGATTTCTAATTTGATTGGAAATGGGATTTCCAATTTGATTGGAAATAGAATTGGTATTTCGATGCCAATTGGGAAAGAAACAAGGAAATCAATTTGAGCCGGATTAGGACCATGAACCGATCGATTCAGGGCACCAACCGATCGGTTGGAGTGCCCCAAACGGTCGGCTCATGTCCAACCGATCGGCTCAGTGGGTGAACCGACCGGTTTAGCCATGAACCGATCAGTTCAGGTTGCGAGATGGTTGCTTTTTGTGGAAAATCCCGAACCCTTCTACTCCTGCTTTTAGTCCCGCATTGCCGGGGATGGAGAACCCTGTCCCATGACTCTCCTATATATATAGGGGTACTTGGGGGCTTCTCACAGTACAGCTCAGTGCAATCAGTTGCTCTGCGAGTTGTCGTTCTCTCTGGTTTTGGTAACCATGAGAGAGCCCGAGCAAGTGCTTCCCGCAAAAGGGAGGTGCAGCAAGGGAAGACAACTGCAGTTGCAACAGGAGGCAAGAGAGCAGGTAGGCGACTAGTACGTCTACAGGAGGGTGCGACTCCTTCCACTTCCTTGTGGGACAAGGAGTGTGGAGTTCCAGGTGGTCCGTGTGGACTACTACGGAGGCGGGAGGACACTGCCGCTTTGGAGGACAACTGTCATCCGACAGTCCAGTTTGAGCAGGAGTTGTGAGTCCCGGTGCGACCAGGAGCTGTACAGACACCGTCGAAGTCCGGAGTTGAAGACCGTGCATTGCGCGAGGTATTGTCGCCGAGCAAGCCTCGGGACAAGGTATGATTCCGCAAACCATCCTTTCCTATTTCATAGACGTTGACGCGTTTCCTCGGTATGGGTTCGGGGAGAAATTTTTTTGTTTCCGCTGCCTTCTCTGTCTCCCCTAAAACCCAACAGTGGTATCAGAGCCACGTCAAATGCTCTATGTTTTAGGAATATCGATATGATCGATTTTGGTTTGTCACCTTTATTTATTGCATACAATGTGAATAATATCGGCTTTATGCATGTCCAAATTTAAATCCAAAAATCCCTAATATGATATGTATTATTAAAGCACTCGATACGCGTCGCCCTTAAACGAGTTTTGTGGTGGATGTATGTAGCGTGATTATGGCCTATAAACCCCTATCTGTGATTGGTTGTGTGTGGTTGCTTGCATCTCGGTATGCGCACCGATCTTCCCTCTCTTATTCCTGATGTAACTCGAAATAATTCGAGATTCTTTCCTACCTTTGCTCCCCCCGAATGTAAATCGGGGTTTCCCTTTTAAAGCAAATGTAATAAATAGAAAGGATTTTATTTCCTGTTATGCCAAAGACCGGAGGACATCAAGACGACTTCCCAGACAGTCAGTTCAAGGAGTGAACCAATCGGTTGATGTCCGGTTCGAGGAGCGAGATGAGCGGGTGGCGGACATGACGAGATGCACGACGACCAGGCGAGCCAATCGGTTGAAGGAGTCAACCGATCGGTTGGTGGCACCCAGACGACCTGCTAGAGAGTACAGATCATTCATGTGATGAGTTGATCAACTCGGATAGCAAGGCACAGAGTTCATCTTGTACAGGTTGCATGTGATGTTGACCTAGATGACCGTGATTCCTCTTGGCTCGAGGAATCACATTAGGATGGCCATAATCATCGCTTTTTATCGTTTGTGCATGTTTTCTGTGGGATATAGCATGTATATGATACGTACTATGTATTGTGGTGATTGGATATGTATATGTATATAAACCAAATCCCTCATTAAAATATTAAGTTTTAGATGCCTTCCAAATGCGACACACGTGAAAAGCTTGATCGACCAAGTGTGGGCACGCGAAAGCGTGGTGCACCGTCTATCTCGTGGAAGCGTGAAGGATGAATGTGTGGGTCTGCCCAAGCAGGGTGCATATTCATCGTGTTTGCTTTGGGTCGGACTTAACAAGGTGACCTAGATAGGATCTAGCGCCTTGAGGCATGGAGATGTTCATTGCAAAGAGTTGTAGATGACATCTTATCAAGAGTTGCATATGATGCAATTGGCAAGAGTTGCCTACCTGAGAGATCTAAGTTGTGGGCGATCAGCCAAAGCTGACTCATGACTTAGAGGATTTTAGGATCTTGCCCACTAGAAGGTTGTACGCTGCAATCTTCCGAATTGATGGTGAGGGCTATCAATTTGAAGTAAAATAGTGGGAGCGATAATTAATTAAAAGGCCTAATTATATCGTCAAACTTTCAAATCAATCAAATAATTCAAAAATGAGTTTTGGACTAAAATTGCATATTTTCCTTTTGTAGTTCAAATGGCAACAAACAACAACAACTTTTCTTTGCGATCGGTCCTTGACAAGGACAAGCTGAATGGGACGAACTTCCACGAGTGGTATCGGACATTGAGAATTGTTCTCACTCAAGAGCGTAAGCTCTATATCCTGGATACACCAATTCCAGAGGAACCCGCTCCAAATGCACCAAAGGCAGAAAGGGATGCTTACAAGAAGCATTCTGATGATGCCATTGATGCAAAGTGCTTGATGCTATGTTCAATGAACCATGAGTTGCAGAGGCAACATGAGAACATGGGTGTCATAGAGATGATTCTGCATCTCAGGAACATGTATGAAGATCAGGCACGGCAAGAGAGGTACAATGTTTCTAGGGCGCTGTTCAAGTGCGTCATGACAGAAGGAGATCCAGTTGGTCCTCACACACCCAAGATGATTGGGTATGTGGATAACCTACAGAGACTGGGATTTCCACTGAGCCAAGAGTTGGCTACTGACGTGATACTGCAATCGTTGCCAGAATGTTACAATCAGTTTGTGATGAACTACAGCATGAACAACTTTGATAGGCCACTGTCAGAGTTGTTGGGCATGTTGAGGACAGTCGAGTTACAGATGAAGAAGGACAAGCCTAAGTCCATGATGGTGATCACGAGCAAGAAGGGCAAGTCCAAGCGCAAGGGCAAGGGCAAAGCTAAGAAAGGTTCTGAAGCTAGCCAGGAGTCCAAGCCATCTTCAGCTCCCAAGGCCAAGGGAGGCGTGACCAAGAAAGGAAATTGCCACCATTGTCAAAAGCCAGGACATTGGAAAAGGAATTGTCCTCTCTACCTGGAAGAACAAAAGAAGAAAGAGGCGACTGAAGCTTCTACTTAAAGGTGTCATGAAAGTAAACTTGTAACACTTCTGAGATATATGATATCAAGATGTAAAGTGTAAAGCATTCTTACTTTGGGCAAGTGTTGCCTTTATAGATAGGAATACTTTAGTTTATTTTCAGCATACAAGGAATGTAATACAGTTATGAACTGCTATTTCATATTTGCCAATAAATAGAAACACTTTATTTTTGCATATTGTATGAAAATGATGGCAATTAATAAAGAGATGTTTCAATTTATAAAGATGTGATCTTTGTGGCAATGCCTTGTTTATCTTGTGATATATGATATGCATAAGATAAGTTGATACCTAAAGTTATAGATAACTCAAACAATATAATTAGCATTGATCATGAGAAATTCATTTCTATTTTCCATGTGATGGATAAAGATAGACTCTTTTGGTTAGAGAACCATTAAGGGACATGAATATCTTGTGCATGATTAATCAATCTTCACTAATGTAGTGGGAGAGTGATTATCCTATTAGGTATAATACATGTGATGTATTTACATACCTACTGGAACAAATGCTAATACTTCAAATGGTGTTTAGAGAAATACCAATATGGATATCTTGAAGTGTTCAAGATTATCATAAAATGAAGTACAAATTTGGTAAAGTATTAATTCTTGATGAGATCAATGATTAGAATACTTGGACCAAATGTTTGAGATCCTTGTGAGTGATTATGATAGTGTATCATAGTGTACTCATTATTAAGGCATGGTGATGTCTAAATCAAGAAGGAATCATACTCTAAGGAGTTAGAGAATGATTGTCAAATAACTGAATTCTTCTTAATAAAAGAATACCCCACACTAATAGAAGGAATTAATAATCACAAGGGTTGTGAGTTCTTATATCCTTAACAGATACACCTCAAATTATCTATGTGATGAGTTGTTCATGTGATGAGTCAACTATCAAGATGAATATGAGGAACCGAATCTTGAGTTATGGTTTATGACCATTACATCCTAAATGACATCCATGTGAGCCATAAGGTATGACCTTGATGGTAGCACTCATTGGATTATATCCATAAAGTGCAAATGAGTCTTAAGTGTTAAGACACATGGATAACATTTTGAGAAGGATGATGCTTGTTGATTGCAACTTAATGACTAAGGCATTTGGCATATGGATACTAAAACCGCATTCCTATGAGGAATAAAACAAGGATGTGTACGTGACACAACCTATAAGGTTTATGAATCCACTAATGCAAATGAAGTCTATAAGTTACAATGGACTAATCAATGTGATTGATTGAGTACAAGAAACTCAAAATTGGATCTTTATTTTGATGATATAGTCAAAGGGTTTGACTGATATGTCAAAGATAAAGAAGGGATCTGTGATTTAGTGGGAGCGTATTCACATTCCACATATTGATGTGAAATGGAAATGTTCTAAATTGGAAATCCAAAAGTGGAAATTATCTTTAAGGAAGATAGAGATGTTTCCTATGTGATAGGAATAGAGATCTATAGAGATAGTTCTCGAAAAACCTCTTGACCTGAAAAGAGATAGCATACATTGGCAATCTGTACTGAAATGCACAGATTCAGTGGGAGAAAACTTGTCCATGTTACATGGAGTTAGTATCCCAAGGGCAAGTGTCCAATTCTTATGAAGAATGAGAACACTAAGAATAGATATGGATCTATCATGTATGTAATCATCCCGTTGTCTTGCATGTATGACATGGCAATAATAAAATGCATTCATCATCTTGTATGTATGACATGACAATATGATGAGATCATCCTGATAACTCGTATGTGGGACATGACGAGTGGATGTTTGTCTGCTTCCAGTAAGAGTTACTGGAATACCATTAGAACTTGATAAGTGCTTGTGAAGTACTAGTTCTATGGAGAAAAGGAAGAGTTCGATGTAAAGAGTTACATTGAAGCGAACTTCCAAAAGGACAGAAAATTAATCGCAAAATATACATAAGATGTATAAAAGTAAATGTTTGTTGATAATTGGAAGTGTTCCAATAAAGCCATTTAAAAGGGAAATGCCGAGTATCTATGTGTTAGTGAACAACAGTAGATACTATATGGATCTGGAAGTTCATGAGATGAACTTGTAGATATTCCAGTCATTGATGACAAGTCCGGAATCCTTGATCATGCAATGCGGCTAAAAGTTAGCATATGGAATACTAGATCGCATATTACGGAAACTCCATCTCATACGTGTGACGTACAGCGAAGAGATGTGAGACATGCAATTTGTACAGACTTTGGCAAGGTGTTGTCATTACTCACTATGTTGGCACTAGAGCACAGTAACATGTGGGACATGTTTGAAGATCACTGTGAATATGATTCATGGGTGATTGGCTCGCAGTGCAAGTGGGAGTCTGTTGGTATGTATGCCCTGAGAGCCAATCATGGGATGATTGGTGGGATACATTAAGATTGATTTGATAAAACATCAAAGGCAAGCTTCCAATTCACTCTGGTTCAGTCATATGAGATAGTGATAGAACAGATTGAATGTCTAGAGAATGACAGTACTCAATGACGTATGCCTTTAGGTTGAGGACCTGAACGATGAGATCATACATATGCTAAGAGTTTGTGCATTCTTGTTATGTCCCTAGTCGGATGTCATTGTGGAAGGTAGATAGACAGCAATGACACACAAGACTAGATTGTGGTGTTGGTTGATGACAGAATCTCATTAGTCATGATATAGAGATATCAAACCAAACACATAGGTACTTGTTAGAGAACAAGGTACCAGACAGACCCACCGTGAGTTTGACACATGGAACCATGAGATGGTAGTCATAGTCAGTACTCACAGTGATGGTGGTGAGTGTGATTCTTAGACCTGAAATCACTGCACTCAACACATGTCGTTGGGCACACTTTGACATCATCAAGCGCAATCCTGAAACATGGGTTGTTATAAAGGTGATGATTGGGTGGCTTTGACACATGGGGATTTTGAGGGGCGAGTGATAGATATGGGATTTGTCCCTCCTGAGGGAGTTTGATATCCATGACCACTTGATGAGTAGGATTGAGAAAGGCATGCACGCATGTGTGAATCAGTATGTGATACTGATGTCATATATATATCTCTTCCAGTCTACTCTGAGATCAAGAAAGTGAATGAACGTTGACAAGATGACAGATCCATGCCTCGAGTTCATTCGGGATATCAGTGACAAAGGAATTATACACTCGCTATAACACCATTCACGGATTGTAGGATGAAAGTTGTTCTCCAACTTTCTACTTTCACTTGGGTAGCACTGATGTGTGACTAGGCACCGCTCTGTGCTTGTGAAGTCATAAGTGTTATGGACTTTCACTGCCAACGTGAAATGGACCTGCAGGGTCACACACATAGGATTTAACCTGGAAGAGGAGTTTTTCCACAAGCAATGTTTAGATTGATTACTAAAGGAGTTTAGTAGTTCAATTAAACACTCAATCAGTCGATGGCTCAAAATCATATGGTTCAAGGTGTTGGACGCATTGATTGGAGTATCGGATTGATTGAAATCGCATTTGACTGATTCTGCACAATCTACACTCCCAACAGATCCGTTCATGAGATGAACCGGTCGGCTGAGGTTGCTGAACTGGTCGGCTCAAGGGTTGAGTCGATCGGCTCATGCACAGAGTGAATCGATTGGTTCAAGTGTTGAACCGATCGGTTCAACTGGTGCAATCGAGCAACTTGGGAAAGTAGGATTGGTGCGAGTTTTCCTTTCATTTCGATTTCTAATTTGATTGGAAATGGGATTTCCAATTTGATTGGAAATAGAATTGGTATTTCGATGCCAATTGGGAAAGAAACAAGGAAAGTCAATTTGAGCCGGATTAGGACCATGAACCGATCGGTTCAGGGCACCAACCGATCGGTTGGAGTGCCCCAAACGGTCGGCTCATGTCCAACCGATCGGCTCAGTGGGTGAACCGACTGGTTCAGCCATGAACCGATCAGTTCAGGTTGTGAGATGGTTGCTTTTTGTGGAAAATCCCGAACCCTTCTACTCCTGCTTTTAGTCCTGCATTGCCCGGGATGGAGAACCCTGTCCCATGACTCTCCTATATATATAGGGGTACTTGGGGGCTTCTCACAGTACAGCTCAGTGCAACCAGTTGCTCTACGAATTATCATTCTCTCTGGTTTTGGTAACCGTGAGAGAGCCTGAGCAAGTGCCTCCCGCAAAAGGGAGGTGCAGCAAGGGAAGACAAATGCAGTTGCAACAGGAGGCAGGAGAGCAGGTAGGCGACTAGTACGTCTACAAGAGGGTGCGACTCCTTCCACTTCCTTGTGGGACAAGGAGTGTGGAGTTCCAGGTTGTCCGTGTGGACTACTACGGAGGCGGAAGGACACTGCCGCTTTGGAGGACAACTGTCATTCGACAGTCCAGTTCGAGCAGGAGCTGTGAGTCCCGGTGCGACCAGGAGCTGCACAGACACCGTCGAAGTCCGGAGTTGAAGATCGTGCATTGCGCGAGGTATTGTCGCCGAGCAAGCCTCGGGACAAGGTATGATTCCGCAAACCATCCTTTCCTATTTCATAGACGTTGACGCATTTCCTCGGTATGGGTTGGGGGAGAAAATTTTTTGTTTCCGCTGCCTTCTCTGTTTCCCCTAAAACCCAACAAAAACACCCTTGGGTACCACAATGCTACACACCATCTACGGTAAGGCATGCCATCTCCCTATTGGTATGGAGTACAAGGCAGGATGAGCAATCAAGATGCTAAAATTTGATCTAACATTGGAAGGTGTAAAGTGATTCTTCTAATATCACGAGCTAGCAGAACTTTGAATGACCGCATATGACAATACCCACATGTATAAGGAGTAAACAAAGATGTCGCATGATGGTCACTTGAGGAGGAATGACATATAAGTAGGCAACCAAGTATTGATTAATAAATCAAGATCGAGGCTATCCCTAGTGAATCTAAAATATAGGTGGCATGATCTCTAATTAGTAAAGCATTAATATTCACATAAGGCATTCTTGATATGTGATAAAATTATAGGGGAACTTGTGGCAAATGGGCAAAGATTGAAGTGTTACTACATAGTAGAAGGTCTCGTAGCATGAGAGTCAACATCACTCCCCATCTCAATCACATGGACAATTTGAGTAATATGCATTGATAAAAAGATGTTAAACAAAGTGATTCTTGGGAGGAAACCTGACGGTTATCTTGATACCTTGTTTATTTTCTCAATTTGATGTTAGCTTAATTCCACATTTTTTTTCTAGTAGTAATTAGGATACTTGTTTTGTGCTTTGTAGGATATTGAAGGCCTCCCAATAGGTCAAATGGCACTCCCAGTCGATAGATCGAAAAAACCTCCTCATTCAAATGAATAAGGTAGTTGAGTTGATAGACTAACTGTACTAGTGGATCGACCCAAAATTGATCTAAAGTTTAGTAGCTACTGTGATTCTTCATACCCAAATCAGTCGATCGACCCAAGAAATGTGTCGATAATACATTGCATCAACCTGGGAGCATTAGCCGATCTGGTACATCAATACATCTTTCTATGCTCATTCCAATCTTGTGCAACTTTGCTAACTCCGTCTTCTCCACCCCCTTCCTCTTTGTTTTGGAAACACGTCTTCTTATTCTATCTTTTCTCTAATCCTCCTAGACGGAGAGGGTTGGTGTGGACTCTGACCCCCCGGGAAGGAGGGTTCGAGAGGATGAAAGAATGATCATAGAAAATTTTAGAGTCAATCGTCCACCCCTTCCTAAACGAGAGGCATTCCCTTCTTTTTGCACTATTACTATAGTCAAACATCAAAAAATGGACAAATTCGTTTTAAATTGTCAATTGTTCGTGTCGATCGATTGGTGGTTATGCAAGCGCATGCATGTACATTGACGAGTTCACTTCATTGGTAGACCAACACACCAATAGAAAAAGGGTGAGTACCCTTACTCGATCGATTGACATGATCCACCAATTGATTGACCAAGACGAGACAATTGGAACACAGATTCACTAACCCCTTACTAGTTGATTGACCAACTTTGTGAGTCAGGTAACTGGGCTCAGGTTCAACAGGCACCCAATTGAACTAGTTGATAGACTTTCTCTTGAGGGTCAATTGTCAGGGCTACCATTTTTAAAAAACATCGACCTTCATAAACTCACCCATTCAATTAAATATATCATCCATTCATAATTCTCCATCTCCCTACATGAAAATTCTCTTGTTCCATATTTTCTTTGAATTTGTGTTCTGAACTCTGCAATTTAACTCTAAAATTAGTCCTCAAATCTTACATTATTCTGAAATTACATTACTTTGTTGGAGATCATATCCGTCTGCCTTTGATCTTTACTATCTTGCAAAACCTTTTATCACGAAAGTTTTTCTATGAATTCACTCTTTCCACTATGTTCCCGACCCATCTGATTATTCCTTATCAATATATCCTCCTTGCATCACCAAACTAAGGGTGTGCTTGGTACGTGGTGAATCATGGGGTAGGGAATAATGAGGAAATTGAAAATGTTGTTTGATTAGCATGGTGATAGAAAACATAAACAATATGTATTCTATGTATTCCTTCTACTTTGAAGATTTTCAAACAAATAATATTAGTGTCCTAGTAGAAAATAGTTTCTTTATAATACTATTTCTTTGTCTTATTTCTTAAAAAAATCACGTAATATTTACTTCTTTTATTAAACCAATTTTTAAATAAAATATTTCCTCCTCGCTAAGATTCTTTCCCATATAAGTCTATTTCACTTTAACTATATTCCTATTTAAAAAATTCTATTTCCACCATGAATATCATCCACTCCAAGTATAGAATTTCCATCCATAAAAAATGCATAAATTTCTTTTCCTCACAACCATAAAATTATTTCTATAACATTGACTCCTAAATTAATTTTCTATCGATAAATTATTTTTCCACAAAAACATCTAGTTCCGTACAAAAACTATATAATACAAACAATATATTCTGTCTAAATGAAAAATTCCCCACTCAAATAAAAGCTTCATATTGAATTATTAACTATCATCTTTATTTATCAAGAAAATAGGTATGGTTAATAAATTCTAATTTGCTAAATTTTTTCAAAAATATTTTACTTTTCAATCATTGTTAATAAATAGATAATAAATTTCAACGTTCTTCACATATATTATAATATTATAACATTATAATATTTATATACAAAGTGAAATATAGAAACCTTAGGAACACCTAATTTTGGGGATAAGACCTAATTTTGTCCTGTCGTCTCTAGGGCTCCGGGCGACTGCTTTCCGCATGCGTGGAGGTGTCGCCGGCGGCTGTGGAGGCTGTGACATTGGGCGTGGATTGTTCCATAATTCTCACTGCGCGAATCAAGGCTGGATTAATACTGATGTCTCTGAGCCGTCGGCGCTGCTGGGCGGTGAGGGCAACCAAGAAGGCAGGAGCGCCATGGATGAAGGAGAACAGACGGCGGGACACAACTCGGACGGAGTTTCTTTCCGCGACACCGTCACTGGTGGTGTCAAGATGCCTGTGATCAAGCTTGCTTCTCTCGATGCCCTGAAAGCGTCGGATATACAAATCAACAAGAGTGGGGTCCTGCCTAATATCTGTATCAACCCTAACGCGCCGCCGCCGTTGCTGGAACCATGGAGGTTCACGGTAGTGGTGAAGGTCATAGGAATCACTGTTGGATTCACAACGCTAGTCAACTGCGTAATGTCCTTCTGGCAACTCACTGAACAGTTTCGAGTAATCGACTTGGAGATGGGGTACTTCATCTTCCAACTCAGTAGCAAGGCGGCGTTTGAGAGGGCCTTGAGCGAAGGGCCATGGACGATCTTTGGGAACTATCTCGCTATTCAATCTTGGTCGGCAAATTTCTGCCCGGTCGATCACATCCCCAAGAAACTTGTAGTATGGCTTCGCATCCCAGAACTACCAGTATACCTCTATCAATATCAGCTCCTCGCGAGAATCGGTAATGTTGTTGGCAAAATGATTAAAGTCGACACCACCACGCTGTCAGGCCACTGTGGTAAATTTGCACGGCTAGCAGTTGAAGACGATACACTCAAGCCCTTATTACCGGCAGTCTACCTTAACGGTGAGTACTTCTGTCTGGAATATGAGAACCTACCCACTATTTACATGAAGTGCGGTAGAGTGGGACATGATGATGCGGCTTGCACCTTCAGTAAGCCCTTCTTCCCTACTGAAGCACCTTCATCCTCGGATCCCACTCTCCTTAAGGAGGTGTAGTACACACCTCAGATTCATGCTAAGAAGCCAGAGAAGCGTGAAACCTCTCAAAAGAAGGGAGGATCATCACAGTCTGATAGCAAGATACTGGATAATCCGCCCACCGCTGAAAGTGTGGACGCGACCAAGGAACAACAGCCCCAACCCACAATTGAAGTCCATGAAGCAAGCGAAGAGGAGTGACAAACTGTCCAATCCAGGAAGCACAAGAAGAAGACTAAGTCCAAGCTGCACGCACACTCTAGAGCAGGACAAGATCTCCCGCCCAAGGGCCCGCCTGCTGGGAGTAATGCAACCAACCCAAATAACACAAGTGTCATCCTTCTTAACGATGAAACCTATGAGGGTCAAACACAGGAGACGGGAGACAACACACTGTTCCAATTCACAGCCATCGACACTGCCAAAGATGTCTCCCAATGTTCGTTCCGATGGGGGGACAAAGGTGGAGGTAACAGAGTCTTACTTAGATACAGGAAAGTCATCTATCAGACGGTCAGCCTTGGTAGAGAAAGGAAGAAAGGAAAGCTTGCCCAATTAGTCGGCAACCTTGAGCAAGGCTCAGCGGCTAAGTGCGCCATTGACTTCATCAACGATACGGAACCTCCAGATGATACTATGGTCGACGATGATTAATCTGTCGGCCTCCGTGCGACAATTGCTTGAGTTGCCCACACCCCTCTCTCTCAGTGTTTTTTATGCTGAACATCCTCTGCTAGAATATTCAAGGTGCTTGTTTCAAGAAGAAGATCTGTCTTCTCAAGGATCTTAGAAGAAGACATAGGCTTCATATTATGGCTATTGTTGAACCGCGCATAAGTGGGTCCAAGGCTGATGGCGTCATTAAGCAATTGGGTTTCCCTTCTTCTCACTGGGTTGAGGCCGTTGGCTTTTCGGGTAGCATCTGAGTGTTATGGGATGATGCTCGCTGCTCCATGTAGTTCGTCCTCAACCACAGACAGTTCATACACTGCTGCATCAATGATTCCTGGCACCTAATGTTCGTCTATGGTGCTCCTAATCCGGGTAGGAGAGACCTTCTGTGGAATCGCTTGCATGAAATCTCCAACTCTATTCAAGGTGCATGGGCTGTCATCGGTGATTTCAACACCATGCTGGACATCTCTGAAAAACACAACGGGCGTTCCTTTGACCGCCGCTCGAGTAGGAAGTTCAACTCTCTTCTCATGCACATTGGCTTAGTAGACATCAAGGCCAATGGCCCCTTCTATACCTTCAAGCAACTCCAACACTTAGAGAGGCTGGATCGAGTCATCACCAACAATGACTGGCTGTCTATGGCATCCTCTGCATCGGTGACTGTCCTTCCTAGGCTTTACAGTGACCACAGCCCGTTGCTCATTCACGATTCCACACAACGCCAGGCTCACACTAAGTCTTTCTGAACTAAAGAGTCTTGCTCACTGACCCCTGGGTTTAAAGAAGACATTCTTCAATCTTGTGATCCGACAAAGAATTTCCTCGACGCTCTTCCCGCCTTCCGTGAGGCGGCTTCTGCATGGGACTCCAAGCTTCAAAATTCCAACAGCAAACGCAAAAATAAAATCATGTTTCGGATAAAAAACATACAGGTATCCTCTACCAACTTGTCTCATACTTCCTCTGACACCACTTTGGAATATTTGCAAGATGAATACATCAATATTCTCCTTCAAGAGGAAGCTAATTGGCGGCAGAGAGCTAACATTAGTTGGCTCCGCCTTGGCGATGCCAACACAAAATTCTTTCATACCTACAGCAAGGCGCGCCGCCTCTTCAACAACATTACAAGGCTCAAGGACAACACTGGCAATTGGGTAGAAGATCCAGCTTCCCTTAGGTTGCATGTGCACAACTTCTTCCTTGATTTGATGACTGCCCCACCACCCAGTGATCGTAGTGTTGCTGTTGTTGCTAGCTTCGTTGGCACCTTCGAGCAGCCATGCGAGGCCACCATGTGAAACCTTAGCGCCCTCCCTTCTACTGCTGAAATTAAGTGCACCATGTTCATGATGGCGCCTAACAAAGCTCACGGGCCCGACAACATCTGCAACTCATTCGTCCAAAAGCACTGGGACACCGTTGGCTCTTCCTTTATTCGCACCGTGCAAGATACCTTCACATCGGGGACCATTGAAGACCGGCTTGCTGACTCCTTTATGTGTCTGATTCTGAAGACGAGACAACGCCAAACTTGCAGTGACCTCCATCCTATCTCGCTTAATAACACATGCTTCAAGCTGACATCCAAGAGCATTGTGGAACACATCAAGCCTCTACTACTGGGATGGATTTATGAAACTCAATCTAGCTTCCTACCGGGCCGGCGCATCACTGATAATATTATTCTTGTCCAGGAGGTTATCCACACCATGCATACAAGGACTAATGGCAAGGCGCACCATCAAGAGGACTGGTATTCCAACTGTTTTGGTTAATCTCATCATGCAAATCATTACTAAAGGGTGCACTTCAATTCTCTGGGAAGGCTGCCCTCTTGAGCCATTCAAAACCTCGCAAGGAGTCCGCCAAGGCGACCCAATCAGCCCCTACATCTTTTTTCTATGTATGGAGAGGCTCAGTCAAGCCATCTTGCAATCCATAAACCAAGGAGCATGGAAGCCTATTCGTCTTTCCAGATAGGGACCATTGTTATCGCATGTCTTCTTTGTCGATGACATACTCTTACTGGCAGAGGCTTCTGATGGGCAAGCTATGAGCATTAACAAAGTTCTCCAAGCCTTTGCGCGAGCATCTGGGCAACGAGTGTCTAAGGCCAAGTCACGTTGCTTCTTCTCTCCTAATACCTCACGCCAAGTCCGGGATGCTTTCTGCAGGCGCCTTGGTATTCCACACACCAGTGACTTGGGTCGATACCTTGGTGTTCCCATTCTGTACCACCGAGTCAACAAATTAACTCATGTTGTAATTGTTGATACTATGAAGGACCGCATGACGAGCTGGTCAGCAAGACAACTGTCTCTAGATGGAAGAATCACTCTTATAAAATCCACATTCCAAGCCATTCCCAGCTACACTATGCAATTGGTGCAACTCTCACAAGCACTTTGTGATGATATTAACAAGCACGTGAAGAACATTCTCTAATCTGGCAGCCGATCCCACCACAGCCTCTCTCTGGTCTCGTGGAAGAAGGTTACTATGGCTAAATCCGATGGCAGTCTGGGCATCAAGGATGCACGGTCTCAGAATCAAGCTCTAATGCTCGATAATGTGTGGCACTTCATAAACAACAGAGATATCTCTGGGTTCGTGTTATGTGTAGCAAGTACATGAGAAATGACGCACCTATAAAGAAACCATGTTCTTCGGTGTGGGCTTTTATTAGGAAGCACATGCTAGCCATCCTTCAGGACTCGGCGATAACTATCAATAACGACGAATCTGCTAATGTTTGGAGCGATAAATGGCTTCACGGCCTATCTATTAAAGACATTGACCCCTCACTTGTGTCGCCGCCCGACCTCGTGGATCTTACTGTTTCATCCATGGGTATGGATGGCAATGGCTAGGACTGGGACTTCATCCATAGCTCTCTTCCGAGTAGTTCCTGGCTGCATATCTAGCATGTCTTCCCGCCCTCTCCTTCAGCTGGTCATGATACTCGCCATTGGCCTGGGTCGCCTACTGGCCTTCTTACCACCAAGTTTGCATACAAATGGCTCTGCACAGAAATTGAGTTGCCCCTGCCTGGGAAATGGGATACTATTTGGAGATTCCCAGTTCCACCCCGTATTCGCACTTTTATATGGCTTATGGTCCACAAGGCGTTGCTCACCAATGTGGAGAAGTCCCGCCGCCATATCCCTGTTGACGACAACTGCCCGGTTTGTGCAAATGCAAGTGACACCCTAGTGCATGATCTTCACGACTGCAACCTCAGCAAGGAAGTGTGGGTTGCCTGTCGGGTGGACCCATCCTTCTTCCTTCTTCCCGAGGATGAATGGATCGAAGCGATCATCTCTTCTAAAGGCACTGACCCTCCATCCATGTTGCGTCTAGTAGCTTGTTGGGCAATCTGGTCACAGAGAAATGAGTTTGTGCACAACAAGAAGCAACAACCTCTCCAAATGCGGGTATCCCTAATCAAGGACCGATTTCGAGCCATCTTGGCAACCCTGACACTGTTCTCGACACACACGACGGGATGCATCCAAGCTAGAATCCCCCTACTCTCAGTGACATTGTTATTTTTGTTGATGCCTCTTATCATGCAGAATCCTCTCGTGATGGGATAGGTATTCTTGCTGTAGACAGCCATGGAGGCTTCCTTCTGGGCCACAGAGTGCCCAGCCATGCCAACTCAGCATTGGAGGCAGAGATACAGGGCATCATCTAGGCCTTGGAACTTTGCAAAATTACAGGATCGCGTGCACCCACCATTCTGTATGATGCTACCTCAGCGGTATCCATTACCACCAAGGCTGCATCCGCAACAACCATGTTCTTCCCCCGCATGCGTTGTCTTTAACAACTCTAGAATGAAGTCAGTCTCACTTCCATTGTCTACGTTCCTAGAGTGCATAATAATGTAGCTGACTGTATTGCTCGATTTTCCATTTCTGTTAGTACTGCTTTTACCTTCCAAAATGTGGCACCCCCGTGACTCATAATAACCTCCCATTTTGTGACGTTATCTTATTAGTTTTCCTTAATTTTCCATACTCTTTCTCAGATAAATTAGACAGAATCATTAACTTTTTACTTTATTGCTAATATACCAATAAACTAACCTCTCTTCTTTATTATTGCAGGAAAAAAAAGATTACAAAGAATCCATACGGTCTCAAGACCGTATGAGCCCATGCGGTCTCAAGACCGTATGAACTCATGCGGTCCCAAGACCGTATGAGCCCATGCGGTCCCAAGACCGTATGAGCCCATGCGGTCTCAAGACCGTGTGAGCCCATGTGGTCTCAATACCGTGTGATCTCATGCGGTCTCAAGACCGTGTGAGCTCATGCGGTCTCAGGACCGTATGAGCTCATGCGGTCTCAGGACCGTGTGAGCCCATGCGGTCTTAGGACCGTGTGAGCTCATGTGGTCTCAAGACCGTGTGAGCTCATGCGATCTCAGGACCATATGAGCTCATGCGGTCTCAAGACCGTATGAGCTCATGCGGTCTCAAGATCGTATGAGCTCATGCGGTCTCAAGACCGTATGAGCTCATGCGGTCTCAAGACCGTATGAGCCCAGACGGCCAAAGGCTGCCTCTCCAGTTCCAGAGCAATTCCATCCTTCATCCATCGCCCCAAGGCTGCCAGTTTGAGGTCCATGTCCCGTCATCAAGCTACATTCTCTCTCATCAACAAAGAAGGTGGGAAGAGATGATACAACATCAAGCAAGCCACAAAGTGTGAAGATCGTTGCTCTCTCCACCAAGGGTTCAACCTTCCCTCCTCCGTGGAGATGTTGTTCTTTCTCTTTCTTCTCGCCTCCTCCTTTGTTGCTCCCTCAATGAGGAGCGAGTAGTTTCATTCACTGGGGCGCGGGGACTAGCCCCGCTGCCCATGTTTTGTATCTTGTACTAAAAAGATGTTATCATTTCATTTTAATACTAAATCGTTTCATACATGCTTGGATGTTGGCCGCGTTCTTGTATGCATCTATTGTCTTTCATTGTGGTTTGTCTACGACCGCTCTTGAGACTCGAATACCGATTTAGTGCTGGTTTCTGGTGTGTGTATCCACCGCACACCCGTTTCGGTATCTAGGAACGCTTTCCAAGGAGTGGAGTAAACTCACCTCCATCGTTGTACTTTTGTACTATGAAATGGAATCAGTTGACGTGCAAAAGTGCAACCTTGACAGGTCGAGGAACACACTCTGAGGAGAGAGTGGTGCAAAGTACTTGACCATTCGTTCAGGGATGGCTGGCGTAGCAACACTCTCACGTTTCTCGTAGCTATATCCTCGAAAGAGGGATAGTCTATAAGGATACTAATCGATTTGGTAATTATCGCTCGCTTGTTGGTTTTCTGATGCACGTTTCATGAGGTTGAGTAAGATTTTCTCTTCGGAGACTACATATCTTCATTGACACGTAGATACGTACCGAATGAGAGTTACTCAACCCATGAAGGATGTATGCATTACTCTTGTCCTACAAAGACATCGATATTGTACAACATCCATGTATCTCGCTAGCAAGTCTTGCTATATTGGTACAAGTACAATTCATGTGTAGTGGTGGTGAATATCCGCATCACCCCAGTGATCCATCATCATTTGCTAATCTTAGTTTCTACTTTCTTTCTTTTACTTTCCTTGCATCTAGTTTAAACAACCAAATCAAACTTTCGGTCTAAATATCAATCTTTAAGTAGTTAAGTAAGGTTAAAAGGTTTTCCATCTTGTTTAAACTCTAAACAAGACCGTTGTCCCGTGGATTCGACCCTTAAACTATATTACGATAAGACTTCCGTGTGTCTTTGCACACGCGGGTGGAGATCTTACCATAATACAAGCAAGGCTAAACTTAGAGATTCATCATCTCTAGGATTTTTAGTGGCGTTGCAAAAATCCATCAAAAATTGGCGCCGTTGCCGGGGACAATGGAACGTTTTAGCTTTTACTTAACAACTTCTTGGTTGATTAGGATTTTACACTTTTTCTTGATAACTACTCCAAATCTTCTTGATTTCTTCATTTTCTTTCATCATCTTAACGTGTGATTTTCTTTCTACTCAGGTAGAAAACGTGTATGCAAACCCCGCATCACATCGGATTCTCCCCTGAACCAGAGTTTGACTCTGAGGTAGAAATAAGTTTCCACCGAAGGATCAGGATTAATCACCAAAGAGCCAGACAGATGGCTGACGAGCAACGCCTCATTGCGGAAAGAGTTAACGCTGCCTTAGCAGCCCAAAGAGCACAACTAATTGTGGACACTCGTGCTCAAGTGCAAGTCGAGATTCGAGCTGAGGAACAAGCTCGCATCCAAGCCGAGAATGATGCTGCTCAATTAGCACTAAGAAGTAAGCAACTTCGAGATTACGCAGTCCCAAAGAATTATGAAGATGATCACCCAGTCCGACCACCAATTATCAACATTCTAAACTTCGAAATCCAGACGCAATGGATCCAGATAATGTAGGGCATTTCTTTTTCTGGAGGACCGGGAGACGATTGTATGGATCATCTTAAGAGATTCAAGTCACTCTGCCGACTTGTACCTCAAGCAGGAGTTGCTCTTGAAGCTATAATGTTACACCTCTACCACTTCACCTTGTCTGGGAGGGCTTTAAGCTGGTACAATGCTTTAGATAGGCATCCTATCATCACTACTTGGACTCGTTTAGAAGAAAAATTTCTTGAGAAATTCTTTCCACCATCATTAACTTATAAGATCAGGGGCCAAATAAATCACTTTACCCAACTACCTGGAGAAACACTTGCGGAAGCTTGGGAAAGATTCAAGGAACTCTTGAGGAAGTGTCCTCACCATGGCATATCTCAAAATCAACTGATAGAAACATTCTATAGAGGAGTAAGTGATGATATTAAGCAATTTTTAGATTCCTCATCTGGAGGAAACTTTATGAGAAAGAATTACGAAGATGCTTGGAACATAGTTACGATAGGGGCCGACAACCAATCTAATTGGGGAAGGTCATCTAATCAAACCAAGGGAGTTCTTAAAGTTTACAAGGCTGAAGAATCCATGGAACTCAAGGCTATTGCAGAGGCCCTGAAGACTATTTCTAACAAGCAACAAGCTCTCGAAACTTCTTTCGGAGAGTACGACAAGAAGAAAAGCTCTCAGGTTCAACAAGTGAAAGCTGCTACCGAAACTTGTGAAGCTTGTCATGCATCTGATCATCCCACATTATCATGTGGCATGTTATACAATGTTATGATGGATTTACAACCACCAGTGCCACAATATGAACCTACTATTGAACATCCCGAAGACCAAATGTCAGAGCAAGTTAACTCCATTCACTCAATACTCGGCCAAGTGTATTACAATCCAGACAAACCAAGAAATCACCTGGGCTTCCAATATGGAAATCCTGCAGGAACTGCCAATCCTCAACAACAGACACAAGGTGGATCTTTCAGTAAACAACCACCAGGATTTCAGAATAACTTCGCCTAAAATCAAGGGAATTATAGAAATGGGCCCCAATGATCCAATTATCCTAGGAACCCCTCTTATCAATACCCAGGACTGCACCCACAGCTGCAACAACCTTAGTTGCAGCAGCCACAACAACCGCAGTTGACAGCACCTCCACAGCAAACCCAGGGGCAACAAGTCACTCAATATCAACAGAGGAGTGTTCCTCCCCAGCCATCTAATGAAATATCTTTGATTAGGCAAATGCTACAATCCCAGCAGACCATGCTTGCGAACCAGCAGGCTCAACAAAAGGCTATGGAGGCCCAATTAGCACAGATTGCTGCTCAGTTGAAACCACCAGCAGGCACCTTCACTGGGCAACCAGAGGCAAACCCAAGGCATGACCAAAATAGACCTGAGCAACTGAATGCTGTCACCACAAGGTCTGGTCGTGTCCTTCCTAATACCAGTAGAATCATCCATGATGATGATTATGTAGCTATTCCTTCACCAACAGAAAGCTCAACTCATGAAAAGGACAAATCCACTAAAACTACTGAAAGAGAAAAAGAAAAGGGACCTATGCCAGAAGCTCCACTCAGAATTCCTTATTCGGACAGGCTGAAAGGAACCAAAATGGACACTAGGTTCCAGAAATTTAAAGACGCTATGAAGAAATTGTACATCGATATCCCATTCCTGGATGCTCTTTCTGAAGTGCCAGCCTGGGCCAAATACCTGAAAACCCTGCTGTCAAGAAAATATATGACAGAAGAGCATGAAACAGTGAAACTAGCTCAGACCACTTTAGATATTCTGCTTAACAAAATGCCAAAGAAAAAGAAGGACCCAGGTTCCTTCGGTATTCAGTGTTCGATTGGAAATGGCTCCAGTAAAAAGGGATTAGCAGATCTAGGAGCGAGTATATCCATCATGCCCTTTTCTATGTGTAAAAGATTAGGCTTCACTGATTTGTTACCTACGTCAATGACAATTCAGTTAGCCGACTCCACCATAACTGCCCCTCTTGGAATTATTGAAGATATACCCATCAGGATAGGAGCAAATTTTTATGTCCCGTGCGATTTCGTTATTATGGACATAAAATAATATCTAAGATACCCAATAATCTTCGAAAGACCCTTCCTAGCTACCGCCCGAGCACTCATCGATGTAGAAGCAGGAACGATTATCCTGAGACTTGGGAAGGATGCTTTTCAATTCAGAGTCCTTAACAGCATGAAAGGACCAAGTATTCTCTCCTAGATGCTATAGACCAAATGTCCCAGTTAGAAATGTTTGAACCCTCCGATGAGTTGGAAAGTGCCTTGACAAACCCGGAAGTAGAATTTTTGGCAAATGAACTAGTGCAACAATGCCTTCAATACTTAGAAAAAGCTGAAGAAGCCCCAGCAGCCACCTTTGAAGAACTCAAGGTTGTCACCGTTATAGAAGCAACAGAGCCACCTAAGGCTCCTGAATTGAAGGCCCTACCCGAGGGACTCAAACATGTCTTCCTTGACAGTGAGAAACTTTGTCCAGTAATCATCAGCTATACTCTGGAAGAAGACCAAGAAAACAGACTTCTTGATGAGTTGAAGAGACACAAGAAATCTATCGGATATAAGATGACTGACTTAACTGGTATAAATCCAGCTCTATGCATGCACAAATTGCCTATGGTGGAAGAATTTAAACCATCGAGGGAACATCAAAGGAAGTTGAACCCTAATCTCAAGGAAGTAGTTCGCATCGAGGTTCTCAAGCTTCTGAAGGAAGGCATCATCTACCCAATCTCGGATTCTCAATGGGTAAGCCCCGTGCAGGTGGTCCCTAAAAAAGGGGGACCACTGTTGTTCTTAATGATAAGAATGAACTGGTACCCACTAGAACAGTAACTCCGTGGAGAATGTGCATAGACTACAGAAAACTTAATAAAGCAACAAGGAAAGATCATTTCCCCCTGCCCTTTTTGGATGAAGTTCTCGAACGTCTCACCCACCAAAAATTCTTCTATTACCTTGATGGATATTCAGGATTTTACCAAATTCCAATCCATCCCAAAGATCAAGAAAAAACAACCTTCACTTGCCCTTTTGGAGCATATGCCTTCCGAAGAATGCCTTTCGGGTTATGCAACGCACCCACAACCTTCCAAAGATGTATGACTGCTATCTTCGCCGGACTAACATAATCTATCATGGAAGTCTTCATGGATGATTTTTCTGTATACATAGATTCTTTTGACAATTGTTTACTCAATCTAGGAAAAGTCTTACAAAGATGTGAAGATGCCAACCTGATCTTGAATTGGGAAAAATGTCACTTTATGGTGACTGAAGGTGTGGTCCTAGGACATCGAGTAAGTGAAAAAGGGATTGAAGTAGATAAAGAAAAGTTCGATGTCATCTCAAAGCTAACTCCACCTAAAGACGTCAGAGGAGTCAGGGCATTCCTTGGCCATGCAGGATTCTACAGAAGATTTATAAAAGATTTCTCAAAGATAGCAAAGCCGATGACTCACTTGCTGACCAAAGAAGCATATTTTATTTTTGACCAAGAATGCCTTAATTGCTTCATGACCCTGAAGAATGCCCTTATCTCTGCCCCTATTCTAAGAGCTCCTGACTGGTCACAACCATTTGAAATTATGTGTGACGCTAGTGATTATGCTATAGGGGCAGTTCTTGGACAAAGGATCGACAAAAAGCCTCATGTTATATATTATGCCTCCAAGACGCTTGATGAGGCACAAAAGAATTATACTACTACCGAAAAAGAGTTTTTGGCAGTTATCTATGCTTTTGAAAAATTTCAGTCTTACCTAATAGGGTCAAAAGTCATAGTATATACTGACCATTCTGCTATACGATACTTGATCCAAAAACAAGATGCTAAACCCCGACTCATCAGATGGGTGTTAATGCTTCAGGAATACGATGTAGAGATTAAAGATAAAAGCGGGGTTGAAAATGTCGTCGCAGATCACCTCAGTCGCATTGAAGCTAAAGACACTGATGAATTACCCATACAAGACTCTTTACCGGATGATCAACTAATGAAGATTACTTCTGGTTTTCCTTGGTATGTCGACATTGTGAATTATTTGGAAATAGGAATCATCCATCCGTCTGCATCATATCATGACAAAAAGAAATTCCTTCATGACGCTAAGCAGTATTTCTGGGATGAGCCTTACCTATTCCGCTTATGCGCTGATGGACTCTTTCGCTGATGCATTCCAGAAATAGAAATCATCCCAGTTTTAGAGCACTGTCACTCACGCCCTACTGGGGGCACATGAGCTCTAAGAAAACCGCTCTTAAAATTCTTCAATCCGGTTTTTACTGGCCAACCATCGCAAAGGATGCACATGAATTTGTGCGATCATGTGCCAAATGCCAACTCTCCGGAGGAATAACCAAACGGAACGAAATGCCTTTGAATATGTGGCAAGAAGTCGAACTCTTTGTTGTTTGGGGAATAGATTACATGGGTCCCTTTCCCCCATCTTACTGATTCATGTACATTCTAGTTGTTGTGGACTACATCTCAAAATGGGTGGAAGCTCTACCGACCACTTCCTCTGATTCCAAACCAGTCATTAAAATGTTTAAAGAAATAATATTCCCCAGATTTGGCGTTCCAAGAACAATAATATCTGATGGTGGATCTCATTTTCTGGAGCGGAGTTTCGAAGCTCTTTTAAGAAAATATGGTGTCAATCACAAAGTTTCCACACCTTATCACCCACAGACTTGTGGGCAGGTTGAAGTCTCTAACAGGCAACTCAAAGCTATTTTGGAAAAAACTGTTAATAGGCACCGCACAGACTGGTCTACTAAACTTCCTGACGCTTTATGGGCCTATCGCAAAGCTTTTAAAACACCACTTGGAACAACACCGTTTCCATTAGTGTATGGGAAGTTGTGTCATCTACCAGTAGAATTAGAACATAAAGCTTGGTGGGCTATCAAGCAATTGAACCTTGATCTCAAAAGTGCCGGTGAATCTAGACAACTTCAATTACAGGAATTGGAAGAACTGTGAATGACAGCATACCACAATGCCATAATTTTCAAAGAACAAACCAAGATGTGGCATGATGGCCACATAAAAAGAAAGGATATAATCATCGGAGACAAGGTTCTCCTATTCAATTCCAGATTGAAATTGTTTCCTGGAAAACTACGTACAAAATGGTCGGGGCCTTTCACAATCAAACATATTTACCCGACAAGAGCAGTCATTATCCTTGATGATAACGGGGGAGAAAGAACCGTCAATGGTCATAGATTAAAGAAATACTACACTCTAGCAGACAAATTACCAAGAAAAACTATAGAGATCCAAGATCCTATAACATCAGCATAGCTGGAGTAATTTTTTGTCGAGCCAGCGACGTTAAACCAAGGCGCTTCTTGGGAGGCAACCTAAGACACGAGTATCACCTTTTCTATTTTTCTAGTCTTTTATTTTCTTTTAAACTTTATTTACTTTCTTTAAGTTCTTTCATCATTAATCTAAAAATACATAAAAATTCACATAATCTAAATACAAACATAAAAGTGTCATACGGCCCCACGACCGCATGAAGGTCAAACGGTCTCAAGACCGTATGAGCCCATGCGGTCTCAAGACCGTATGAGCCCATGCGGTCTCAAGACCGTGTGAGACCATGCGGTCTCAAGACCGTGTGATCTCATGCGGTCTCAAGACCGTATGAGCCCATATTGGCATTAAAAAAAAACCTTTGCAGTTAGGGGCGCACCCCATAACCCTTAAATACCCCCCCTCGCCCACCCGTTCTTTCTTCTACCTTCTCGAATTCTCAGCTTCCCTATTTCATTCCAGCACCTCGTTCTCGTGCTCGTTTCCCTCTCTGACGCCACCATCGTCTCCACCTCCATTTCATCACCTCACCGCCGACTCAGCTCTTCGCTGTCATCTCCGGCTCCGTCGTCGTCCCCGTGCCTTGCCGCGCTCCTTCTCTGCTGCTCGCCGCACCCAGCTTTCTCGCCGCGCCCAGCTTTCGTGCCGCCCTTTTTAACAGGTAGACTCTTCATTTCGTTGGTTTTCACCACCGCCAGCCAGTCACAGTTTTTCAAACCATATCGTCGCCACCATCGCCGTTGGCGCCGTTGATGTGATTACCCCTCGCCGCCGTCGCAGTCCCCTGCCAAAGAACGGTCGCGCGGTTTGTCTCCCACACGATTCTTCTCCCATTCGGTCTCCTAACCATATGGATCCATTTGGCTTCCAAACCGTATGGATCCATTCGGTTTCCAAACCGTATGGGACCTTTCGGTCTCCTAACCATATGGATCCATTCGGTTTCCAAACCGTATGGGACCATTCGGTCTCCAAACCGTATGGATCCATTCGGTTTCCAATCCGTATGGAACCATTCGGTCTCCAAACCGTATGGATCCATTCGGTTTCCAAACCGTATGGATCCATTCGGTTTCCAAACCGTATGGATCCATTCAGTCTCCAAACCGTATGGGACCATTTGGTTTCCATTACCTTGTTATAATTTCAAATTTAATAAAACCAATCTAATAAACCTCAAACGCCAATACCATTACTTTGATTACAATTTCAAATTTAAGCATTCTAACTATTATTTTCTTGTCAATAATTTTAGAATGACATCACCTTCCAAGCGAGGAACAGCTGAAGCTCCTTTCTGGACAAGGGAAGAATTAGAGGCTGATCGTGCCAAACTACAACAAATCGTAGATAACTACGAAGCAACTGGAAAGGTCCCGGCAAAGGTGAACCTTCTCAAAGTCATGCATGATATCAAACACCTCAACAGATGCTTAGGTGAGGTGCACTCCAAATAAGAGGTTGAGGAAATTTCATCCGATGAGGAATCAGAATATCAGCCTTCCTCCGAAGCAAAATCACTCACTGAAAAGTCTAAGGAGAAAAGAAAAGCCCACGCATCCACGTCAAAATCAGCACCCAAGAAAAGGGCTAGGAAGCAAGTTCACCCTGCCACCGCAAGGGAACAAACCCTGGTAGGGTACATCCCACCATCCACCACCACCACCCCTGCCACAATCACCGTCCCATTTCCCCCCCCCCATCACCGCCACAGCACCACCACCTGACAATCTTTCTCTCAACAACATCCCTTCCATCATCCAAGCTCTTAAACCAACTAAGTATGTCTGCCCAAGCATACTTATGAAGATGGGGATCTATAATAAAATCCTCACCCGACTTGACAATTCCAATCTTTCTCGGTTATACTTTGTACCCGAAACTTCCTATATTGAGCCAACAATAGAATTTTTCACTTTTTTCCACAAAGAATCGATGGACAGCATGGATAGAGAAAGGGACGGTGGTGACCGCAGAATAACCACCAGGATATTTAACAACAAAGTGGTCATCACCGAAAATATGCTGAATGAAATCTTCATAGACAACCAAGACCAGATGAAAAAAGCTAAAGCAGCTGGTACATAACACCCCAAGTTCAACAAACATACTTTCTGGAAATCACTAACGGGGATACCAAATTTTGATGCAAAGACAAGCAAGGCCTATAATATTCATTCTGGCCTAGTGCGCACGCTTCACAAAATCATCGCTGGCGCACTCTTCCCTAGATCAGAAGGAGGAACTGTACTCATATCTGACCTCTTTGTTCTCTGGTCCGTCCTAAATGGAAGGCCAGTTAACATTGGACGTCTTATGCTCATCAAACTATCAACCTTCGCCCTAGGAAAAGAAATTTGCATGGGTGGTCATATCACATCCATCATCAAATATCTTAAGATGGATAGACTTCTACCCAAATGCACCCCAATAAAGGGAGACATCCTTACCAATGAACACACATTAAAGAACTCCTATATCATAAAAGACAAGGATGCAAAACTACATTATGTGTTCTGCCCCACAACAAAATCCTCCAGAACCCTGCTCCCACTTCCAGAACTTGCTGACTATGACAAGGACAAGCTCCTATTCTCTGACAATGAGATTGTCAAACTCATAGCCTCAGTCAAGGCCACAGAAGAGAAAGCAACAGTAGGGTAGGCAGAGCTCAGCATAAATGCCCCGATAGCCAAAATAACAAATATTCCAGTCAAACGACCTTCCAGGAGGCTTCTGAAGACGCACGAGCTGTCAGAGACACCAACATCAAAACCCCACCCTGAATTCGAGCCCTCCCTTCCAGACGAGCATATTACAACCTCATCACTAGACTCTTTTATAATGAGTCTAAATGTTGAGCTCACTACCACCTCTCCACCTTTCACTACCCCATTATCCACTACCCCACCACCTTCAACCACCCCACCATCTTCCATTTATCCACCATCAACCACTCCTCAATCATCCTCCACACCACTATTCACCACACCACCCTTCTCGACAACCATACCACCACCCCCACCCTTCTTCACTTCGAGCATCCCATTTTCCGCTACAACGCCCGAATTCACCTCCTTCGCCTCCACCGCCTTTCCATCAACATTCCCGGATCCATTCCGCTCTCTGGGTATGTCACCACCTTTCCCATCCACCACCACCCCGACATCGCTGGTGACCCCATCCACAGTCACCACGCAGTTCACGGGTCCATCAATAGTGTGGGCTCCGATCTCCAAACCACGAATTAATTCCGATTTAATCATGTGCGGAAGTAATCGGTAAACAGCGGAAGACAAAAATCACGGGAAATTAAAAATTTTTGAGACAAGAGCTTGAAACCACAAACCTTTTCCATAGAAAAAGGATTTAACTGTTTACAACACTGACAATTACTTCTTGAGTAATTATATACAACATGATACAAAACTTCTCAAGAGTTCTTACTCAAAACACTCCAGAACCTGAGAGTACAGAGGACACATAGGACTTGACTCTATACTACACCATGAAGCAGGTTAGATCTCCACCTGAGATATTTACTGCTCCTGATGCTGCTGTTGCTGGGATTGGTCACCTGAGTTCTTGTTCCTCCGTCTTCGACGACCACCTAAAAAGTAGAAGTCTACGGGGTGAGACAATTATACATAATTGCCCCAGCGAGAGTTATAACTCTCCACTAGAAGCTTTATAAGCAAAGCAGGGAATAACTAAAGCAATAAAAGCCTACAAGATATTCACTAGCAGTTTTGATGATAAGCAGAGTTCAATCAACATTAAAATATGAGAACATCTATGCTATTCAAGGTAACATCAATCAAATAACTCGTAGATAACTCTAACAGATATACTACACTGTTGATTATGTTTTTCAAACATTATTGTTATGCCCTGTGGAGATGAGGTATACCACTCATACTCCAACCGACCACTGTTAAGTCGCCTCGGTATCATACTAGGTCATCGAAAGAGCCGGATTCTCATGACCTTCACCTTCCTCAGTCAGTTAGAGGATTGTTTGATAGACATATGGAGGGATGTCTTTGTAATAGATCACCATGGTACTCTGGTCCTTCGCTATTTTTAGAGTTACAGTGGCATTCTGTACTCTCTTCATTATTGGAAGATTTCTTGTTTATCTTTCATCGATACGGTGTTTATGTCTTTAAGGGAGTGTAGGGATACATCTCACCTTTTGGACTGTGTGGT
This sequence comes from Alisma plantago-aquatica, assembly GCA_963693085.1. Taxonomy (NCBI): domain Eukaryota; kingdom Viridiplantae; phylum Streptophyta; class Magnoliopsida; order Alismatales; family Alismataceae; genus Alisma; species Alisma plantago-aquatica. Next base: position 411,929,774 of record OY856415.1, on the reverse strand, counting down.
GGGGAATGATGGACTACATGAATCTACATCAAATCCTCTCACCTTTTCTCTTTTAATGAAGGTATGACGGACTACAAGAATCTACATCAAATACCTACACTAGGATGTAAGGTTCTACACATCCATGTACCCCATATACTCAAAAGTATATGATCTAGGAGTTCCCTGGGGAAAACCTGTTTCACCATCATTTAGACTCTGACAATGATGGATCTATGATCAGGGCTCTACATTTCACTTGATTAGTTAGGTACATTCAGTATTCTTAACATCATACAAAAACATTAACATCACAGCTATATATAAGAATACTAAAATGTAGCAGGCCTAACTCATTCCAATCACCAGTTCTCAGTTATCTCATCACAAGTCATCTATTAAGCATGACCTTGATGGTGTTTATGGCTCTTACAGCCCATAACTCACAATAGATGTCACTTAGCAGTGCATCAAGATGGTTCACCATTCATAAAGCTTAAGACATGCTTTCAATGAATATAACATGGTATTCCATACCTGGGTGTGACCATCATCTCATAACAACCTGCATGGTTAGTTCAACAGATAATAGTAAACAATTCAACAATTAGGGATGCATTCCCAATTAGGGTTTCACTTGGAATCACCCTCAACTAGGGTTTCACATTGATTCACCCTCAACTAGGGTTTCACATGGAATCATCCTCAACTAGGGTTTAATTCACTAACCCTGTCAATTAGGGTTTACTATTCATCTTTCATATCTTCACCCTAAAATTAGGGTTTACTATTCACTCCATGGTGAATTGTACTCATTACATCACCATGTAAGAGAAACATCATCATTAAGGCTCTTAATTAAGATTAAGATCCATTAGATATCACAAATAGGGTTTCCATGACCTCACATAGGTGGGTCATTCCCTAATCATGCACATTCATGTGTAATAGAAGTATCTCACTTGAGTTTCCTCCTTAAAAGGGTACTTTCTCTCTCTAGGATACTTTCTCTCTCTAGAAATACTTTCTCTCTCCTCTCACTAGTAGATGGTGACAACACCACTCTAGATCAGGTTGAGATAAGTCTCCATTGACTAACATAAGCCAAAACATCAACATCATGTGATTAGGGTTTGATTAGAACAAGGTTTTATCCCTTTAGACCCCTCAAGGGTATTTTGGTAATTTGCCACATGATCACCATCATGGGTTAACTCACTAATCACATAGTCCCTTAATGACCTAGGTTATCATTAGGGTTTAGATTGGATCACCATTGAACTAATTACATCATTAAATGGTTAAGTACTAACCATCACCAATCTCCAAACGGTTTCAACCTTCAAACGGTTTCAACCACCCAAACGGTCTTGAGACCGTTTGACCCCAAACAGTCTTGAGACCGTTTGACCCCAAACGGTCTTGAGACCGTTTGGATCCAAACGGTCTTGAGACCGTTTGGAGGTGAAGACCGTTTGGAAGGGTTGACTTCCAAACCGTTTGGAGCTTCAATCGGTTTGAGATCGATTGGACCAAACGACCTTGAGGTCGTTTGAGCCCAAACGGTCTTGAGGTCGTTTGAGCCCAAACGGTCTTGAGACCGTTTGGTCCAAATGGGCTCAAACCGTTTGGACCTCCAAAGGGGTTCAAAGGTCACCAATGTTCATGGATATGTGTGTTGAAGCCCTCAATTGGCTAAAGCTATGCTAACCACTTATAAATAGAGCCAATTAGGGTTAGCCTTAGCCACTTAGACATCAAATTGACCCTCAATTACAAGCCAATTAGGGTTCAATCCTCCTCAATTAGGGTTTCAAATCGATTGGTCATCAATGTTCAACAAGGTGAATCAATTCAAGGTTGAACCTATCAATTGACCTTCAATTAGGCTCAAACTTGGCCCAAACGGTCTTGAGGTCATTTGGACATCATCCAAACGGTCTTGAGACTGTTTGCCCAAAGTTTGACCAAAATCCAAGTCGTTTTGACTAAGGTTGAAGTCCAATTAGGTCAAAATCAGCAATTTTCCATCAATTCATCAATTTCCTACAATTGGACCCTCAAACCATTAGATTAACTCAACCCTAGACCTTCAAACGGTCTTGGGTTGTGCTCAAACGGTCTTAGGACCGTTTGGAGGAATCCCCAAACGGTCTTGAGACCGTTTGGGTCCTTCAACCCAAAACTCAACAAGATCTATATGTTAAATCAGCACTTTTTCACCCGATTAGGGTTTCATGTTGAAGTGCCTTCAACTCTCAATTGGTTAAGAATTAGACTTTGATTCTTTGCAGAGATGAAATTCAATATATTAGGAACAGACCCTCAAACGGTCGTCCCTTGGTCAACTCTTTCAAATGGTCTTGAGACCGTTTCAATCCAAACGGTCTTGCAAGACCATTTGAGGGCAAACGGTTTGAAACCGTTTGAACCCAAACGGTTTGCAACCGTTTGGACCAAAAGAGTCCAAGGTCGTTTGAAAAAGCAACATAGGAAATCACGCCCCTCATCTTCAACCTCTACCAAGGTCGGTTTCTCCACTGATTTGCTTGCAAACGTGCAAGGAAGAAGGGTGGTAGAAGGAGAATTTACCAAGTAAATTTGCAAGAATAAAGCATACTTATAAAGCAAGAGTTTAGAGTTATAAAACCCGCCTAAAGGTTGATCTTAGAGCTCCAAGCCTTCAAGCTCCAAGCTTTTAATGGTGTCCTTGAGCTTCCACAACTTGGTCAGGGGTGAAAACTCCAAGGAAACGTTGCTTTGGTCGGCTAGAACAAGAAGACTAAGTAAGCTAACCACAAAACCAACCTTAGAAAGTGAATTCCTCCATGAATTCGAGCTAGATGGTGGGGTTCTCTTACCTAGAACAAGTAGGTCGTCCCCCTGAGCTCCAGAGCTGTCCTTGGTTGTTTGAGCAAGAAAGGAAGAGAAGTGAAGGAAAGAAAGTTCGTTCACTTAATTGCAAGGGAAAAGGGCTTATATACTTTAACCTCTTTTACACCCTAAGGACCTCACAAGATTGGAAATCACATCTAGGTCCCTCCTTGCTCAAAGGCACGTCCAAACTCATCTATCCTAGTGCAAATCTCAAGAAAACTCAAGATCTAAGGGTAAAGGAAGCCAACCTACAACTAGGGTACATCCATAAAAGGCTTCTATACCCAAAATAGGTGTCTTTTACCACAAAGATCATCTCTCTCATCTTTTTATTAAATGATGTATACCTTTCATCATTTATACTCTAAAAGATGTCAAGAGTCATAAAAGATGTTCTAGATATTAAGAATTATAAGTTGGACCCCTCAATTTGGGTAAATTGCACTTTACCCCAAATTAGGGTTTCTAAGCATGGGGATTGCTTCCACAGCTGCACCTTGGTGCTCAAGCTTGGGAAATCCCTCAAACTTCATCATAGGCATCCTCATGATGTTTAAACATCAGAGATACATCTCATCTTTTGAATTTTGCAAGTTTAACCCTTAAACTGGGTAATTTGCACATAGGTCCCTGCATACAACACAATGCTACAACTTTATACAAAAAGGAGCAAAATATGAAAGTAAATGTCCCTGAGGGACTTAATTACATGCCAGGGAGTGTTCACAAGTATATAATTACATATTTAGGCAAAACTTCCAGGGTTAGGTTATAACCCAGGTCAGGGGTGTTACAAATTCTTTACCCCTTCAAAAGGATTTCGTCCCCGAAATCGATAAAGCATATTATAAGAAAAGAGCAGGATATTTTCTTCTCATTTCATCTTCTAGTTCCCAAGTGGCTTCTTCAACACCACGATGGTTCCAGAGGACTTTTACAAGGCTTATATCCTTCTTCTTTAACTTTTTAGTTCTGTTATCGAGGATTGAGACTGGTCCCTCCTCATACGTTATATCTTCATTCAATTCTACTTCCATAGGTTGTAGAACTGACTCGGTGTCTGGGTGACATTTCCTCAGCATGGAAATGTGAAACACAGGGTGCAGCTTCTACAACTCCTGAGGTAACTCTAGTTTATAGGCCACCTTTCCAATTCTTTCAACAATTGGATAAGGTCCCATAAATCTAGGAGCTAACTTCCCTTTCTTCCCAAAACGAAGGACTCCTTTCCAAGGTGAGACCTTGAGATACACTCTGTCTCCAACCTGGAACTCTAGGGGTCTACGACGTTTATCAGCATATGACTTCTGCCTATCTTGTGCAGTCTTAAGCTGTTGTTGTATAACTTTAATCTTTTCTGTAGTTTTCTGCACAAGATCAGGACCTAACAACTGGTGCTCACCAGTTTCATACCAACACAAGGGTGATCTACAACGTCTACCATATAAGGCTTCATATGGTGCCATATCAATGCTATGCTGATAGCTATTGTTATAGGAAAACTCTATCAAGCTTAGATGTAGATCCCAACTCCGGGTAAACTGGAGAACACATGCTCTCAACAGATCTTCTAAGATTTGTATAGTCCTTTCTGACTGTCCATCAGCCTGGGGATGAAAGGCTGTACTAAACCTTAGCTTGGTGCCTAAAGCCCTGTGTAACTGTTCCCAAAAATGACTCGTAAATTGGGGACCTCTGTCAGAAACTATAGTGATAGGAACTCCGTGCAAACGCACTATCTCTTGAACATATAACTGGGATAACCTCTCAGCAGAATAGGTTGTTTTGATAGGTAAGAAATGTGTTGTCATTGTCAACCTATCAACAACTACCCAAATGCAAATCATGTCCTTTGTTTGTCCTGGGTAGGCCAACAACAAAGTCCATGGTCACATGGTCCCACTTCCACTGTGGTATGGGTAAGGGTTGCATTGTTCCTGCGGGTTTCTGGTGTTCAGCCTTGACCTATTGACACACAGGACACCTCATAACAAACTCAGCTACATCCTTCTTCATCCCAGGCCACCAATACATATCTTTCAAATTTCGATACATCTTGGTGCTCCCTGGATGCATAGTATACATCGAAGAATGAGCTTCTTCCAGGACTAACTTCCTCAGGTTGTCCACATCTGGCACTATCATCCTTCCATGATAGCATGCCACCTGGTCATCTGACTCATGAAAACCTTCTCGCTTCTCATCACCAAATTCAGATCTAATCTCCTGCACAAAAACATCTACTTGTTGTGCCTCCTTTATCTGCTCTCTAAGGGTAGGTTTAATCCGCATCTCAGCTAACAAACCAGCTAATAATGATGCCTTCAACTGCACATTGTCTTGCCTTAAAGAGATAAGCATATTTCTTCTAGCGCATACTAAGGAACTTAGTCGTGCCCTATCCATGGTTGATGTTGCTGATTTCCTACTCAAGGCATCAGCAACCACATTGGCTTTGCCCGGATGGTAATCAATTGTACAATCGTAGTCCTTGATTAACTCCATCCAGCGACGTTGCCTCATGTTGAGCTCATGCTGAGTGAAGATGTACTTAAGGTTCTTGTGGTCTGTGAAAATTTGGAAAGTTTCTCCGTAAAGATAATGTCTCCAGATTTTCAAGGCATGGACCACAGCAGCTAACTCTAGATCGTGTGTTGGATAATTCTCCTCATGTTTCTTAAGCTGTCGGGAAGCAAAAGAAATCACTTGTTTATCCTGCATCAACACACATCCAAGTCCATTCTTGGAGGCATCAAAAAAGATTACATATTCCTTTCCTTGCTCAGGCAACACAAGCACAGGTGCACTTGTCAACCTCTCTTTCAACAGCTGAAAAGATTGTTGGCACTTATCACTCCAAGCAAAAGGAACATCCTTCCGGGTTAACTTGGTCAAAGGTAAGGCTATGGAACTGAAATTCTTGATAAACCTTCGATAATAGCCAGCTAACCCCAAGAAACTTCTAATCTCCGTCGGTGTCTTCGGTTGTGCCCAATGCAGAACAGATTCTATCTTTGCAGGGTCAACACGAATTCCCGAGGCAGATACCACATGTCCAAGGAAAGACACTTCAGATAACCAGAACTCACACTTGCTAAACTTAGCGTATAGCTTATGTTCCCTTAGCAATGTCAAAGTCTGGCGAAGGTGCTGCTCATGCTACTGAGCATCCTTGCTATAAATCAGTATGTCATCTATGAAGACGACAACACACTGATCAAGAAAAGGTTGAAAGACTCTATTCATGAGTTCCATGAATGGAGTTGGTGCATTGGTTAGTCCAAACGACATAACCGTGAACTCATAGTGACCATATCTTGTCCTAAAGGCAGACTTGGATATGTCACTGTCCTTAATGCGGATTTGATGATATCCAGACCTTAAGTCTATCTTGGAAAAGACTGTTGCACCACACAACTGGTCAAAAAGATCATCAATCCTCGGCAAAGGATACTTATTCTTTATTGTTACTTTATTGAGTTGTCTGTAGTCAATGCACAACCGCATCGATCCATCTTTCTTTTTAACAAACAAGACCGGAGCACCCCAAGGTGAGGTACTCGGTCGGATGAAACCCTTCTCAAGTAACTCTTGAAGCTGTTTCTTGAGTTCTGCCATCTCAGCAGGCGCCATCCTATACGGAGTCTGGGCTATGGGTTTCGTATCTGGGACCAAATTGATCTCAAAATCAATTTCCCGGGGTGGTGGTATACCAGGAAGTTCTTCAGGAAACACATCCTCGAATTCCCTGACTATCAGAACTTCAGCAGGGTCGGGACTCTCTTTGGTAACATCTACCACATGGGCCAAGAATGCATAGCATCCTTGCCTCATCAACTTTTCAGCAGCCATAGCTGATACAAGACAGGTGGGCAAAATCTTTCTTTCACCTTGAAAGATCCATGTATTGCTTTCATTAGCAAACACTGCCAGCTTGGACTCACAATCCAAAACAACTCGATACCTTTCCAAGGTATCCATCCCTAGGATTATATCAAATCCTTGCATATCAAGTGGTATGAGATCCACTTGAATGCGATGTTTAGAAAAGAAAAGTATGCAGGGAGAGCATACTTCCTTCAGAACAGCAGACCCACTCAACGGAGTCTCCAACAACAACCTGTCTGCCCTATGACTAGTTGTCCTATTGTAGTTACGAATCACTCTTCGAGTGATGAAAGAGTGCGTAGCACCCGGATCAATCAAAACAGATACTACAAAAGATTTAGACATATCAGAATATAAAAGTTCCATCTGACCTGTCACTACTTGTGGATTGACCACTGCCTCTGGCGGGTTCATGGCATAGAACCTCGCTGTAGCCTGTTGTTGAGGTGGTGCTGATGATCCAGCTTGAGACGCTTGCCCGCGTCCTCAACCCATTCCTTGAGATTGTCCTCCCTGTGATCCCTGTTGTCCTTGTCTCGGAGGCTGTGTCACGCTGACAGGCCTAGATCGACAGTCCTTCATCAAATGTCCCACTTTGCCACAGTTGTAGCAGCTTCTTCCTTGTGGTCTTTGTGGTCCAGTAACGGACATTGATGCAGAACTCTGTGTCTCCCAAGGTGGTTGTCCTCTTCCTCTACCTCTACTTGGAGACCACTGAGTCTGAGAACTAGATCTAGATGGTGCAGGGTTAGGTGCAGAGGATCTAGACTTCTTAAAGTCCATAGATGAAGAACCCTGGGACTGTGGATACCTCTTCTGGGTTTGCCTTTTCTCAATCACAGATCTCTCTATCCTTCGGACTGACTCAACGAAGGTAGAGAATCTCTCTCGGTTCTCTAAGGCAGACACTGGGGTAGTCATATCAGCATTCAACCCCTTCTCGAACCTTCTAATCCTTTCTTCTTCTGTGGTAGCCATGTGCGGACAAAACCGCAACAGCTCCATGAACTTAGCTTCGTACTCGCTAATGTTCATCATGCCCTGTCTCAGTCTCTCAAACTGAGAGATCTTCTCGTCTAGGAAGGTCTTCGGGAAATATCTTTGGACAAATTCCCGCCGAAAGTCTTCCCACGAGATCTCTATCCCAGGTCTCTTCTGCTCTTCCATGGTCCACCAGTGACCAGCACTTCCTTTGAGAAGATAGACAACATGTCTAACCTTCTCAGCTTCAGGGATGTTGAGGATCCTGAAAGCCTTCTCCAGTTTTGTCAACCACATATCAGCATCTGCGGGGTCAGCAGTTCCATGGTACTCGGTAGCTCCGACACGACGTAGTCGCTCGAACGTCTTCCCGATACCTTGCCCCTCAGGCTGGACAGGTGCCCTAGGTGTAGGCATAGGCAACCTGTCGGTTATATGTGTCATGGCAGTCATAAACTGCCCAAACATTGTCTGGACTGGTGGGTTACCCATATCAGCTGGGTCAAACTGGGGTGACTCTCTAGGTTGTTCTGGTACAGGCTGTTCCACCTCTGGTACTCCTGCACCGCCTTGAGGTGCACTGGCACTACTTTCTCCCACATACTCATCATGTGGCTCTGACATCTTAAGTATCTTCTTCTCCTGAGGAGTAGAAGACTCTATTAGATAAGGAATGAATACTAAAGATAGACTCGACTTCCTATGTCCTATGCCTCTGTAGACTCAACGAACCTAGAGCTCTGATACCACTTAATTGTGGGCTCCGATCTCCAAACCACGAATTAATTCCGATTTAATCATGTGCGGAAGCAATCGGTAAACAGCAGAAGACAAAAATCATAGGAAATTAAAACTTTTCGAGACAAGAGCTTGAAACCACAAACCTTTTCCATAGAAAAAGGATTTAACTGTTTACAACACTGACAATTACTTCTTGAGTAATTATATACAACATGATACAAAACTTCTCAAGAGTTCTTACTCAAAACACTCCAGAACCTGAGAGTACAGAGGACACATAGGACTTGACTCTATACTACACCATGAAGCAGGCTAGATCTCCACCTGAGATATTTACTGCTCCTGATGCTGCTGTTGCTGGGATTGGTCACCTGAGTTCGTGTTCCTCCGTCTTCGACGACCACCTAAAAAGTAGAAGTGTACGGGGTGAGACAATTATACATAATTGCCCCAGCGAGAGTTATAACTCTCCACTAGAAGCTTTATAAGCAAAGCAGGGAATAACTAAAGCAATAAAAGCCTTCAAGATATTCACTAGCAGTTTTGATGATAAGCAGAGTTCAATCAATATTAAAATATGAGAACATCTATGCTATTCAAGGTAACATCAATCAAATAACTCGTAGATAACTCTAACAGATATACTACGCTGTTGATTATGTTTTTCAAACATTATTGTTATGCCCTGTGGAGATGAGGTATACCACTCATACTCCAACCGACCACTGTTAAGTCACCTCGGTATCATACTAGGTCATCGAAAGAGTCGGATTCTCATGACCTTCACCTTCCTCAGTCAGTTAGAGGATTGTTTGATAGACATCTGGCGGGATGTCTTTGTAATAGCTCACCAGGGTACTCTGGTCCTTCGCTATTTTTAGAATTACAGTGGCATTCTGTACTCTCTTCGTTATCGGAAGATTTCTTGTTTATCTTTCATCGATACGATGTTTATGTCTTTAAGGGAGTGTAGGGATACATCTCACCTTTTGGACTGTGTGGTGGGGAATGATGGAATACATGAATCTACATCAAATCCTCTCACCTTTTCTCTTTTAGTGAAGGTATGACGGACTACAAGAATCTACATCAAATACCTACACTAGGATGTAAGGTTCTACACATCCATGTACCCCATATACTCAAAAGTATATGATCCAGGAGTTCCCTGGGGAAAACCTGTTTCACCATCATTTAGACTCTGACAATGATGGATCTATGATCAGGGCTCTACATTTCACTTGATTAGTTAGGTACATTCAGTATTCTTAACATCATACAAAAACATTAGCATCACAGCTATATATGAGAATACTAAAATGTAGCAGGCCTAACTCATTTCAATCACCAGTTCTCAGTTATCTCATCACATGTCATCTATTAAGCATGACCTTGATGGTGTTTATGGCTCTTACAGCCCATAACTCACAATAGATGTCACTTAGCAGTGCATCAAGATGGTTCACCATTCATAAAGCTTAAGACATGCTTTCAATGAATATAACATGGTATTCCATACCTGGGTGTGACCATCATCTCATAACAACCTGCATGGTTAGTTCAACAGATAATAGTAAACAATTCAACAATTAGGGATGCATTCCCAATTAGGGTTTCACTTGGAATCACCCTCAACTAGGGTTTCACATTGATTCACCCTCAACTAGGGTTTCACATGGAATCATCCTCAACTAGGGTTTAATTCACTAACCCTGTCAATTAGGGTTTACTATTCATCTTTCATATCTTCACCCTAAAATTAGGGTTTACTATTCACTCCATGGTGAATTGTACTCATTACATCACCATGTAAGAGAAACATCATCATTAAGGCACTTAATTAAGATTAAGATCCATTAGATATCCTAAATAGGGTTTCCATGACCTCACATAGGGGGGTCATTCCCTAATCATGCACATTCATGTGTAATAGAAGTATCTCACTTGAGTTTCCTCCTTAAAAGGGTACTTTCTCTCTCTAGGATACTTTCTCTCTCTAGAAATACTTTCTCTCTCCTCTCACTAGTAGATGGTGACAACACCACTCTAGATCAGGTTGAGATAAGTCTCCATTGACTAACATAAGCCAAAACATCAACACCATGTGATTAGGGTTTGATTAGAACAAGGTTTTATCCCTTTAGACCCCTCAAGGGTATTTTGGTAATTTGCCACATGATCACCATCATGGGTTAACTCACTAATCACATAGTCCCTTAATGACCTAGGTTATCATTAGGGTTTATATTGGATCACCATTGAACTAATTACATCATTAAATGGTTAAGTACTAACCATCACCAATCTCCAAACGGTTTCAACCACCCAAACGGTCTTGAGACCGTTTGACCCCAAACGGTCTTGAGACCGTTTGGATCCAAACGGTCTTGAGACCGTTTGGAGGTGAAGACCGTTTGGAAGGGTTGACTTCCAAACCGTTTGGAGCTTCAATCGGTTTGAGATCGATTGGACCAAACGACCTTGAGGTCGTTTGAGCCCAAACGGTCTTGAGGTCGTTTGAGCCCAAACGGTCTTGAGACCGTTTGGTCCCAAATGGTCTTGAGACCGTTTGGTCCCAAATGGTCTTGAGACCGTTTGGTCTCAAACGGTCTTGAGACCGTTTGGATCCAAACGGTCTTGAGACCGTTTGGTCCAAATGGTCTCAAACCGTTTGGACCTCCAAAGGGGTTCAAAGGTCACCAATGTTCATGGATATGTGTGTTGAAGCCCTCAATTGGCTAAAGCTATGCTAACCACTTATAAATTGAGCCAATTAGGGTTAGACTTAGCCACTTAGACATCAAATTGACCCTCAATTACAAGCCAATTAGGGTTCAATCCTCCTCAATTAGGGTTTCAAATCGATTGGTCATCAATGTTCAACAAGGTGAATCAATTCAAGGTTGAACCTATCAATTGACCTTCAATTAGGCTCAAACTTGGCCCAAACGGTCTTGAGGTCGTTTGGACATCATCCAAACGGTCTTGAGACCGTTTGCCTAAAGTTTGACCAAAATCCAAGTCGTTTTGACTAAGGTTGAAGTCCAATTAGGTCAAAATCAGCAATTTTCCATCAATTCATCAATTTCCTACAATTGGACCCTCAAACCATTAGATTAACTCAACCCTAGACCTTCAAAAGGTCTTGGGTTGTGCCCAAACGGTGTTAGGACCGTTTGGAGGAATCCCCAAACGGTCTTGAGACCGTTTGGGTCCTTCAACCCAAAACTCAACAAGATCTATATGTTAAATCAGCACTTTTTCACCCGATTAGGGTTTCATGTTGAAGTGCCTTCAACTCTCAATTGGTTAAGAATTAGACTTTGATTCTTTGCAGAGATGAAATTCAATATATTAGGAAAAGACCCTCAAATGGGAGTCCCTTGGTCAACTCTTTCAAACGGTCTTGAGACCGTTTCAATCCAAACGGTCTTGCAAGACCGTTTGAGGGCAAACGGTTTGAAACCGTTTGAACCCAAACGGTTTGCAACCGTTTGGACCAAAAGGGTCCAAGGTCGTTTGAAAAAGCAACATAGGAAATCACGCCCCTCATCTTCAACCTCTAGCAAGGTCGGTTTCTCCACTTATTTGCTTGCAAACGTGCAAGGAAGAAGGGTGGTAGAAGGAGAATTTACCAAGTAAATTTGCAAGAATAAAGCATACTTATAAAGCAAGAGTTTAGAGTTATAAAACCCGCCTAAAGGTTGATCTTAGAGCTCCAAGCCTTCAAGCTCCAAGCTTTTAATGGCGTCCTTGAGCTTCCACAACTTGGTCAGGGGTGAAAACTCCAAGGAAACGTTGCTTTGGTCGGCTAGAACAAGAAGACTAAGTAAGCTAACCACAAAACCAACCTTAGAAAGTGAATTCCTCCATGAATTCGATCTAGATGGTGGGGTTCTCTTACCTAGAACAAGTAGGTCGTCCCCCTGAGCTCCAGAGCTGTCCTTGGTTGTTTGAGCAAGAAAGGAAGAGAAGTGAAGGAAAAAAAGTTCGTTCACTTAATTGCAAGGGAAAAGGGCTTATATACTTTAGCCTCTTTTACACCCTAAGGACCTCACAAGATTGGAAATCACATCTAGGTCCCTCCTTGCTCAAAGGCACGTACAAACTCATCTATCCTAGTGCAAATCTCAAGAAAACTCAAGATCTAAGGGTAAAGGAAGCCAACCTACAACTAGGGTACATCCATAAAAGGCTTCTATACCCAAAATAGGTGTCTTTTACCACAAAGATCATCTCTCTCATCTTTTTATTAAATGATGTATCCCTTTCATCATTTCTACTCTAAAAGATGTCAAGAGTCATAAAAGATGTTCTAGATATTAAGAATTATAAGTTGGACCCCTCAATTTGGGTAAATTGCACTTTACCCCAAATTAGGGTTTCTAAGCATGGGGATTGCTTCCACAGCTGCACCTTGGTGCTCAAGCTTGGGAAATCCCTCAAACTTCATCATAGGCATCCTCATGATGTTTCAACATCAGAGATACATCTCATCTTGTGAATTTTGCAAGTTTAACCCTTAAACTGGGTAATTTGCACATAGGTTCCTGCATACAACACAATGCTACAACTTTATACAAAAAGGAGCAAAATATGAAAGTAAATGTCCCTGAGGGACTTAATTACATGCCAGGGAGTGTTCACAAGTATATAATTACATATTTAGGCAAAACTTCCAGGGTTAGGTTATAACCCAGGTCAGGGGTGTTACAAATAGTGTCTTTTCCGCCCGACACTACCATTCCACCCCGACCCCAGCCACCTCACTCTTCATTTACTGGGGTCCCTTTCACTAATGTCGGTGAGGAATTCAGACGTCAATTCAACACCATCCGAAACCTCCTCACCGACCCCTCTAACATTTTAAATTCTATTTTTTCTTATGTGCAGGGTCTAACACAACAGGTCGCCCAGATCAACGAGCAGAACCGCGCCATGCCAATCATCCTCCAAGGAATCCAACAACGCCAAGATTCAGTGGCCAAGCAAGTCGACCACATCGAAAGCTATTGTAAAACCTTGCCCGAGTTGATCCATGGAGTACAACGCCAGCATGAAGCATTGGCAAAGTAGGTCGATATAATCTCTACGCAGACTCGACCTCTGCCAGAGACCCTCCGCGAGCTCAAACAGCAACAACAAGCTTTCAACACGCGCCTGAACGACATCAACAACACCCCCACACAACTACATCAACGCCAGGACGAGTCATCCAACAATGAGCTTAGTCAACTACGAGCTCAAGTAACGGACCTCACAGCCTAACTCCTCTCAGTCGAAGAGTGTTATTATGATCTAAAAGAAACCCATGAAGCACTGCTCGAAGCACACGAGCACGTGCAAGTGGCATACGACGAGCTACAAGCCCTTCATCGTCAATGCAAGAAGAGAGCACATAAGAAAACAACTGATAAATCAACAGCAGATGAAGCTGATGAAGATGACGATGAAGATTCTGATTCCACTTACTCAAATAACAGTACCCACTCAGCTGATGACTCCGATAAGCCAGATGATCCTGGGGCGGGCCCCAGCCAAGGAACAACACCAAAACAACAGAAAGATCACGAAGCTGGTGATAAAGATCCCAAATCCCCTGCTCCCACGGAAAACGTCAACATATATTATGGGGATCAATTCCTAAACTACTCCACGGGATCTTTAGGGGAGGCTGCGAAAGAAGTGGCTTTTGCTGAGTTCGAAAAATATATCATGGGAACCAGCAGCAGTACACCAGCCACAACAACTCAAAAATTATCTACACCTGAGCCCTCAGTACCTGAGCAGGAAGAATCAGAAAGAGTACGCCTAGAAACTGATGAAGAACTAGATACTCCTTCTGATTCTGACAAAGATGAAGATCTACAGCACTACATGGACAACTTAGAGAAGACTTTTACCCCCACACCACAAAACTACCCCCGCCGCCACCTCTACCTCATAAAATGCACGACCTCGATATGGCAGCCATCTCTACCTTAGACGCATAGGATATCTTCATCCTGAACACTATAGTAGATGATGGCAAGGAAGGGGGGGATGTTATCTATCAGAACACAAAGACCAAGCGCAAGTTGACACGTGAGTATTTCCGCTCCATCCTCCGACTCCATTCTCAGGTGAAGATGGAAACCTTCCGCACCCTTCTTGCCAATTCTATCAAAATTTATAGAAGTCCCAGGCGGAAGCAACCAGTTCTGAACACCTCACCAGCTCTGGGTTTGTGCTTACTATACAAAGAACTACAGCACAAATCCATTGAACGGTTGCATAGGGGATTATCCAGAAGACCACATTTTATAACCGTGCCATTTCAAGTCTGCGGTCACTGGCTGCTTATGATCGTGGACACCTCAGCTAGAGACGCAAAGGTGTACAACTTCTGTACTAGTGAACTGAAAGCCGGAATAATTAACTTCGTCGGCACTAAAGTTGGGGAGGCAAGATGCATCCCTTTCCGGCTTCTAAAACTCATATGGGTCGCATGCCCTTCTCTCCGCCAGGATTGGGGTCAACCCTGGTTTAGAATAATCAACTCCCAAGTCCAAACAACTATGGGATCAAGGGACTGCGCTTTCTATGTTATACGACACATTTTAGCGCTCAACCAGCAAGTCCCATTCACAGATCTTATTAACGAAGATTTCCACTCCTTACGAGGGCGGTATGCCATGGAGCTTATCTGCGATAGAAGGTTCTTCAACGACCCTACTATGGCGCCAGATGACATCCCTCGTTACCTTTTTTCATCCATCCAACGTCCGTAGAGGAGACCATTCAGA
The DNA here is from genome assembly GCA_963693085.1 of Alisma plantago-aquatica. Classification (NCBI taxonomy): domain Eukaryota; kingdom Viridiplantae; phylum Streptophyta; class Magnoliopsida; order Alismatales; family Alismataceae; genus Alisma; species Alisma plantago-aquatica. Next base: position 411,914,523 of record OY856415.1, on the reverse strand, counting down.
CAAACCCTAATGGAGTTGGAAAAAGAAAAGCAGCCAACCAAAGTCACCAAACAAAGACAATGGAACCCTTTCATCTTCGACCTGGCTCCAGATAAAGGTGATGTTGATTTGATATCCGGGGCACCAATCAAGAAATCCACACTACATATGGTGCCCCCATCTGCCATTGAACCATCATTTCCAAATTTCGATCGAGAAGCTTGCAAAACTCTTTCAGCCAATGAGCTCCGGCTCATAATGTCACGGCTATATGCCGAAAAGGATGACCTTGTATATATCGACGGGGATATCTTGGTTATGGAAGATGTCCTCCGAGAAACTATACAGATCAAAGGTTCCATGTTTGTCAATGTAATGACTGCTTATCAATACTTGCTCGCACAGAATCACCACACTGTCTATATGGTGTCAGCTTACATGAAGGATCTTTTAGGGCTGAAGAACTTCGGAACAACGGAGCCGCTCATCTCTTACCTTCAGCATACAACTCCGAAGTTCATCATGCTACCCTTCCTTCATCAAGAGAACTGGATGTTACTGGCAACTAATCTTCACAAAGGAACAACAATAATCTACAACAGTTCTGACAGCCAGTATGATCCGGAATAGAAAGAATATACTACAACTCTAAAGACACCAACAGAGGAGGTGGCGAAGGAGTGTGCTGACAAACTACACGATCTTTTGGGTCAGCACACATGAGCATATGACAAAGATCACTTCAAACCACCAACCTTCTGCCACAGGTGCCCCCAGCAAATTAAAGAATCCAAAGACTGCGGCTTCCACGTCCTCTTCTGGATGTATACAATCTTGGCCCTTCACAAGCCTATAGAAGACATGACAGAAGTGGACTACCACACACTACGTGGAAATCTCACAACCACCTTACTCAGAACTCATGGGGCAAATAAAGGATTAACAGAAGCCTAATGCCCTTGTCCATGCACTTCTCAACCTATCACTTTGACACTCTGTGGACAGAGTGAGTGATAAGTTGGGGGGGAGTGCACTGGACAAGGGTGAGGTATCATTCTTCTTCAACCCTTCTATCTCTACCTTTTCCCTTAACTCATACTTTTCCGCACACCATTTTCAAACTTCCTGTTCATATTTAGACTTTTTCCAGTAATTTTTTTCAATAAAATAACTCTTAAGTATAACTTTCATCCTGGAAAGAATCACCCCTAGCTAAGTTAGAGATAAAGTAGTCCTCAAGAATAAATAACAAGATTAGCACATAGGCATGAATGGTGAATATATACATTACATCCACAATTGGTTTTTATGCTTTTACTGCAATTCTATCTTAGACTCTTCACAGGTCAGCTTCAGGGCCAAAGCAAACAAAAAACTCTCAAGGTCAAGAGGGAAATCAGGAGGAAACCCAAATTCAAGAAATCTCGCAAGCGGACCACCAAATAAAAATAAGTACATGTCAGGAACCCTAAGAACAGCTTTCTTCTTTCAATAAAAGAGGCTTGGCCGCCCAATCAAAAACCCTAAACCCACTTCCTAAGCCTGTGAGTTTCGAATAAAAGCCAGAGTGTTGAATAAAAACATGAGATTTGTGCCACACATAAGGACCTATATGAAGAGCCGATAAAGATCTCACCCGGCTGGTACATACAGCTGCCCTCATGAAGGCAGATGTGTCATGCCCGATAGTGAAATATTAAGGTCTCCTAATATATGAAAAGGCTGATAAAGGACTCGGCCGGCCGGTACATTCAGCTACCCTCATGAAGGCAGATGTGTCGTGCCCGGTAGCGAGACCCTAAAAGCATAAGACAAACCCTCCCCCACTTGAAGGGGGAGCTACACAATAAGCCTTTTAAGACAACCCTCATACCCACTCTAGCTGCCGGTAGGTTTCTCAAAAGAAGTATAAAACTGATTAGAGTCGATGACATGCATATAATAAGAAAGGTGGTCCCAATGCGAGACTCGCGATATGAAAGGAACCTAAAATCCATGCAACTCTTGATACCCGAAAGAGTTAGTGTAAGATGAAGCCCTAACAGGACCTCGGTAGATCTCTGATCTAGAATTGAAGCAAGAGTATGGAAACCCCAACTAAATAAAATCGCCTCGCCACTACATGCCTTAGCTCTATCTAACTTGAGGACAAGCTAGACTCTAAGTTAGGGGGGTGATAACCTCCCATTTTGTGACGTTATCTTATTAGTTTTCCTTAATTTTCCATACTCTTTCTCAGATAAATTAGATAGAATCATTAACTTTTTACTTTATTGTTGATATACCAATAAACTAACCTCTCTTCTTTATTATTGCAGGAAAAAAAAAGATTACAAAGAATCCATACGGTCTCAAGACCGTATGAGCCCATGCAGTCTCAAGACCGTATGAACTCATGCGGTCCCAAGACCGTATGAGCCCATGCGGTCTCAAGACCGTATGAGCCCATGCGGTCTCAAGACCGTGTGAGCCCATGCGGTCTCAAGACCGTGTGAGCTCATGCGGTAGACCGTATGAGCCCTTGCGGTCTCAAGACCGTGTGAGCTCATGCGGTCTCAAGACCGTATGAGCTCATGCGGTCTCAAGAACGTATGAGCTCATGCGGTCTCAAGACCGTATGAGCCCATACGGTCTCAAGATCGTATGAGCTCAACTTCATCCTATAAATAAGACCCGAAAGGTCACTTCAAAGGGGAGAGATCTCAGACGCCCAGAGGCTGCCTCTCCAGTTGTAGAGCAAATCCATCCTTCATCCATCGCCCCAAGGCTGCCAGTTTGAGGTCCACGTCCCGTCATCAAGCTACCTTCTCTCTCATCAAGAAAGAAGGTGGGAAGAGAAGATCCAGCATCAAGCAAGCCACAAAGTGTGAAGATCGTTTCTCTCTCCACCAAGGGTTCAACCTTCCCTCCTCTGTGGAGATGTTTTTCTTTCTCTCTCTTATCGCCTCCTCCTTTGTTGCTCCCTCTATGAGGAGCGAGTAGTTTCATTCACTGGGGCGCGGGGACTAGCCTTGCTGCTCATGTTTTGTATCTTGTACTAAAAAGATGTTATCATTTCATTTTAATACTAAATCGTTTCATACATGCTTGGATGTTGGCCGCGTTCTTGTATGCATCTATTGTCTTTCGTTGTGGTTTGTCTACGACCTCTCTTGAGACTCGAATACCGATTTAGTGTTGGTTTCTGGTGTGTGTATCCACCGCACACCCGTTTCGGTATCTAGGAACGCTTTCCAAGGAGTGGAGTAAACTCACCTCCATCGTTGTACTTTTGTACTATGAAATGGAATCAGTTGACGTGCAAAAGTGCAACCTTGACAGGTCGAGGAACACACTCTGAGGAGAGAGTGGTGCAAAGTACTTGACCATTCGTTCGGGGATGGCTGACGTTGCAACACTCTCACGTTTCTCGTAGCTATATCCTCGAATGCGGGATAGTCTATAAGGATACTAATCGATTTGGTAATTATCACTCGCTTGTTGGTTTTCCGATGCACGTTTCACGAGGTTGAGTAAGATTTTCTCTTCGGAGACTACATATCTTCATTGACACGTAGATACGTACCGAATGAGAGTTACTCAACCCATGAAGGATGTATGCATTACTCTTGTCCTACAAAGACATCGGTATTGTACAACATCCATGTATCTCGCTTGCAAGTCTTGCTATATTTGGTAAAAGTACAATTCATGTGTAGTGGTGGTGAATATCCGCATCACCCCAGTGATCCATCATCATTTTCTAATCTTAGTTTCTACTTTCTTTCTTTTACTTTCCTTGCATCTAGTTTAAACAACCAAATCAAACTTTCGGTCTAAATATCAATCTTTAAGTAGTTAAGGCTAAAAGGTTTTCCATCTTGTTTAAACTCTAAACAAGACCGTTGTCCCGTGCACTCGACCCTTAAACTATATTACGATAAGACTTTGGCGTGTCTTTGCACACGCGGGTGGAGAACTTACCATAATACAAGCAAGGCTAAACTTAGAGATTCATCATCTCTAGGATTTTTAGTGGCGTTGCAAAACTCCATCAACTCACAAACAATCTAGATGTTGATTTCGCTAACATTTGGCCCGCAGTAGAGGGCGGGATGAATATAACTGATCTCTACGGTTTCTCCAAAAAAAATATACAAAGTGAAATATGATGAGCTCTCTTTGTAATTGTTGATGTCAGAATAAATTTTGATTGAGTTCATCTACTATTTGAATGAATCAAATAGAATTATACATGTATTGGATACTTTTATCCTATCCTTTTCCCATGTAAAATTAGCCAAATAATAAATTTAAATAATTTTCCCTCCCTTTCGCATCCCCTTCCCCCTTAACCTTCCCCTTTCCCATCTACTTTGTCACCACGTACTAAATGTAAACAAAAAGATTGATGAATTAGAGTTGACTTAATGAAGGGGAAAGATAAATGATTAAAGAGAGATAAAGATGGTGGTTACTCGAAACAAAGACCATAAAAGGATGAACATTTTTCTTACTAACAACGGAGCTGCAGTAGTTACTTGAAAAGTAGTAAAATAAAATAAATATAGTTCTTACATTCAATCACCGATGATACAGCTTATATCTATTAAATTTAGCTAACACTTCATAATGATATGTTCTTTTGTACGGAAAAACTTATTATAGGACTGATTCTATAATAACATGGTAGGATCCAGTAGAAATTCATTATAGTGTACAATGAACATTTCTCTCTCCTTATTTTTTTAAGGGGTGGGGATTTGAAGAGGAGAGAGGAGGAGATAGTACATTGTGATTGGTTGTCCTATAAAAATAGTATAGAACCAGTCCTATAATATGTTTGTTGTTAATATTGATATGTTCTTTTGTTTATTATAATCCTTGAAAATTAGTAGAGCTGAAGTTACCTGGTACACTGAAAAGAGAGAGATATTTATATTCATAAGTAGATGCTCTTTTGGTCTGCAGTAACTAGTGTGAGAAAACATATGAACTCAAGTTCTTTTTGGAGTTTCAATGATTTATTTTATGTAAATAAGTAATTTGAGGTCCAATCGGTTTTTGAGAATTACAGACGTACATATACAATGTAGTACTTGAGTTTCCTGTTCAAATGAGAAAAACACGAGTTATAAACTATTTATTATGCAATTGTATTAAATTTTCTTTATAAATAAAAAATAAAAAATTATGATTGAAAATGGTAGTGATGTATATATTGTTTATTATAAGAACCATAATCGCACTATAGTAATATATTTTACACCATACACACACTATGGTAATATATTATGCACACACACTATATCAATGCCTTTAAAATAAAAAAATAAGTTTCCATCCTAATAAAAATGTATCACAACAAGTTCATAAGATATATAAGTAATACGATATGAAAAAAGCATAGCTAAACATACCATTTTATAGAGAATATCCAAAATTAATATAATAAATTGTTTCAAAATAATAAATTAACAATAACATTTAGAAGCACATGAAATTTTTTATTATTACAATATTTATGACATATAAAGTGAAGTGAAAATATTGCGCTGCGATTTTTTCCAACGATATGTTTACTAAAATTGTAATCACTCAGCACCATAATGCTTTTTGAAAGAAAAAGTACCCGCATTTTGACTGATTCGTGATGTTGTAGCTCTTGATAGATGTTGTAGTCATTCACGGATATGCTATTTTTTATATATTTGTCATCCCAATTTATTATTATATTACAGTGTACAAATATTTTGTATGGATTTCTACGTTCACACTTATAACAAACCAATCACTTAAAAATAAATAGAACTTAACTTTTACAAATAAGTCTAGACATCTTACTTACACGTAACTAATGACTTACATCAAACTAAATAATTAGTTATTTCTACTTACAAATGACTATACGTAGGCCGATTCTTTAAATGATAAAAGTTATCGGTCAATTAATTTGCTAGATTTAAACGTATCAGACACTTCCAATTAAACCAGTGAAGATCGCACTTCTATTGACAAATTGGACGTATTGAACTTGGTTTAACCAACGAGAACACAACGACTTACCTTAATGTTATTTTGCTAAACACTTAACATGTTATTTTCTTGCTCGTTTATTTATGTAAATCTTTTTAAATTATGTAAAGTTTATGTATGACTTGCCTTATTTTACACATCTTATAGGTTCAGAGTTGGCTAGAAGTTGACGGGCTTAGTGAGATATGTCAAGTGTTCTTGTTGTAGATCCCTAGTATGCATGAGTAAACTTGTAAAATTGTATTCTTGAATGTGTAATTGAAAGCCTGTAATAAATAATGTCGTTTAATACATTCTTGTTGAATGTTAAGATTATGATTGGTGCATTTATCTTGTTATATTCATGTATGCTAAGTTTTTACGCTACCGCATGTTGTCTTTGACATTTGTTTGGTTCATGAGACTGATATTTCAGTTCCATAACAGCTGTAGCTCTTCAAAGATGTATGTAGTTATTCACATATATGCTTTTTTTATATATTTGTCTTCCCAATTTATTATTACATTACAGTGTAAAAATGTTTTGTGTGGATTTCTACGTTCTCACTTATAACAAACCGATCACATACAAATCAGCGGAACTTAACTTTCACAAATAAGTCTAGACTTCTTACGGCATGTTTGGTTGACAGGATATTAGTAAGGATAGGACTAGGTAATCGAATCCCATATTTGACTGTCTAAAAACAATATTCGGATGGAACAACAGTTGCACACGAATCCTAAGCGCGCATGACTTTTCAGTTCTCGCTCTCCCTAAAACTCCAGCGGCGGCTCCGTTCCCTGCAAGTGCATAGCCTCCGCACCTCCCTTAGCGACGTCTTCCTCCTTACTCATGCACGGTACGTGGCCACCTCCTCTGCAACGGCGGTTAACCTTTGATCAAAATTTGTCTGGCAACCTCGCTTGCAAATGCCTGACAAACACCTCCTTAACAAGCGCTATTCATTTTCTACTTTTCTCAGGCACGACATCTTCCTCCTTCGAACAACATGTCCGATTCTGCAGCTCAACCTCCTTTATGCTGCAAACGACAGTCAGTCATCAGCCATCTCAGATTTTGGCCCCCAACCGGTGCAAGCTGTCAGGAATTGGTTACACTCTTCATTTGTTCAGTCCTCCGTTTGCATTAGCTAGAGCCTCTCCTCAAAAAACAGGCATTTTCTTCAATTGTCCATCTGCTACAGCCCCCGACCTCTTTTATGTGATGACAGGCGTCTGTACAGACGCACCTGCTGTAGCTAAATATCATGATGTGCGTACTTTATTGGCAGAATCAGTAACCTTTTCATGTTTGTAACCCAAACATAGGAGTGGAAGATGAAATCTCTTCCAACGCTACTCTTTTCCTAACCCTTCCTTTTGAATATCCTATTTGTTTCCCATCCGGTTATCCAAACATGCTGTTAAGTATAAGTTACACGTAACTAATGACTTACAACAAAACCAAATAATAAGTTATTTCTACTTATAAATGAATATACATACGCCGATTCTTGTAATGATACAAGTAATCGGTCAATTAATTTACTAGATTTATACGTAACAGAGACTTCCAATTAAACCAGTGAAGATCGCAATTCCATTGACAAATTGGACATAGTAGTTATGGGAAAACCAACGTGAAAAGAGAGCACATCGACATACCTTGACATCCACCTACGAGGTAGGGGTTCCCTTCATATCCTGACGAGCAGTTGCAAAGGTATCCGGTGGCGCTGCTGGTAGCGTTGTAGCAGACGCTGTGGTCACTACGGCAGGCATAGCTGCTCTGATTTCTCATTGCCACTGTGCATGACTCGTTATCGGCAACCCAGTCCAGAACCAGCGGCACTTGCTCCATCTCGTAACGGTATGACTTTTTTGTGATGTCCACCGCATTGAAAGTGAAAGACTCCTGATCCACCAAGAAGGCGTAGCCGCACGGGTTGAAATCCCAGACCTTGGTGTGGTTGTCCCGGCTGTTGACCTGGATGTCGAAGTACTTGAGGACCTGCTCCCAGCGATTGCACTTGGGGCTAATTTGGTAGGGTGTAGTTGAGTGTGGTTTCATGATTTAGAAAGTAAATCATAGATAATCCCAGCTTTTGAGCTGCATAGTTCATATTTGGTAGAGTGTTGTTCATGTTCCGTATTTTGGCTCGTAATTATTTGGTAAAAAGATCAGCACCAGCAAACCAGGCATATGTGTGACTGGGACGTAGAAATCGGTACATGGAAACAGACCGGGAGTCACGACGAACTTAGCAAACCAGGCATATGTGTGGGCCGGTGGCATACTTATGTAATAATAGCAACAGTACCAAAGTCTGACAAATGGACCACGCCGTGAACGGCCGCGGTACGTTTTCCAGGAATTGCCTATTAAAAGTGAAGTTGCAAATCAACCAACTGCACTCCAATACACCCTACCAAACAAAAAACCAAATCCAAAAGTTGACATTTAAACTCATGAAAATGAACAACACCCTACCAAACAGGCCTTTAGCGTCGCACCCAACTCTGATGCCGGTCTCATCATAGCCGAGGACGGTGAATTTATTATGGACATTGGAGAAGGTAAATGGTTGATCATCGCCTGCCCATGACTGAGGGTTGATGTAGTCATTGTTGGAGCCGTCCTTCACGTAACAATCATAGCCTCGATAGTAGCTGACCCTAGCCTCAGCTTCAAGGAGAGAAATGTTGAACACCTCGACAATGGACGTGCCGATGAAAACCTTTGGTGGAATAAAGGAATGGTTGCAGCTGAGTTGGAAGCCTTCCCTGGAACAGTTGGTGCCTATTCCGAATGGGTATGGGATTGTGAAGTTCCCGCATGTTTAAGGGCAACCCGGCAGGGATATATTTTGAGGAGCAGCGAACCTTAGGCCTAATTTGGTACGGTGTACTGGAGAGTAGTTTTGTGTTTTAGAATTCAAATCAAACATAACCACAACTTTTGCACTGCCTGATACGTATTTGGTAGCACGTCATACGTATTTGTTGTTTTAATCTGCAACGGTTTGGTAGGTGAGAGAAAACACTACACGGCCAGGCAAGCTGCAGCAGTAAAGTGCTAAGAAAACGCTAACAACACCGACTCCCCAGAATTTGGGTGCAGTACCAGTTCCGTGTTTTTGCAGCCAAAAGTGTAGTCGGATGTAAACTAAATTCAAGCAACTACACTACTACATCCAACCAAATAAATTATAAAACTAAAAAATGGACATTTAATTGTAATGAACTGTAACCCCACTCTACCAAACAGGCCCTTATGGAAGAGGAACACCAGATAGTGAGCGAAAGGCAGATGATCACGCCTGGTGTGCAGTACGGCTTCATACCTACTACTTCCTCCAACAATCCCCCATACCGTTTGCCTTGATGATAATGCTTATATATATATATTGTTTCGAAGTTGCTTCGGTCGTTGCAGCTCTCCGGTTGACCTGTTGACTCAAACATTTTCCCAACATCCAGCCACCGGCAACCACACGAATTTAGATGTCACACTCCGGTTTACCATATACGTTTTTACCTCACCACATGATGTGAGGAATATTAATCACCAGAAAAATGGAATTTTCTCTCTCTTGAATTCGGTCTCTTTCATCATTATTTAAAAATATCCGCTGTCCTCTTAGAATTAAGCACATCTAATGTGTACACAACATAGCTATTGCTTCCTAAATTTTTCCTCTTAGCGATTCCCCTGATGATACGTTTATAATATGTTAGAGTTGCACGAGTCGTTGCAATCGTCCCATTTCTAAACCAGTGAAAAGTCCACGACTGGCGTACATTTTCTCAAGCCATAACCTTCATGCATTCATGACAGCGAACATCCATTTACCACAATACGACTTGAGATGTTGATTATTTGCCTTTTTCCTGGAGTAGTAGACTTGATCTTGAGAGGAATCTTGCCGAACCAGGAATGGCTCACGATGATTTAGATTTTTCTTTTAAGAACTGAGGTCCTCTTTATCTTGTTTTCATGTACAACTACTCACAAATGCATCTTCTAGGATGTAAGCCCAAAATATTCTACAAACCACTTGGGATATACCAACCAGATGGATTAGCGCATTATCATTGGATAAGACCTAAATCTTCATTTCTCAAGTATGTTCCGTATAAGGAATCATGTGAATGAGAATTCTAAGGTCTTTGTGTACTAGTGGATCAACATTGATATAGATGTGACGCACAAACGAAGTCATTACTTCATAAACGAGCCATGGTTTATGGTATTATTGCCCACAAGAAAAATGGAGCTAAGAAGAAAAAGATACACATATGAGAATTGAACCAAGAAGAAATATAAGAAACCATCTTTTGAGTCCGATGAGCTTTAGTTGATTCCATTAAATTCCAATAAGGATTTATTCCATTAATCATCAATGGCAGCAAGAGACAAAAATTGGTAAAACCAAACATATTTGTAAGTCATTAAGAGGTACACCACACCTTCACAAGAAGCTACATAGTCCAAAGTTGCTCTCTTTTAAATTTTAGCTTCTTCCTAAAATTTTGAAAATTATATAGGACATACTCATGTATAATAGACATTTAATGGTCATTAATAGGGTATCTAGTGCACCGGAGATAATCTAGGGTATTATAGGATTTGAGTATGATGTTCTCTAAGAGGCATGATTACATATAATCTTGATGAGTTATGTTCCAACATTACCCATCTTGCACACTTATGGTAGTGGTCAACCATTAGTTGAAAATATGGAATTTAAGAAATCAGAGACACAACCAATGCTTCATATTACCAATTTGGATAACATGAAAATAGCTCACCTACAACTTATCTATATATATTTTAAACACTAGAAAAACTTGATGTAAAATAATATCAAGCTCGCAATTATCATCCAAAAACTCAATCATTCCATTTGGAATAACAATTTTTCTTAAATGAAGTGTCAATATTCAATATTTTCTTAAAATTATAGCCCAATACTTATTAAGTTTTTTTGTTCATCATTTTCTAACTAAACAAATGTGTACCATCCTAGCATAGTGAATTCATTGAGGGTATTATAAAAGGTATAGAGACAAACATCCCGTGCCCATGCCTACGATGAGCTGTAGAATTTGTTAGAGGCATCCTTCATTGGGTAGTTGTAGGCTCAATGGTACATTCCCTTGCATTTGTTGCTATTTTCAAAGATAGAAGCGATTGAGAGAAATGAATATAGATTGTTCAAATATCATAAGATAGATATTTACCACAATTACAACAAAAGAAGTAGTGGGTTTATGCACAAAGAATTATATACACACAAATGAATTCATGTCCCCTTTTTATAGTAATTACATATTTATTGGACACCAAGTGTGATATCACAGATCTTGGGGCCTCAGATAAAATAATCTTAAAAAGGAATGATTGTACTGCCCATATCAACAATGTGCACAACCTTTATAGGGATCCCATCACTATATGATTAAGCATGCTCAATTCAGAGTAGTACTAGGATGCATGACCTATTTGAAAGTTGATCTTAGGTTGTGCATGAGTGAAGACAAAGCTCACAACTGACACTAGTGAGGGTATGTGTATCCAATTATCATTTCTAAATATCTACTAGAAACTTGGGCATTGGTCCCAAACATTACAATGGTATCGGTGGCAAAAGCATTCCAGTAGGTGGGGCCCACATGGGCATGTGGCATGTCATTCTTGATTTGTGTCATCCAGACATGTTAGAAATGACTACTCGTGGTAATGTAGCCACCCTTGTGTTGGTAGCCATGACCAGAAGCTAGGTGCACATGGGTCATTCTCAGTGTACACGGAAATGATGAATGATGGTGAGGCCTTATAGTTGAGCATTGACAAAGACATAAAGAGTTTAAGTGAAGGAGGTTATAACATTCTAGGTCTTGAGGCCTTAGGTAAAATGATCTTAAAAGGAATTATTGGACTACTCATAACACCAAGGTGCACCTCCTTTTTAAGGATCCCATCACAAAGAACTTTGTTGTTAAACATGCTCAGCACATAGTAGTACTTAGATGGATGGCATGTCGAGAAGTTGATCCCAGGATGTACGCGAGTGAGGATAAAGTATGATTTCAAGGCTAATGGTACTCCATGGGGCTCTTGGTCGTCCCTAAAACTCTAATAGAACATTGGGCAGTGGGCTCATGCATTACACCTATTCACTCAATGCCTAAATTGATACCCTTGTTTTAATTGACTAAACCTTATTTTGATGATGAATAGACATTACACTTGTTTATGTCTAATTCTTCTTGTAAGGACCCTGACCTTCGTTTTGGGCTTACCCTATTTGCTTTGCCTAAACCTTGTGTTTAGATGTGTGCTAATCACCTGAGGTTGTGATTAGGATTCGTTTGTGCTTTGTTGAGAGTTGGAGGTGCAACTTGCAAATAACCCAAGTTTTAGGGTTGATTTGCAAGTTTGTCGCCTTGAGAGATGTTTTCCTCTCTCTTTGCATCCTCTAGGGTTGAGAGGATGAGTTGGGCTCGTTGCTTGAGTAACCTTGGGCCTTGTTGAACCTTGATGGGCTTTGTTTTGTTTGGTTGAGGCCTTGTGTTGTGCAAGGGGTGCCTTGGTGACCTGTGTCGCCCTGATGGGGTGTGTCACCCATGAAGGTGTGTCTCCAACTTACTCCAAGTGATTGCACTTGGCGTCACACCCAACCCTGATGCCCGTCTCGTTGTAGCCGTACATGTAAGCATAAGTATCTCAGCTGAGGACGGTGAATTTGTTATGGACGTTGGAAAAGGTATATGGCCAAGCAACGCCTGTCCATGACTGAGGGCTGTTGTAGACATTGGTGGAACCGTCTTTCGAGTAACAATCATAACCTCGATTGTAGGCGACCCTTGCTTGAGGTCCGAGGAGAGAGATGATGAACACCTCAAAAGTGGACGTGTCGATGAAAGTCTTAGGTGGGATAAAGGAATCGTTGCAGCTGAGTTGGAAGCCATTCTTGGCACAGTTGGTGCCGATGCCGAAGGGATATGGAATTGTGAGGTTTCCGCATGTTGAAGGGCAACCCAATAGGGATATATTTCTATGAGCAGAGAACGTATACATAATCATAGAGGAACACCAGATAGTGATCAGAAGGCAGATAATCACGCCTGGTGTGCAGCCGGGCTTCATACCTACTACTTCGTCAACAATCTCGCATACTATTTGTGTTGATGATCATGCTTATATATAATCTTTTGAAGTTTCTTGGGTTGTTGTAGCTCTACAATTGACCTATTGGATCAATATTTTCACAACATCTGGCAACCACATAATCGATATTTCATACTCAGGCCCGGTTTGCGATTTCTATCACATGACATGATGTGATCAGCGTATTATACAGTCTCCCAAAAACTATACTTTTCTCTCTCTTGAAATTCACTCTCTTTCATAATTATTTGAAAATATCCCCCATCCTCTTCGAATTAAGCACATCTAATGTATAAACAATATAGCTGCTTCTCCTCAATTTCTCCCTCAGACCCATTGCCCCTGATGATACATTTATATATAATAGAGTTGCACAAGTCATTGCAGTCGTCCCATTTCTAGAACATTTAATAGTTTGTGAATGACGTACATTTTTCTCAAGACATCACCTCCATGTCTTCATGATGCCACACTTCCGTTTACCACCACAAGACGACTTGAGATGTTGATACCTTGGCTTTGTCCTGAAGTACCAGACTTGACGTTGAATGACATCTCATTGAACCAGGAATAGTTCATGAGTAATTTCAATTTTTCTTGTAAGTACTAAGATTCTGTTTATCTTGTTCTTATGTACAAACTACCAATAAATCATCTTCTAGGATGTAAACTCAACATCTTCTGCAAACCACTTGGGATATACCAATCACATGGATTAGCCCATTATCATGGGGCAACACCAAAACCTTGATTTCTTAAGTTAAATCTTTATTGTCATCGTTGGAGAATATGTGTACTCGTATTATACAGCCACTATGCGGTGAATAATAAATTATTTCTATGCAGTGAATAATAAATTATTTGTGGAAGTGTTGTCGACGAGTTGTTAATTCAAAATAAGACCGCAAATTTATAAAGAGGGATCATCACGTGGAAAATCCTCACGGTGTGTGAAGAAAAAATTATGGGGCCAACTGACGCACAAATACACTAAGAACAAAAGTTACAATTGTTCTTCTTGAGTTTTTTATCCTAAACCTGAGCTAATACAACCAGAGTGAGATATAGTAAAATTGTCACCGTAGGAAGAGATCCTTACAACTCCACCTGATCAAATATTTCCAAGAATACATACTCTTCTACAAAGTATACACTGGTGTACAACCTCAAGAAGAATTCCACAAAGTTGTCGGAGCATGCCCTTACTTCCTTTCTTCTTCTCACTCTCTTCTCTCCTCGATATTTGTTTCTTCTTCCCCCCATCATGAACCCAACTATGTACATCATTGTCTTTTGTTTTTCTTTTGATGTGGATTCCCAGTTGCATTCTATTCTCCTTGAAATACAACTATTGGGATTTGTATCTCTTTTCATAATAGCAAAAACCAATGCCCTAATGGGTCACCAACCTCTTGGGATGGAAATAACACCATACACAACAATCCCCCACTCCAACCCAAGGAGGAGACTATCATCATATAATCATCACTAGTAATGTATGTCGTTGAGTTCTTTAGAGAGCTTCTGTTTCTTAGGAGTATAGATTTTTTTTAACTTCAACAGCTTCTTATCAATCACATCATGAATCCAATGACATCTCACATCAATGTGTTTTTTCTGTACATGATGCATTGTACTCTTTATCATAGAAATATTACTATGTATCACATAAAATAGTCTAGTCAACCTGATTCATACCCAACTCCCCTAGAAACCTCATGATCCAGTGTATTGTGTTTCCTATTTCTGTTGCTTCTATGTACTCTACTTATGTTGTAGAAAGTACAATACACTCTTATGGCTTGGACTTCCAAGATATGCCCCCCTACAAAAGTGAAAACATACTCAGAGGTAGAATTCATGTGATCAATGTCACATGTCATTTCAACATCAACAAAACCTTTCAGAACTGGGGTTCAGAATCTTCAAACATTAAGCATGTTTCGCTAGTTTCTTGTAAATGTATGAGGATCCACTTGACAACTTCCATGTGTCTTTCCCAAATTTTGAACGAAGGCATCTCATAATGCCAACCACATGAGCAATATTAAAAGGTGTACAAACTATTTTGTAGATCAAACTACCCACCATAGAAGAATAAGGAATACTAGCCATCTCCTCCTTCTCCTCATTAGTAAATGTGCATGATTTCTTAGTTTGAAATAGACTTGATCTTGTGTTGCTTCATGTCATGTGTGATATTCATCCACAAAATCATTTGTGCTCATCCCAAATGCTTCATCTCAAAGGCTTTAGAAATCTCTATCTACAATTTTCCCATCAAAATTACATTGTGTCACATTATCAACACGTCATCCTCATGGAGTAGTAGATTAATGAACTTATCATTAGAAAACCTCAAGATATAGACACATAGATCTACACTTGTATTCTAGTACTCTTGAATCATCATGAAAGAATCAAACATCTTGTACCACAATCTAAGATTACATTTCAACCTATACAAACTCTTCTTCAATCTTCAGACTAAGCGCTCTTTCTCCTTGACTTGGAATCCTTCTAGATGCTCTATGCAAGTCTCCGTAGCTAGCTCACAATGAAGAAATATCCTTTTCACATCCATCTTATCAACCTCTAGAAGTAGGCTAATAACCAAGCCTATAACTAATTGAATAGTATTAATCTTCATACAGAAGAAAATATCTTCTCAAAATCCACCCCTGAACTTTGACTAGATATCATGAAAGCTAGTCAAGATCCATATCTGATATCCTTCCAGGTGTCATCTATCTTCATCCTGTAGACCCACTTGTTCTATAATACTCTATAATCTTTAGGAAGTAGCACAAGATCATAGATTTCATTCTTCTTCAAAGAAAATATCTCCTCCTACATAACTTGATTCCATTGTGCTCTATCTCTATTAGTTTGTGGCCAGTAGTTTCTTCTCTAAAATAGCGAGAGGTACAAATCGAGTGAAGCAAGAGGTGTGGAGTGACTTGAATGTAAGGAGAGGAATGAATCGACCTTCAAGGAGAGGAATGAATGCTTCTCTTAATAGAAGTACGAGGCGGGTGACCCTCACCTCAATCTTTGTCTGAGTGTGCGTTAAATCTAACGCTTTGTGTGTAGCCTGTGACCTTCAAAGCTTGCTCAATGATCCTTCCCTTCATATTTTTTGCTCCTGAAAATGTCATTGTCTACCAGTTATTAGTAGTAGAATATACTAAGATGTTGGATATTTCGATGAAGGATTACAAACTCTTTTAAACCTTCTCAACTTCTACTCTAAGGGTACTATTTGGTGATGATCTTGTTACCTCTTCCTAGAAGTCTT
The DNA here is from genome assembly GCA_963693085.1 of Alisma plantago-aquatica. Classification (NCBI taxonomy): domain Eukaryota; kingdom Viridiplantae; phylum Streptophyta; class Magnoliopsida; order Alismatales; family Alismataceae; genus Alisma; species Alisma plantago-aquatica. The sequence continues at coordinate 411,898,075 of OY856415.1, read as the reverse complement.
TGTCAATTAATCTGAATCACTCAACTCCCCATATGGAACATGACTACTCGATGTCCTATCACTCAGCTGGTCAAGGTGATCATTCTTCTATTCTTCATCATCTGAAGATTGCACCTGTGAATAAGTTGAGGAATCCTCATACTCATCATTAGAAGAATTGGCACCTGATCCTACAACCTGTACAATATCACTTTAGGCTTTATCACATTTTAAATCTCAACAAATATCACATCTTTTTGTATGTTAATGATCTTTTACACAGGGACCCATAACATAAATACAAACTATTGATCTTCATGGACACGAAAGATACTTGGCACTGCTCTATCATGCAACTGTTTTCATTTTTCATTTAGAACATGTGCATATTCCTTGCACACAAATACTCTCCTATTAGCATACGATGCATCCTTGCATGTCCACACCTTCTAAGGTAACTCAAACCCCAAAGAAATTGATGGTTATTAAATAATAAAATAGTATGAAATGCTCATTGCCTCACATGGGGATCTCTTCAGCAACTTTTTATTCTTCAACATGCATCTAACTTTCTCCACTATGGTATAGTTCATCCTTTTAGTTGTACCATACTGTTGTAGTGTTTTGTGCGTTGTGCTATCATGTCTTATGTCGTGTTGCACACACCAATCATAGAACTCTCTAGAAGTTTACTCTCCCCCATTTTCCTTGTATAGACACTTCAACTTTTCTCTATCCCCCACTCCATCATGGCATTCAATTTTTGTAAACACTAGAGGACATGATCTTTGGTCATCAACAAGTAGACCCACACCTTCATAGATTCATCATTATTGAATGCGATAAAATACCTATTTCACATAGTGAGGCCACCTCAAATGGACTGCAGACACCCAAATCAACCAATTGTAGAACATTTTACTTCACCTTTGATCTTGTATTGAAAGAAACTTGATGATGCCTTCATGTCTGATAGAAATCACATGAGCTCATATTGATGTCCTTGGCATTTAAACATCTTAAGTGTGTGTTCTAATGTAAGTACACATGCCATAGTAGTAAAGGGACTGAAAGTGTCCCAAATTTTGATCTTAGGGAATTGGGATAGCTAAAACTTACTACTAACTAAAATAGATCAACTAAGCCAAATAAAAGAGTTAGTTTGGTGATTAGAAACTAAGAATGAGAATTAGAAGTGCAGGAAGGATAACAGGTGAAACATCAGATGGATGGATTCTTTAGAACACCAATTTCACCATGGTGTCAACATATACATGCATTTATCAGATCAACATAATTATATTTTTCTAATTTATATTTAGAATATGTAGTTTGTACTACCCACTTTAGTTGTATAGTACAATATTTAACCTCTTTACTAGTTGTATTTACCTCATCAATATAAGATATCATACAACAAGGATTTTTTTTGGATAGTTACTTCACAGTGGTAATCTTGATTTCATAACATGTTATTGAATGTTATGGCATCATATATTCTAACCATTAACCCAAATTTCACAATATTTAATAGTCCATTACAAAAATAAGGTGAACAATCATAAATGTAAAACTTTTTCTTTAGTTGTTAATCCCATATTCGCAATAGTTAACAATCCATTACAAACATATAGTGATTGATGCAAGTTTACCGTGCGCAGAAACGCAAGTGAACGCGTCAAAGTAGTACATGCCTTTGTGAGGCCCGAGTCGAACTCAGGGATACATGAAATTGTCAGAGATTCCTACTAATTACTCACGATCAGCTAAGCTGATTAAATAATTGGGAATTGTTGTTAAAATTAAAAGAAAATAAAAATAAAATAAAACAAGCAATCGATTAAATTGTTGGTTTAATCAATTCAAAGGGAGATCTTTAGGATTGTGGTTTCACTTAGGGGTTTCATTGTATTAAATTCTATATAGTTACTCAATTTTATCTCTCTATCCGGGTAGTGGCCTGAAATGAGAATTGTCCACTGTCGTGGTACAATCCACTACCTATGTCTAGGTCGGTTCCACCGTCGTAGTAAACTATACCCCAAACTAGGTACATTAGAAACGACCTCTCAGTATCCACCATTAATCTTACACCACCTTGTTCAAGGGATTTGTCAATTTAATATAAATTCCGTCTCTTTTCAACCGTTCATTCTTCTTTCAAAGAAATTAAGGGCGTTAGATTATTATTACGGTGATCAAGCATAACAATATATTGGAGAAAATGAAATTATATCACGGATTTAAGAGATAAGATATGAATTACTATTATAAAATCATCATACAATGTATCCTCGGGCTACTCCCGGTCCTAAAGACAAGGGGATTAGCCCCGCATGTTCATCTCAAAGTACATTGTGAAGAAGAAAAAGGGCAACATGAAGAAAAACATGATTGAGTGGTTAAAACGCTGAATGGAGAAGGTCCAATCGATCCTTGGTGTGGAATCCACATTCTGTCGCCTTTCGGTGGTGGAATTTGTTTTCTTTAGCGTCCGGATCGGCTGGGGCATGCTCTCATGCTCCGTTCTCCTCTCCTCGCTCTCCGGGATGTGTGCAACAACTAATGACGTCCTCCCTTAGTCAACGACGCCATCATTAGGTTTATTTCCCGAATTAGGTTGCAAAATAACCACGGCCGTCCGATTGAGATCAATCTGAAACAAACGCATATCTGATGGTGTCAATACCATCGATGCGAGTCGATGGTATCGACCTAACGTGATTACGACAACTCTTTTTTCCTTTCGTCTGTGCGCCTGATGTCCTCTCGATACCATCGACGCGGGTCGATGGTATCGACGAACCTGTAGCGACAGTTTTGTCTTTAGGTGTCGTTGTAGCTCCACCAGTCGATAGTATCGACTTTATGGTCGATAGTATTGACACACTTCTCACCAGCAACCTGATGGTATCTCGATACCATCGACATCCCTATCAATAGTATCGACTTTCTTCTGGTCCTTGCAGCTGGCAACCTGTGGTCCGGTCGATGGTATCGACCACCGTCGATGGTATCGACGATAGCAAATACTTGTTTTTCCTGAAATTAACACACGGAACCACATAAATCCACACAAAATATATTCTTTTAATAATTAATACTCTAAATGCTCAAAATAAGGGAATTTGACATAAAAGAGTAGCATAGACCAAAGTAAATGAAATATGCAACATTAACCATGAAAATGACTAATTAATGCCTAAAACACCTATCAAATAAGTCTATAAATGCGACTCAAAATCATCGCATCAGACTCCCCTAAGCTTGAACCTTGCTTGCTCCTCACTAACCACCGAATGATAATTACCCTAAAGGCGACAGTAATCATCCATAAAAGATATTAACCTCAAACTGATGAACATATCACATAAGGCAGTTAACATAATAAAATTCGTCGGTCCAGACTTAGTGCATCTTGTGATCTTCTATACTATGTTGGTCGCCCTAACTACCATCTACATGGAAGCAGTTCTCCTGATATTCAAAAGTGAGGAGAAATTCACGGTGACCTACCAATCCGAGCAACGGGTGGAAGAAGTAGGTTGCTCATGGAAGAAGTGGAAGTATTATACGATTTCAACATGCATAAAACAAAAATGCCCTAAATGATGCAAATTCATATGAAAAATGCCCTAATGCCTAAGATTGGGTGGAGTGATGCATGCACTAACCATCCATCTCAAAATGAGATGGATATCTAAATAAGCTACATCATGTACTCACTTATCGTATAATGTAGGTGAAATTATGTTCCTTTCTCCTTCTTATTCTTGTTACTTCTGAATAGCTTTTTTTTCAATTTTAGATTTTTTCTTTTTTTCTCAAGCCCTTATATCCATAATTGACAATGAATACTTATTGGGCTTGTTTTTTCTGCAATACTCAATATTTTCACTATTTGGAAGGTATGGAACAATTTAATTCACCATTAAAGAATAAATGAGGTACATGCCATACTTTTTACATTAAAGTTATGAGTGCAACTACATGACATGCACCTAAGGGTAATGTGCATGAATGCCTATTGTAATATTTTTTTTTCATGCAAAATATATAAAAATGGTTGCAATGCAAGTCCTATCTACATGCCATGCAATCAAATAGAGTTAAAATAGTACTTTACTTCCAAATCTTGGGTGGATTATGGAAAACAAAAAGGTGGACAGATCACAAGACTAGTTGATGAACCTTTGAACGATATTATGTGTCCCTCCTTACTGTCATGTGTAGTAGTTAAGAGGTTTTTTATCTTTTACTTCAAATTAAAGTATCATTATCATTTGGTCAGTTTAGGCTCAAACAACCAATTCCGTCCACTTTCATGAATCATTAGGAATATACAGTTGTGATTTTCTATTTTAAAGTTGACAAAACCAATCATTTTCTAAGTTAAGTGATCAAGGTTAAACAACACTCAAGCTTGTGAACACTCAAAATTTTTTAAGTTTCAATCAATTCCCCATGCACATGCAACTGAGATGACTCAACATTAAAGACATCCATGATTACACTAGATATATTGTGGATCCTAAAACAAACTAAGATTACATAAAACAAATGACAGGAAAACAAAGGCAATAAAACTAAAAACAGAGAAAATGAAAGATAGAACTGTTCCAACACCCCCCAAGGCTTGAATTCGACTATGGCCTCATAGTAAGAAACAACCTTAAAGTTTGGAACAGAGATACCACTTTTACTCTGTAGGTGGAGGCGGGTACTGTGGAGCCGTAGGGTCCCAAGACGGATACTCCCCCTGGAAGCTTGGATCAAACTGGGCCCTAGGTGGAGGTTGTGGATAGCCTCCAAAATAATTTTGGCTCCAATAGTGGTCGTAGAAGGGTTGTTGTTGCATCTCCATCCGTTGCAACCGATCATGGATTTGCTATTGGTTGTCAAGGAGAAGACGCTCATTGGTGAAAATCGCCCGCTCATTTTCCAGTAACCGGTTTGTAGTCTCTTTAATAGTGGCATACATTGTCCCATGCTGTTGTTGCATCTGCTGAATCTCCTGCAGCATCGCGTACATACCCTTCATGGAATAAGCTTCCTCGCTTGGCTGCGAGGGCGGTTGTGGTGGTGGTGGCGCAGGCTGAGATGATGAAGATGTACCCGGGTGCATCCGAGGACGCTTCCGTGGTGCCACTCGTGCACGAAGAGGTGTGAATGCCTCCTCTTCCTCTACAGCCTCATCGTCATTTCCGTCGTCGTCGCCGTCGTTGCCGCCTTCGTCATCGGAGTCGGTGATGGCTATGATTGACCATCGGAAGTGTTGTGCCCCTTCAATGTTGAAAACTGGATCGGGAAGGGAGCTCTCCTGGTAGGCTTGGTTGACGTGGCAATGTGCATACACCAAACCATCTCGAATAAGAATGAGATTGGACCGGTGCAGATGTTGCAAGTTCACCTTGCTCTTAGTTGAAAGAGGAGTGAGCTGCTGGAAATTCAAACTGAGGTAGGCAACCAACTTGGTGATGAGCCCGCCAAAATGAATCAGTGCTTTTCTCGTACTCCTCTTCACCGCCAATACTCTCTGTAGAAAGAAGGCACCCCAATTGCATTCTTGATGCTTCAGGAGCATGTACAAAAATAATAAATCCGACTCCTGAAACTTGCTGAGGGCCAAATCACCCTGAGCAAACAATGTCGAACTGAGCATCCGGTGCAGAATCCGGACAAAAGGGTGCTCGAAGTCAACTACCGCAACATTATGGTAGCTGACCGACTTCCTCGGCGGTACCGTAACCCGCTCGGCGAATATGGCGTCGTAGTCGGTGCGGTTGTCCGGTCGCCGGTAGTCGTACTGTGAATGATTCCAGTTGAAGATTTCATTGAACTACCGAAGCGTGATGTTGTAGTCGATGTTGTATAATCGGAACGACACCCGGCCTTTGATCCACTCGCGGTCGGTGGCTATGACGTCGTTGGGCACGACGCAGACATCCAGAGATGCCATGAACTCCGCTACCAACTCCTTGTACGTAGAGCACTGGCCGAAGAACGGCAGGCCATCAGCATGGTATTCGAGCTTGTTAGGTCTTCAGTCCATGTGGTGCGCTTGTCCCTTCAAGATGTAAGCAAGATTTGCTTTGAAGTTGAGGTTGCGGATGGTGTCCCGATCAACATATCGGGTCAGCTCGATCTTCCGCTTAAGAATCTCCTCATATATCTTCTTCACCTCCACAAAAGGGTGAATCAGTCGCGGGCGTGCAACTGACGCGGTGGGAGGTGGCATGAACTCCAGGATCTCCATCGGATTCGCACGTGAAGATGACACACCAGCTACGTGCACCATGTTTGTGAGAGAAAAAGGGATAGAAGGGAATCTTGGTGAAGATCAGAGAATCAAATCTCCACTCGATGAAGAACTAGCTCGGTGTTTCTCGTTGTCGGGCTTGAACAACTCTAGAACACGCTCGACACAAGTGGAGGAAGATTGCACTGAAGGTGTGATATGATCTGACGTAAGTCCTCCTCTTAAATAGTCGTGGCCGGCGCTAATGTCCGCCCGTCGATACCATCGACGCAGGTCGATGGTATCGACTCGGGTTGCACAATCCGTACCTCCGCTAGTATCGACGGTCGTCGATGGCTGGATCTGTGGGACTCGGATTGCTGATGCATCGATACTATCGACGCGGGTCGATAGTATCAACCCATCCCCCGGATCGAACTCTGTGTTGCTACGATCGCCGTTGATTTTCCTTCGTGGATCGTTGACATGGCACGCCGATACTATCGATGCAAGTCGATAGTATCAACTCTCAGATTAGGGCAACCCTCGCGAGGCCCGGCCGCCGCCTTCTTTGCATGAATGTGTCGATACCATCGACACACCCGTCGATGGTATCGACTTTCCTGAGATGATTTGTTCTGAAAATCTTCAGTGATCTCGATAATATCGACAGCCTTGTCGATACCATCTACTGCTTCTTTGCGATATGCCTGTTGGTATGTCGATACCATTGACGAGGCCGTCGATGGTATCGACACAGTGCGATTGCTACAGTCACCAATCTATACCATGGTCTATACCATCGACTCAAGGGTCGATGGTATCGACTCTGCCTCAGCCATGCGTATGTAACAAACAATCATGGTATCTTTTTTACACTAAAAACTAAGTTAAAACAAATTAACTACGAATGTAAATGAACTAAACTAAGGTACCAATGGTTGGGTTGCCTCCCAAAAAGCGCCCTTATTTAACATCTTAGGCTAGACAACATGCAGCTCATCATCTTTTAACTGTGGAGAGTGTGCTTAGGGGATCTTGCGGTAGTTTGAATTCAACTCGATCTTGTCCAATCCCCAAGGACATTGTACCTCTTCCTAGGGAAGTAACAACATCCTCCGTTGCTTGAAACGGTCTTCCTAATAAAATTTCACAACTTTGGAGTTGTGGCATGTCCATAACAACAAAATCCACCGGGAATATGAACTTGTCAACCTTGATGAGTACATCCTCGCACACTCCATATGGTCTCACTATGGACCCATCCGCCAATTCAATCGTTGCCGCCGATTTCTTGATCTCTTTCAACCCAAGCTTTTGAAATGTCGCCAGAGGCATAAGATTGATGTTGGCGCCCGAATCACACTACGCTTTAGGAAAATGTCGATCATCTATCGAGCATGGAATGTAGAAGCCTCCTGGGTCTTTTCTCTTCTGTGGTAAACTCCCATGGATAATGGAGCTCACCATCTTATTCACCCAGAAAATATCAGTGTTTTTAATCTGCCTCTTCTTATTGATGATCTCTTTAATAAATCTTCCATAGGCGGGACTCTTCTCTATCATCTCTACTTATGGAATATTCACATGGAGTTTTCTGAACATTTCCAAGAACTTCCTATAATGACGATGCTCCTTCTTTGGTCTTGGATTTCCTGGAGAAAACACATCATTTTCATCATGACGCTTATGCGGTGGAACATATGGGCTCTTCGGGGTACACTCCCCTAAGCTTGTTTCATTGTCTCTCTCTGGCATGGACTTGTGTAAATTATTTTCAACCGGTGTCACATGTAGTGGCTCTTCTCCCGCCGTAGATGCAGTTTCACATGAATGCATGGCCTTCACCTATTCATCTTGCATCGGTACGGGCACGATTGAGATGGCCATTTGGCGAGCTTTCCTTACTGGACAACATCCACCCGGTAATCCATAATGACTGCACGGATATGGTATTGCCGGTGTAGCGTCTGTATCAAACATCAGTTTACCCTTGTTCTGAGCCTCTACTACTGGGGGTTCTACCTCATTGATCACAGACATATATTTTACTTGATGATGAGCTTGCCCACCATCCGCATTCCCAACATGTCTCTGCTGATTGGCATGCTTTATGGCTGCCACTTCATTCGAAATCTGGGTGACGGTCATCTCCAAAGCCCTCATTTGTGCTCCATGGCTTTGTAGTGTCTGTCCATACTTGGTCAAAATGTCACCCTGGGACGACAGCTATTTGCTGAACATGCTCATCATCTCTTGATTTTGCTGCACCATTTGACTTAGAAGCTCATGCTTTTATCTTTGGCTCTTGGTTGGGGTTTAGCATCCGGATCTTGTAAGAAATTGTTCGGATCCTTCCAAGAAAACTTCTTGTCCTTCCTCCAAGCATAATCATTATTTCTATAGCCCTGTTGTTGCATAAACTTAACCTGGGCTTCTTCATCAGATGATGTATCCTCTTTGGCAAGCAATTTCTTAGCTAGAAGATCTAGCTTGTCATTCAGCTCTTTTATTGCTTTAGATTCTCCTACTACTTTGACCTGGTCAACAACGTTCCTATCGCCCCATGATTATTTCTTGGCCATATTTATCCGAATCTCCCAGCACCTTGTGTCTGTATTGTTTAATAAAAATCCAGAACCTACTGAATCAAGGTTACTTTTATCATGCTCGAAGAGAGAAAAATAGAAGATCTTGACATGTGCCTCCTTGTCCAAACCATGGTGCGGGCACCGCCTGAGCATGATCTGAAACCTCTCCCAAGTCTCAGAATAGGTCTTTCCTTCTTGTTGGGTGAAGTTGTGGATCTTTCTGATCATGTCATTGGTCTTCTCGGGCAGAAAGAACCTCTCGAAGAAGACCTCCACCATGTGGTCCCAAGACTCCACATAGTCATCGTCCGGGTTAATTAGCCATTCTCACGCGATTCCCACCAAAGAACTCAGGAAGAGCTTCAAGTAGAGCATATGTTGTAGAAATCTGTCGATTTTAATCATATATCAAATTATCCATAAATTGACTAATGTGCGCGACGCAGTCTTCATTTTTTAGCCCATTGAAAGCATTGGACTTCACCAAGTTGATTAGAGCCAGATCAATCTTGTACGTCGGGATGTTCACCGCTTGCTTCTTGATCGGACCCTTAGAAGCAGACGAGGAGGAAGCCTTGATCTTCTCCCATATTGTCTGTGGCTCGTCCATCTCTTCTTTTTCGGGTTCAGAGGGTATGTCCTCCAAATGGTCTTGATTATATTTGCCCTTGTCTTCCAGGCCTGCCAGCAGAACCTCTGGTGCGTATCATGCGTAGTCTGTACTACGCGTCTGCACCATGCACAGTAACTGAAAATAGAAAAATTAAATTTAGTACAGTGCTTGACAATTGCAAATATTTAAAAACTAGATTATAAATTTCTGGAATGATAAAAAAAATGTGGCCTAGAGTGGCCGCTTGCAGCACTCAAAGTGCCGACAATTTGCTGTATTCCCGAAAACGATGCCAAAAACTTGACGCACGTTTACCGTGCGTTGAAACGAAAGTGAATGCATCGAAGTAGTACAAGCCTTTGTGAGGCCCGAGTCGAACTCAAGGATACATGAAATTGTCGGAGACTCCTACTAACCACTCGCGATCAACTAAGCCGATTATATAGTTGGGAATTGTTGTCAAAATTAAAATAAAATAAAAATAAAATAAAACAAGCAATCAATTATATTGTTGGTTTAATCAATTCAAAGGGAGATCTTTAGGATTGCGGTTTCACCGCGGGTTTTCATTGTATTAAATTCTATATAGTTACTCAATTTTATCTCTCTATCCGGGTAGTGGCCTGAAATCAGAATTTTCCACTGTCGTGGTACAATCCACTACCTATGTCTAGGTTGGTTCCACCATCGTAGTAACCTATACCCTAAACTAGGTGCATTAGAAACGACCTCTCGATATCCACCATTAATCTTACACCACCTTGTTCAAGGGATTTGTCAATTTAATGTAAATTCCGTCTCTTTTCAACCGTTAATTCTTCTTTCAAAGCAATTAAGGGCATTAGATTATTATTATGGTGATCTAGCATAACAATATATTGGAGAAAATGAAATTATACCACGGATTTAAGAGATAAGATATGAATTACTATTATAAAATTATCATACAATGTATCCCCGGGCTACTCCCGGTCCTAAAGACAAGAGGATTAGCCCTACATGTTCATCTCAGAGTACATTGTGAAGAAGAAAAAGGGCAACATGAAGAAAATTGTGATTGAGTGGTTAAAACCCTGAACGGAGAAGGTCCAATCGATCCTTGGCGTGGAATCCACGTTCTGCCGCCTTTCGGTGGTGGAATTCGTCTTCTTCAACGTCTGGATCGTCTGGGGCGTGCTCTCATGCTCTGTTCTCCTCTCCTCGCTCTTCGGGATGTGTGCAACAAGTAATGACGTCCTCCCATAGTCAAGGGCGCCGTCATTAGGTTTATTTCCCGAATTAGGTTGCAAAATAACCACAGTCGTCCGATTGAGATCAATCTGAAACAAACACATATCTGACGGTGTCGATACCATCGATGCGAGTCGATGGTATCGACCTAGTGTGATTACAACAACTCTTCTTTCCTTTCGTCTGTGCACCTGATGTCCTCTTGATACCATCGACACGGGTCGATGGTATCGACGAACCTGTAGCGACAGTTTTGTCTTTAAGTGTCGTTGTAGCTCCACCAGTCGATAGTATCGACTTTATGGTCGATAGTATCGACACACTTCTCGCCAGCAACCTGATGGTATCTCGATACCATCGACATCCCTGTCGATAGTATCGACTTTCTTTTGGTCCTTGTGGCTGGCAACCTGTGGTCCGGTCGATGGTATCGACCACCGTCGATGGTATCAACGGCAGCAAATACTTGTTTTTCCTGAAATTAACACACGGAACCACATAAATCCACACAAAATATATTCTTTTAATAATTAATACTCTAAATGATCGAAATAAGGGAATTTGACATAAAAGAGTAGCATAGACCAAAGTAAATGAAATATGCAACATTAACCATGAAAATGACTAATTAATGCATAAAACACCTATCAAATAAGTCTATAAATGCGAATCAAAATCATCGCATCAGTGATCAATCATAGATAATACAATTAAGATTCCATTGCTATATTCCAAAGCAACGGATTATATTAAATCAAGATATGCATATGCATAGAGCTAACAATAGGATACTCTTGAGTCGTAAATAATTGAGATTTAGCCCTCCAAAATAAAATAAAATCAAAAGATGGGACGAAGTTAAACAAAGTCATAGAATATGAAAGGTGGATTTGGAATCATTGTCTCCTCCTTCTTGGACTCTAGTTCCTCCAAGGATAGCTACGTGGATTGACTCTAGATGAGATGCCTTCATTCTGGAATGGGATGTGTGGAAAATGAATAAGAGGCCTTCCCACAGGAGAGATACCTCTAGGTTGTTGTCCAATGTCAGTTTATATAAGTGGAATTAGGGCACCTTTTCTCTATGGATCCTCATATTTTCCTTGTCCTAATCAAGGATGTAAGATAAAAGTTGGTTCCACTGACTGAATTTGATGCCATCGACTTCTCCCCATTATTGCACATTACACTTCCAAATCTCTATGCCACTAACGGTGGTAACGAGTGCTTTTTGATTCTCCCCCTCAATTGTTCTGGATCCTTCCTTTCTTTTTGTTGGTTCATATCCTCCTCGGCTTAGTTCTACTGACTTTTGATGGTGTTATCAACTTTTATTCTCATTTGATTGCTCATGTTTGCAAATTAAACAATAGTATATTAGGAAAAAATAACATAAAGAAACTCCAGCCTAAATATTTGTAAAATGGATAATATTAATGCACAATCGATAATTCACATAATTTAGTAAAAAAATTCATATAACACATGATTATGTGAGAAATCATCCTTAAATCATGCCTAAATAAGCCCTAATTTTGGTATAAAAATCTTGTGCATAAAATATCCATATCTTGAATGTTACAGCCCTCGAGCAACACTACTTTGAATATGGTTGAAAATATCAAAAGATAGACCCATATGTAAATTGAATCACTCTAATCATCCCTTATCAAAGGTCCGAAACCAATCCTCTTCAACAATAGAGCAAATAACTACTATACAAGTGACCAACTATGAAAAACAAGATGTTGAATTTAAACAACTTAGCATATAAATGGGTTGAATCATAGATATATCATGGAAAGTATAAGTTGTACTATGTTCATCACAAGATGTTACTATCTAAAATGCTCTATTAAAAAAAATCCTACCATGGATGCCAACTTCCTAAATATGCTTGAAAGAAGGAAATAAATATACTTTGTGGTGTACCATGTAAAGAAGTTGGTAAATAAAATGGATGGCTTGAAAATAGAAACCACACCTAATCCAAGTAAATAATGCAAGAGAACAAAGATCTTCTAACTATATGAAGGATGGAATGAAAATTTAGTGTGTCCTACTACAACTATGTTTGGGGGAATGATGAACATTATTAATGCCTTATCCTAATGATGTGTGAAGGTGGAAGGTGACCTAACATAGAATTCCACTATCATATTCCTTATACTAGAAAGATATGATTTATTTTCATCCTTTTTCCTCCACTATCTTTTTTTTTAATTTTTTCCTTGTATTTTCTTTGTAAGAGAAATTAGCCACACAAAATTGATGTATAGACTAGAGCTTTTCACAAAATTGGAGTGAGCATATTTTAAATTTTAGCTCTATGTATTCAGAAAAAGATGTGAAAAACATAAATTGTAACCATATGAATGAAATGATGAAATAAAGAATGCAACTATATGGAGGTGGTTATGCAAACTAAATTAACATCCCAGAAGGTGCACCTCCTTTTTAGGGAGACCATCACTAAAGACTCTGTGGTTAAGAATGCTCAACTTAGAGTAGTATTAGGATGAATGACTACTCAAGAAGTTTATCCTGACTAGCGTGTGACTGAGGACAAATCGTGCAATTAAGTATAGTGGTGCTCTCTGGGGCCAGTTGCCATTCATGAAACTCCAGTAGATCCTAGAACTATGGGCCCAGGTGTTACAAATGGTATCAGAGTCATTACGCCTCCAATAAGTGGGGCACACTTGGGCATGTCGCATGTCAATATTGAGTCTTGCGATCTAGGAAAGTTGGAAAATGCTTTCCATGGTGATGTAGCCACCCTTGTGTTGGTATACCATGATTGAGAGTTGGGTGTTCGTGGGCCATTCTGGGTCTTCTCTAAAATGGGGCAATACTATGAGTCCATATTGTTGAGCCTTGATGAAGACGTTAAGATTCTATGTGGGGAAAAATAACTATGTCGTTAAGTGTGTTGTGTCCAAATTAGTCTAGGATGGGTGACCAGACAGGAAGTTTATCATATCTTGTTCATGAGTGAGGAGAAAGAGTGCAGTTAAGGCTTTTGGTGGTCTGTGGGGCCAGTCGTCATTCTTGAAACTCTACTACGGCCAAGGACAGTGGGCCCAACTATTACACTAACACATATAATTTAAGTACTAATGCAACAAATATTTTTGTATTTCCTGATTCAAGACTAAATTGTATACTAGTTATCTTGATCAGATGAAATCGAGAAGAGTAAAAGATGACTGTAACAAGCATGAAATCTATGTTGGTGATGAAATGAATTGAGATGACAATGGATGAGATTGAGAGACTAAGACCTACACACTCTTCCTAACCATGATATGTCTCTCTTTTATTAATTTAATATGAAAAAGTGATCCAAAATCTTATTTTCAATTAACATAAAAGGTCAAGCTAATGCTTGGTTAGATCAGATGCAAACATCATCTTATATCAAAAAGTAAGGGTAGTCTTAGATGTTAAGTTTTCCATTTATGCCTTTAAATTAAAAAATTCCCTAAATTACTCATGTAGAATACTCCTAAATAAGAAAGATCAAACTGAAAATATAAGGGTACACAAAGATCAAAACTTCAACTGATTCATATGAGAAGTTTTTTAAATCCATGTTTTACCCTAGATAGACGTGGATACATGTAAGAAAATTAAGATTGCAAGAATAAAAAACTTGCTAAGATATAGAAGCAAACTAAGATACAATTAAACATAAGAAAAATAAGAATAGATAGATGCAAGATAAATGGATGCAATCCAGATATTATTTAATAACCTCGAAGCTTGAAGTCTAAAGTGTCCTCATAATAAAAAACAAAGTTAGATATGGAACATATGTTCACATATAGGCTTGCGGGGGAAAGAATGTTCCCGACGACATGTTGGGGTCTTTTGGGTAGAATGTGTTGGTTTATGCAGGTGGGTCAGACATCATGGATGGTGGTCGTCGGTAGACATGGAAACACCCCTATCTTGAATAGTGTTCATATTGCTAAGTGTAACCCATGTGTTGAAAATCCTAGTGGAATTTCTCTTGAATACTTAGGAGAAGGCACTTGATGTTGAACATGGCCTTCTAATGCGTGAAAATTTATCCCTGATTTTAGAAGATCCTATTGTACTTGGGGTGAGTTGAGTCATCAACTTTTGTTTCTACTACTTTGTTTTTTGAATGGTATTTAGCATTCGATACATGCCTCCAATAAAATGGGTCACATGTGACAAAGTCAGGGTAGAAGATGAAGCATAGTAGGCATGCAACCTATGTTGTAGCTTCCTACCAGTCGCTCATGGTAGAATTGCTACCTCCTCGATCTCTCTGTTATTTTCCTCACTGGCTTACTTGTAGGTGTCTGTCTCTTTCACATATTTTTCTTAAAACCACACACCATTAAGGTCAGTGATGTTGATGATGGGGTCTATAAGTTTCGTTGCACCCATGTTGGATATTGCATGGATGATACCTACAAGCTAATCAAGAAGAATGGCACTACAAAATGCCTAAATTCATGATACCCCTTTGATTCTATGAACTACAGACCAGATAGATCAATGTTGATATGAATGAAAAGTCCCATGATGAGACTGCCAAAATGGATAGGTAGCTTCTTTTCTTGCATTTAGTGATTGAGTGTGCATGTTCAAGGAACAATGTGCCCAAGTTGATCTTCTCTTTTCCCAATGAGAGTAACACCCAAAGCATGCCCATGACCTTGGATTGAACCTTCCCTTGGCATTGAGTAGACCTAGAAATAGGGTGTTCATCAGGAGTTAGTTAAGAATGCGAGCAAAGGGGTTCTTGATGTTAGTGATAAAAGAGTGATACCACCCGACCTTGTTATGAGATGAGGCTTTCATGATCTTACACCATCCCCTGGAGTGGCTGAAATTGACGTGGCATTCTCTCTCTATTGTAAGGAATAGGATCCAAGAGGGGATTCACTCCTTACTCAATTTGAGGAATAAATCCATCTAAAACACACATCCTAACAAGTATGCAGGAATAGGTGTATTTTCCTATCTCAAATGAATGGCATAAAAACCATAGTACAAAAGTGGAAATAAATGTAATAACAAAACTCATTTTCATAAGATTGCATAAAAATATACAACTCGGGTTTAAAAGAAAGAAAAAAATTCCTCACCAGGTACATGGATGTCCAAACTATCTTAATTCTATCTCCCATGAGTCGAGTCCACTAATCCAAGTTCATGTCATCATGTCAGATCTTCAAGGTCCTTCACCTAAGGAGTTGGAATCATACCTTATGAGATAAGCCAAAGTAGATGTTGTCAGCATAAAAGTTGAAATGTACATGTAAATATGAATTGAGAAATTTCCGGTGAAAAGGACATTAATATGTTGGATCTGGGGCTCTAGACAAGGGGGTGAATAGATCTTCAAAAATTCTCACAAGATAGA
Source organism: Alisma plantago-aquatica (assembly GCA_963693085.1). Taxonomy (NCBI): domain Eukaryota; kingdom Viridiplantae; phylum Streptophyta; class Magnoliopsida; order Alismatales; family Alismataceae; genus Alisma; species Alisma plantago-aquatica. The sequence continues at coordinate 411,882,020 of OY856415.1, read as the reverse complement.
TCTGACCTTCAAATTATATTAATCAAAACCAATATCTTAAGTGAAATTTGAAGTCCTAACTAACAAGCATAGCAAGGATGAGAGAAAATGAAACAAGCACTTGGACAAGGTTGTTTACAGTGGTTCCACTCTCCAAACTAGGAGAGAGTCAATCCACTACCTAGAGAGGTCAACCTCTAGGACTTTGCAAGTGCTTCCCTCTATATATTCACCAATAAGAGTTACAATATAAGAACCACCAAAGGACTTACTTATAAAATACAAAGATTCTTCAACCTTACCAAGGACTTACCCACTTAGCAAGAGTCTTCCGCCTTCTTCCAAGAACTTACCTAATCTTGCAAAAGTCTTTGGCCTCTAAAGGTTTACCTACTCTTGCAAAAGTCTTCAGCCTTCAATGGATTACCCACTCTTCTCGGATCTTTAGCCTTTGCCCGCTTCTTCACCTAGAGAATATCTTCACCTCTTATTCAACCTTACAAAAGAACAACAACAACTCCACCTTCACTCGGAGTAGCTTGCTTCACCTTTTCTTCTTTGAGGGAAGGGGTAAGGAAGATGGAATGGAATAAGATATTTAAAAGCACAAGGAAGTAACTCTCTTACAACTGGCCTAAACTCACTCATAATCATGAAATACTATGTAAGTGAGAGAGAGAAAGGGGCTCAACGAGTTGCAAAAAACTCAACTATAGTAAGGACTTAGAATAAAATAAATGAGAAAACTTGGATTGAAATCCAAGGGGTCCTATTTATAGATTGGGGTGTTCCCTTGAGCGTGGGATCACTGAAGGAAAAAATATAGCCTTTTCTCATCTTAGTTACAAGTCATATCATCAATACAAGTGTAACGACCCCGCCTCCCGGTAACCCCCAATTAAGGGAGACCCGAAGGTCAGAGCCGTTATTCAAATAACAGGATCAAAGGTTCGACAAATAAGCAATAATAATTATGAAATTCTACTAACTAATTGGAATTTGGTATAAAATTAAAACTTTACTTACCTTTGAAAACTTTGTAAATCTATCTATCTAGAGCTTGAATTATCCTATCTAATCCTCCTTGCACTTTATTTATTATTTCCACAATGTGTCACTTTACTGTTTGTTCTTTCAATTGTTGTTCCTAAAACAACGAAAAACAAAACATCGGTCAGTATATCGAAATATAGTGGTATGTGGGAACAACCAAAAACTTGCAAATATGGCTAACAATTAAATAAACACAATCAAATTAAGTTAAAAAGCCAATTTACACTTCTGTGTATGACATTCTCCACCGCTTTTTCCCTAACCCTGGCATATCCACCTTAGGGTTTCCTTTTCCAATGACTTAAGGCCACCTTCTCAATCCCAAGCTTGGTGCCTAGGGGTCACCACTCATGGTGCCCACTAGTCATGCAATATCATAGGCTACCTTCTCATTCCCGAGCTTGGTGCCTGGGGTCATCACTCAAGGTGTCCATTGGTCTACCCATCTGGGCCTGACCTTTGGCATCATCCATTAGGGTGGCATGTGGGTACGAGAATACATACTTCTATTTTTAATGTGATAATCATAGTGACTTTATGATTTGCAAGTATGAACATCAAACAGATAATTTGCATTCAATGTGATTAATCATCTGGAAAATCCTCAGGAAACTAATGTGGTTATCCATAATTAACCACATACCTGATCTGACAATTTGAACAGAAATAACCATGCAAATAAGAATCCAAGAAAGCAAGCATTTTCAACAAGATCCTGAAATAATTATACAATTTCCTTTTATTACTCATGTCACTAAGATCTATTAAATCTAGCTCTCTTCTTAGGATTTCTAGTCCACTTTTAGGGTTCCCATTGTAATTAGGGTTTCCCTTCATTTTAAACCCTAATTGATCACAAACCCTAATTATCTCAACATCTAATCTTCAGTTTCAAATTTAAGGCATAATTAACCATTAAATAACCCCATTAAGCCTCTTTTCTTAAAGCTACCATTTTTATCCTTTTTAACCCATGACAAATCTATTATACACATTTATCATCAATTCATAATCCATTATAATCCAAAACACATAAGAACTCGATTTGCCATTAATTCCACCTTTTATTCATGAGAAAACCCTAATCACCACATTTAGGGTATTTACCCAGAAATTAGGAACTTTAATGCTCGATACAGCATATTCCAACTTTAATCATGAAATTAATCAATTAAAGCCATTAATAGTCGAATTAATCAACATTAGGGTTTCAAGGCCCATTAAAGTATATTCATTTATATGAAACTCCAAATTAACTAATTATATGCAAAGTTCATCCTTTTTCTTCCTAATGTTCCTTTTTATCATTAACAGGCTAATATCCACTTTAATCAGCTATTAAACCCTACTAATAACATTAATTATATAAAACTAGGGTTTCTTTAATCATCATTACATTAAAGTTAATAACTTCCTTTACTTTTCGAATTGCATTGGGAATTAGGCTTCAATTTTATTTTTATTAGATTCCCCTCATTTTTCAGAGCAATTTTCATATTTTGTATGTTCTCATCGGAGCTACCAATATTTATCTATGAATTTTGCATTAAATCACTTACTTGGCCAATAGCAAGTTGCCACGTGACTCCTTCCATGCAACATGCTCGCCCAAAAGGAAGCATAACCAAATGTCTGTTATGCCCTCATTTAAGTCAGTTAACGATGTAGCCCACAGAGGGTAAATTCATCCAACGCCACCTTGGCTCCTTCTTCCTCGCGAACAGCCCAGGCCGCCACCCTAGTTGCTTGCCTACAGTGCTTCGTGGCCTTTCTTCCACCTCCTCGAGGCTCATGCCTTGCTAGGGTCTCTTCCCTACCTCCGCCCCACCCTATCGCAGCCAGCCATGCTGTAAAGAATGAGCACGACGTCTGAATATGCGTGAGGTTCTCCCCGAGTTGCAGCCGCACCTGCTGCAGGTTTGAAGATCTCCGGCAAGGACTGCGGGTAGACGAAGGCACACAATAGGTAGCTAGCCCTTCAGGGTTTGTCGTGGAAGGTCCCTACTTCTAATAGAACCATAACGACACCCCTTGTTTCCCTAGAACATCGATATACCCTCTTGGTTAGGTTTTAGGCGCAAAGAAGAAGAAACGAAGAGAAAGATGCATGAAATCTCCTAGGCTCGAGGCCCTGGATCCAACCCTTATATAGGGAAGGATGAAAACGTCCCATTGTGGTTAACCACAGGGAAAAGAAGTCCCCTTAGCCTACTTTCCTTGTTTAGGTGCAACTCTCTTCTTAAATCTATTCCTTCTGTATTAGTATCCCTTGGTTACTAAGGAAACTATTCATTGAAAGGGAAATCCGAAAATTACATGTTTTAATCTTCTTGTGCTCGACTTTTAATCCATATGAACGAAATCCTATTTTCCTTTAATAGCAATTTCTGTATTTTTAGTAATACCATGTAATAAATTAATTGTATACTCACATTATCTTCTTATTTTGCTATTTTTGGTATTTTATCTTTCTTTCCTCTTTATTGGGGTTCCTCAAAATCCAAGAAACTCTAATATTTTGAAATCCTTTTATCAGATACTCATTATCCTTCTAGATGCATCTAAATGCATTATTCTTCATTATTTCTCATTATCTTGTTTATTTCTTATTAAAATATATTTTTTGAGGATTTATCTTTATTTCCCTTTTATTTTCCTATTGGTATTCCTTTTATCATAAGGAATTCTTGGGATAAGAAATTCCACCAAGGATCACTCAATTATACTTCTTTTTACTTATTTTCCACAATTCATCAATATTTTCAATTTCTTTCTTAATAAAGGAATACTTAACTGATCTTTTCTTTTCTTTTTACATTATCTTTGCAACTTTGGACTCCTTGGGACCCAAGGAACCCATGTGGCACGAAATCCATCTTTAGATTAAGTTCTTTTGCCTTCTAAAGGTTTCCACACCTTTCTTTTCTCAAAAACTCGATTATTCATTTTCTTTAATTGGATTTCCTCGTTATTGGGCCCAATAGCCAATAAAGCCCACAACACAATCATCAAGGTTATTGTAAACGAAATCCATTTATTCGAAACAAATTATATCTTTATTTTTTCAAATATATTTTATGTGAGAAATTACATTTCTCACCCAAATGAACCCAAAATTGGGGTTTAACATCCTTCCCCTCTTATAAGAATTTTGCCCTCAAAATTCCATCAAGCAAGCAAACAAACAAGATAATCCTTTCATGTGTTCATCTTTGCTCCTATGTGGCTTCACCCTTTCCATGGTGCTTCCCAAGAACCTTCATCATCTCATATTCTTCCATCTGAGTTCTTTCTTACCTTGGTATATCGTACCCTCATGGGTGACTCAGGACATTTTAGCCTTTCAAAATCTAAATAGGTTCAGGGCTCAACACATGGCTTAGGTACCTCACATAGTGCTCTAGATCGGGCTTATGGAACACAATACACATCATGTTATCCTGAGGGTCGAGGCTAAACACAACCATCTCCACCAATCCATCTTAAATGGACCCATATATCGGGGACTCAGCTTCCTCAACTGTAGCTTATAAGGGTCGGATTTTCACATCACATATTCTCCCACAGTGAACTGCATGTTAGTCTACTTTGCATCAGCTTGTGACTCATGTTACCACTTGGCTCTCTCTCAGCCATTGCATGATCAAAGCGACTTCATCTGCTCACACTGTGGTTCTTTTCTGACCTTCGCGAGGCCACCTTCACCAACATCATCTTAATGAAGTGGTGACTGAAAAAACCTCTCCATAAGACTTCTTGCATCCCGATAAAGGCTATGGTGGTTAACATCACATCTTAAGAACTGTCTCTATGTATCACCCTAAATGAGCACACATGCTCTCATCAGACCCTCTAGTCTGGATCATACTATTCATTAGTATGGGGTGATAAACTGTACTATCATCAATTTCTTCATGCATCCACTTCCACCTCATGGAAGTGAACCTTGGTCATACCCAAGAACTTTTTAAACTTGCATCATGAGGTGGTTGAACCATCTTTCTCTCTTAAGTGGTTCAACCGAATCTGTCCCTTGATAGTACTCCTTTCTTTCTCATGTCGTCTAGGTAAGGCAATCTACCATAACTCATATTACATCTTGATCTTTCCTGTTCAAGGGGAGACTTACCACAACACCCATAGTGGTGAACTCCCATTCCCTCTCGGGGACTCTTTATCCTCTATGTCAAAGCACTGGGTTACTGGTGTTCATCCTCCACCCCGGCTTGCATGGCCACATGCTACATGCGACTTCATATTAAGCATTCAAATTCTACTATCACCTACTATCTTTGTAGTATCACAGTGTATGGTGATCTTTAAACCATGATCTCCTATATGTCATGATTCCTCAAGATCGATACTACAAAAACTCTGAACCACTCTTATCAGGATTTTATTACCTTCCTATCCAAAGAAGTGTATCTCAGGTTCTATCACCATCCTTTCACTACATCAAGGACTAAACTGGCTAACCAATCATATCTTGTTACATCTGTGTGTTAGCCAAAACTCATCTTCTTTCCAAACTTAGGGTTAGTCGAACAACCTCAACCTCTTCTAGCCTCTATCTAAACTAGGCATCTATATCTCAACCAGAGCATTCATTACCACTTCACCTCCTTAGGTGTCAGGTATTGTAGAAGACATACACCTCCACATATTTCACTTATCATCTCATCTCAAGCTCTATGTTTGTCTTCATCAAGAAACTTTGAGCTTATCCTCATTGTGATTCAACTCAACTTTGCAAATTACACATAGCTCATGATAAAACATCCTCACAAGATGATTTCCTTAATATTCTTAGTGGTTTTAAACCGTCCATGTATCATTCACTCCATAAAGGTATGTTATCATTTCTATCTTCATACCCAGTAGCAACATTCCAACTTCCATCATCTTTTATCCTTGGTGTAAGGCATGCATATTGTCCTATCTCTCACTCCCATAACAAGAAGAAATAAGCATTTGGCTACAGTCCAAATACATAGTTCTTCATGTTCCAAGAGTAGAGATGATACAACCCACCTTGCCAGTACACTTTAAAATCTAAGTTGAAACGTGCCACCTATGTCACAAACATCATGATATCAAAATTACTTTCATGGAAAACTGGTCTCAACCCTACTTGGTCTAAACACAATCCTTGGCCGTCTCCTCAAGGTCTATACGGTGCCGACACTTTTTGGGTCATCACTTTTCCCTTACTCATCAAGAGAGTGCCCTACTCATCTGGCCTTTGGGTCCCATGAGTTCATGAAGGTGATCAATCTCCTAACCCATGGCCCTAAGACAATGATAGTTGTTACCTCCCGACCTTATGGTCATGTGCAACTAGGGTATTAGGAAACTCCTTCTTCCATCGGTCTTAACCCTACCTGACCCTAGGATAGACTTAGGATTCCATTATAGTACATGTCTGACTTAAAACCTTACCCAAGCCTTCATCATCTCTCTCTGCATTCTTGAATGACTTTCATCCCTTCATAGGGTCATGGCAACCTGCCTACCTTGGTCAGGCCCCATACTGGTTATCTCCATGGTAACACATCCACATGGACTTAGAGATGGTTATCTATGGGTCTACAGGTTCATTCTCATACCATGTACTTTTCACTTAGCTTCTCAAGATCCTTGGAGACCTCTTTGGGTCTCCACAAACCCACAAACTGGTACACACCTTACCAAAGGGTCCCTCTCCCAGGATGGGAGGAAACTAAAACTCTTGACAACAAGGTCACAAACATCCTTATGGTTTACATTCACATGAACATGCCTAACCCAGCAGCTACTAAGGCACAAGCAGGTCACCTATTATACCATGCTAGGTCATACTTGTTCTCTTTCCTCAACATTAGGTCAACTTAGTTGGGAGGGGTCCATCAAACCTACCTTTAACCTAAGGGGTTTCCTTTACCTCTACACATGAGGAGTACCATGCTTGAAACTATAGAGACTCAAATCTCATCAGGAGCATCAGATACACTGCTTCCCCTCTTAGGCCTAGGAACCCTAGGTTCTTCTTTGGATATCCAACTGCATGCTCAAACTCTTAACCACGAATCAAACATGTCCAAGGTATGTCATGTAATCCCATGATCCTTTTATATAAGAAATACCTCAGAGTCAAGTCCTCTTCAAGGACAACCAACTAGGTATAAAGCCTCACAACCGGTTACTTAAACCCCTTCAAGGTCTAAATCACTCTTTATCTCATCCAACAAGTAATCACTTATACCCTAGGTATTAGAAGCATCATCCTCCCTCTAAGGTTTGGTTCCTCTAAAGACAACCAAGATATCATCAGCCTTTAGGTATCAAACATAAGGCAACCACTATCATCCACTTAGGTCGCATCATCCTCTACTATCCACTATTCCTAAGTCTCAGAGCCTAAGCTTCCAACCTTCTTGCTTGAGTCCTGCTTTCCTCTCTAGAACTAACTCTACATCCAACCTTACTACCAGATGTTCTTTCTCCATGAAGGATCAAGCTTTACTAGCATACCTTCACATGTGTGAAGCATATGCTCGAACTTAGGTTTGCTCGATATCATTCATAGCCCTTTATGCTTATTCCATGATCCCTTAACCAGGGTTTCATCAAGCTATACCCTACTTGACTAAGCCCATAGGGTAACTATAGGTTCTCTTCTAACCTCATCCTTGAAGGAGCTATGCTTCTCTCTAGCATGTACAACTCTCACTCCAGGTCCGGTCGCCAAAGGTACTAGGTCATCTACCCTTTTATGGCATTCCAAAGGCATGTCCAACCAAACACTCGGTCAACCATGACATCTAACTCATCATGTCATCTCTCTCTCTAACCTTCACTTAGGGTTAGGGTTAACATCATCCTCAAAGAATGTGCTAGGTATCTACTTTTAATGGAGGTCTCTATCTCCAAGACTAACTCTCTGTACTCATCCTCTGCCAAGGAGGTCTATCCTCATCACAACTCGTGTCATACAACCTAAGCATGTATCTATTCTTTAGTTTATGCTTAATCTATTAATATTATGTCCATGACATCTTATTTACATGCTTTTCATTAATTTGGTGGAGGATTCCTTAGTCCTTATTAACATCACCCATACCTCAAGACGGTGAGGAGAAGCGAGAAAACCCTAATCCTTAAGGTCCTTAATAGAATTTGAGTTGAGAAGGGAAGAACGAGATCAGAGATTCCTAAAGGTATCTTATTTCGAGTCATATCCTAAGACATTGGCCAGGCAGTCACACAATCTGGGAGTCCTCATATTCCGACTAGTGGTGCGGAGGAAAATATTGCTAGCCCCCAGAAGTGATCCTTTTCTAGACACCTCAATCTTTTGGACACTCATCTAATAACTCCCTTGGTTCTATGGAATTTGTAAAATTTAATAATTATTAATGATTAGGAACCTAAGCTCTGATACCAATTGTAACGACCCCGCCTCCCGGTAACCCCCAATTAAGGGAGACTCGAAGGTCAGAGCTGTTATTCAAATAACAGGATCAATGGTTCGACAAATAAGCAATAATAATTATGAAATTCTACTAACTAACTAGAATTTGGTATAAAATTAAAACTTTACTTACCTTCGAAAACTTTGGAAATCTATCTATCCAGAGCTTGAATTATCCTATCTAATCCTCCTTGCACTTTATTTCTTATTTCCACAATGTGTCACTTTACTGTTTGTTCTTTCAATTGTTGTTCCTAAAACGCCGACAAATAAAACGTCGGTCAGTATATCAAAAATATACTGGTATGTGGGAACAACCAAAAACTTGAAAATATGGCTAACAATTTAATAAACACAATCAAATTAATTAAACAAGCCAATTTACACTTTTCCGTATGACATTCTCCACCGCTTTTGCCCTAACCCTGGCATATCCACCTTAGGGTTTCCTTTGCGAATGACTTAAGACCACCTTCTCAATCCTGAGCTTGGTGCTTGGGGGTCACCACTCATGGTGCCCACTAGTCATGCAATATCTTAGGCCACCTTCTCATTCCCGAGCTTGGTGCCTGGGGTCACCACTCAAGGTGTCCATTGGTCTACCCATCTGGGCCTGACCTTTGGCATCATCCATCAGGGTGGCATGTGGGTACACGAATACATACTTCTATTTTTAATGTGATAATCATAGTGACTTTATGATTTGCAAGTACGAACATCCAACAGATAATTTGCATTCAATGCGATTAATCATCCAGAAAATCCTTGAGAAACTAAGGCGGTTATCTATAATTAACCACATACTTGATCTGACAATTTGAACAGAAATATCCATGCAAATAAGAATCCAAGCAAGCAAGCATTTTCAACAAGATCCTGAAATAATTATACAATTTCATTTTATTACTCATGTCATTAAGATCAATTAAATCTAGCTCACTTCCTAGGATTTCTAGTCCACTTTTAGGGTTCCCATTGTAATTAGGGTTTCCCTTCATTTTAAACCCTAATTGATCACAAACCCTAATTATCTCAACATCTAATATTCAGTTTAGATTTAAGGCATAATTAACCATTAAATAAGCCCATTAAGCCTCTTTTCTTAAAGCTACCATTTTTATCCTTTTTAACCCATGACAAAGTCATTATACACATTTATCATCAATTCATAGTCCACTATGATCCAAAACACATAAGAACTCGATTTGCCATTAATTCCACCTTTTATTCATGAGAAAACCCTAATTACCACATTAAGGGTATTTATCCACAAATTAGGAACTTTAATGCTCAAAATAGCATATTCCAACTTTCATCATGAAATTAATCAATTAAAGCCATTAATAGACGAATTAATCAACATTAGGGTTTCAAGGCCCATTAAAGTATATTCATTTATATGAAACTCCAAATTAACTAATTATATGCAAAGTTCATCCTTTTTCTTCCTAATGTTCCTTTTTATCAGTAATAGGCTAATATCCACTTTAATCAGCTATTAAACCCTACGAATCACTTTAAGCATATCAAAATAGGGTTTCATTAATCATCATTACATTAAAGTTAATAACTTCCATTACTTTTCGAATTGCAATCGGAATCAGGCTTCAATTTTATTTTTATTAGATTCCCCTCATTTTTCTGAGCAATTTTCATAATTTGTATGTTCTCATCGGAGCTACCAATATTTATCTATGAATTTTGCATTAAATCACTTACTTGGCCAATAACAAGATGCAACGTGACTCCTTCCATGCAACATGCTCACCCAAAAGGAAACATAACCAATTGTCCGTTATGCCCTCCTTTAATTCAGTTAACGATGTAGCCCGCGGAGGGTATATTCGTCCAGCGCCACCTTGGCTCCTTCTTCCTCGCGAACAGCCCAGGCCCCCGTCCTAGCTACTGGCCTGCAGTGCTTCATGACCTTTCTCCCACCTCCTCGAGGCTCGTGCCTTGCTAGGGTCTCTTCCCTACCTCCGCCCACCCTATCACAGCCAGCCATGCTGCAAAGCATGACAAAGACGTCTGAATATGCGTGAGGTTCTCCTCGAGTTGCTGCCGCACCTGCTGCAGGTTTGAAGATCTCCGACAAGGACTGCGGGTAGACGGAGGCTCGAAAGAGGTAGCTAGCCCTCCGGGGTTTTTCTTGGAAGGACCCTACTTCTAATAGAACCATAACGACACCCCTTGTTGCCCTAGAATAGTGATATATCCTCTTGGTTAGGGTTTAGGAAGAAAGAAGAAGAAAAGAAGAGAAAGATGCACGGGATCTCCTAGGCTCGAGGCCCTAGATCCAACCCTTATATAGGGAAGGATGGAAACGTCCCATTGTGGTTAACCACAGGGAAAATAAGTCCCCTTAGCCTACTTTCCTTGTTTAGGTGCAACTCTCTTCTTAAATCTATTCCTTCTTTATTAGTATCCCTTGCTTATTAAGGAAACTATTCATTTAAAGGAAATCCGAAAATTATATGTTTCAATCTTCTTGTGCTCGACTTTTAATCCATAGGAACGAAATCCTGTTTTCCTTTAATAGAAATTTCTTTCTTTTTAGCAATACCATGTAATACATTAATTGTATACTCACATTATCTTCTTATTTTGCTATTTTTGGTATTTTATCTTTCTATCCTCTTTATTGGGGTTCCTCGGACTCCAAGAAACTCTAATATTTCGAAATCCTTTTATCAGATACTCATTATCCTTCTAGATGCATCTAAATGCATTATTCTTCATTATTTCTCATTATCTTGTTTATTTCTTATTAAAATAGTTCTTTTTGACGATTTCTCTTTATTTCCCTTTTATTTTTCTCATTTGTATTCCTCTTATCATAAGGAATCCTTGGGATACGAAATTCCACCAAGGATCACTTAATTATACCTCTTTTTACTTATTTTCCACAATTCATCAATATTTTCAATTTCTTTCTTAATAAAGAAATACTTAACTGATCTTTTCTTTTCTTTTTACATTATCTTTGCAACTTTGGACTCCTTGGGATCCAAGGAACCCATGTGGCACGGAATCCATCTTTGTATTAAGTTCTTTTGCCTTCTAGAGGTTTCCACACCTTTCTTTTCTCAAAAACTCAATTATTCATTCATTAATTGGATTTCCACGTTATTGGGCCCAATAACCAATAAAGCCCACAACATAATCATCAAGGCTATTGTAAACGAAATCCATTTATTCAAAACAAATTATATCTTTATTTGTTCAAATATCTTTTATGTGAGAAATTACATTTCTCACCCAAATGAACCCAAAATTGGGTTTGTAACAACAAGTGATTACGAAAACCATCTAAGGTCATTTGGAGTAATATCCCAAAACACACATTTTCATTACTTTTGATTTGAACTTGAACAAGCTAGGGCTTGTGTAATTTGATCCTTTTCATGTACCTAAAGCCTGAAATTGATCTTTAACAAATATATTAGATACATAGGAATGGAATGGTTAAGTCATTATCAAAATATGGACAATGTATAACTCTCAAGTCAACATTCTCCCCATTTTTGACAATGACAAACCATTCCTCAATCATATTGAAAAGGATATGTGAAGTTATACCTTTGCCTTGTGAATTACAAGGGGATTCATTTATGAACAATGTGAATTGCTCCCCCTTAATCTATGCTTACTCTAAGCTACAGATTTAGTCTATCTACACAAAGAAACATGACATATATATACTATGTGGTGCTTTAGCAAGTCACATGATGAAGTATATGATGAACAAGAAAAGGATCACATAGGCAATAAAATAAATATGGTTGAGCTTCAAAACATTAAACTTCTCTCCCACTTTTGACATTATCAAAAAGGAAGGGGGTAGATAGCATAGAAAGAGGTCTTCTCCAAGCACAACGAAGCATACATATGCAATCTCAAAAGCATACGCCAGATAAAGATGAGAGAAACAAACAATCTAATTCATAATCAAAATATGGTAAACAAGGAACCAACTCATGAGATATAGTAAATCAAAGAGTAAGTGTGCAGAAGACTAAGATTACAACCCAGAAAGCATGTTCTCAAAAAACAACTACAAGCCAAATGATGAAAGCTAGATGATAAAATAGTACAACTCAAAAAATATGCCTAGATGTTTGTAATACAAAATATCCTAGAAAGATAGACATGATAAATAGCTAGACTAAAAACTAGAAAAACTAAACATCTAAGCTATCTATGTCCACATCTTCATCATCATCATCATCATCAACGTCAGAAGCATCTAGCTCAAAGCCATCATCTCCATCTAAAGGTATAGCAGAGAGAACAACTTTTCCTTCATCAACAGAGGCACCAGCAAAGCCATTAGAGCCATCATCATCATCCTCATCAGACTTTTCATCGACAACAACAACCTCCTCATCAGTCTAGTCTGGCATCTCCTCATCATCAAGAGAGCCAAAACCTCTACCGGGCCAATGGGCATTCTTCTCATCCCATGACATACCAAGAGCATGGAGCTCATTGGCCTGTGAGAAGGAAGGAGTAGAACAACCAAACTAGCAAGAAGAGTAGCCAAGGGGCCAATACTCAAAGGCAACACACTAGGAGAAAGTTCACCTTTAGCAAATGGTGTAGCTGTACAAGATGTAGGTGGAGGGGTAGGATAAAAGTGATCATATGCAAAGTTGCATAGCCACCTCCTAGGCAGGGCTGGTAGGTAGGGTAAGGGTGTGCACATGACATGTTCATGTTGGACATGATAGCATAGAGGTCTTGATGTTGATGCTCCTAAACCTGAAGTTTGTATGCTTGTTGATGCATCATGGGGCCCATAAGGGTTTCATTGGATACATGGAACGAGGCACGAGCAAGTCGGGTAGGCTGAGGTGGTGGAGGTGCACCGGTAGAGGTGGAGGTAGAGGCACCACGTGTAGTAGAGGATAAGATAGGAAGAAACTTCAAACGTGTGGTCTCACTGATGCAAACTCCTTTTCGGGAAGGTTTGTAGTGCAGCTCATAGAAAAGAGATTTCCCAATGGAAAGATGGAATAGACAACAAATCAGGGCTGGGTAGGGAGGGTGGGTTCCACGAGTGTTCTTTCCTGAGTCAAAGCTGGTCATATGATGGATAACATATCTATCCCACTTGACTCCTATGTTCTTCAAGTGACAATACATAATGACTGCAATGTTTTCTACAATTTTAGCATGCTTTTTCTTTGGATGAATATTGCAGTGAAAAACTAAGGCAAGTATGTGTCTCTTGAGGTCTAAGGAAGAGGAGGGAAGGGTGCACTTCTTCCTATATGGTAATTTGAGGATTCTTCAAGAAATTAAGAATACCAGGGAGAGTAAGATCATACTACTTGTAGAAGGTCTCAGGCTAGACTAGGTCAAAATACTCAGGATAGTCCTTATGCCAGGTGTCAGACACTTCAGTACCCAAAAAGATGTTCAGGGTATCCTCAGAGACTTAAAATTTCATCCCTACGATCATAGATGTGAGGACTACTTGAGTATTAGGTGTGGGTACAAGGGTGTCACAATGACAATGCAAATTTACATAGACTTCATGATTGGGTTTGGTGCTTGTGATGGAATTGTTATAGAAAATTTGACTTATCTAAATCTTTACATGTTGAGAAATGAATTACACTTGGAAAACTCATTTGCATTATAATTTAGTTATTTCTAAATAATCTTCATTGGTGATTTTTATACATATGTACCACCTCTCACATGTATTGGTTGATTGCAATCATAGGAATCAACCAGCACATAGGGTTTGTTAAATGGTCCTAGTTAAAACATGGTTTGTTTTATTTTTCTCGTTCATTATAGTCTTCCATTTCTTAGAGAAATGTGTTGAATTAACTTGCAAGCATGAATTCTTGTATGAGGATCCACATTATCGATCCCTCTCATGATCCACCATTATTCCACCATATCTTACCTCTCTCCCTCATGAAAAGACCTTATCCACCCTCCAAAATCTTGATGGGGCCAATCCTTCCTTCACTACATTTCTTCGTATCACCATTTTCCCTAGATACACAAGGGGCAATTGAGAAAGAAAAATGAAAAAGAAAAAAAATGTGCTCATATGTAATAGCAAAGAATAAGATGTTTTGAGAAGATGGGTGCTCTATGTAATATCACCCTAATCTATCCACATCCATGTTCTTCTTGATTGCATTCACATCGGGCTATAAAAATAAACCCTATCCCTCTTCCTTCACATAGACAAGTGGGTTATTTAGGGTGGACTGGAATATTGGAATGAATGAGTGTGAGTGAAAATACATCCATAGCTACTTTGGCCATTCCAACTATAAAATAGTTTACCAAGAGTAATATGAAGGGCATGTTTACTTATTGAGCCATTGTTGCCCTATCTAAATAGTTTGTATGCATAGTTCTTTGATTGGAATAGGGTTGTGAATGTATAGAGGAGAGAAGTATAATGTACATATCTAATCATAATAAAGTCTATATAGTCAATAACTACTGAGCTATATGCATTTTCCATTTGATTATTTAGAATATATAAGAGATATTGATTTAGAGCATACTTGATGACAAGCATGTTCTAAGATTGTGATCATGAGGAAGTTCTAAATTTTTTCATCATATTATGTCATCTTGTGTTTTATTTACATCAATATATTTAGAATCCTTATAATTTCTTAATAATTACCACATTATGCCAAATGTAGTTATGGATTTTTTTTTTCATTTTTGTATGTACTTTGACCGTTATATCATGGAAGGGAGAGACAAATGTTGATCCTAGAACTTTTTCAATCTTAGATATGCTCAAAGTGATGTCAAGATCACCCCAACCCACCCCAAGTAATCAGAGATAAAAGTGAAGAAAAGATATGCATGGAAGGCCAATTGAAGAAATTGAGTTTCCAAGAAAGCCCCCAAGACATCCAGGTATATCTCCATGGTGCTAATAGACCCCCAAACACATCGAAATCACATACTCTACAAGGATTCAAAAATTCTCCATCACGACCATATTCAACAAAAAAAAATCATGGAAGATGGATGCCACCATGGCAGTTCTACCTAAAATAGTCATTCCAGCTAGCCAAGTCCATGGCTATTCTCATGGCTAGAGCTCCATCCATCCTCCTCACCATGATTGTGGTGCCAACCATAGTCATTCTATCTTCATATCATCGCAACTCTAGTACCCACCATGGACATGCCACCTACATCCACTTTTTCTTTTTCATTTTCCTTCGATCCACCACCAAATTACAATGATTGTTTCCATTTACCGTGGTTATTCCACATCATATACCCCATAGTTGTGGTGGGAAAAATGAATTCTTTTCCCAAAACTTTAATCCACTTTTCCATTGCTTTACCATTTCTACTCTCATTTAAACCTAGACTTCCTAGTCCAATATGTAAACAGGAGTGAAAGATATATGACAAGGGTTAGCTCCCCTTTAAATTCAATTCTAGAACATGTCCCTCACGTACCCCATTATCTACCCACACATCACCTTCCACCCAAAGCCCAAAATTATTGGGTTTTGGCCATTCTCCACCCAATTTCCAATTTTCCACACTTATAGAGAGGTAGAGATCATCATTGCTACTACTAGAGAAGGAGAAGAAGACATCTAATATGGTTTCCATGAATATTACAATCTCTTTCTAATCCTTTCTTACACTTTCTTGTACCATGAGTTACCTAGTTCCTTTGAGGGAATATATGTAACTTAATAGCATGTTGGGAAATAATTTATGCAAAGCACTTCAAGTTTATAGGAGTTTGCTATGATTTTTCTTGTTATCATTTCCTATCTCTTTCTATGGTTATTGATGTACAAAAACAAATAAGGCATTGAGAAAAGAGGAAATATGAGGCTAGGAGATGAGAAAAATCCTGAATCAAACTAGTAAATCCTTAGCTACTTCCCTCTCTTCCCACCTATGTATGTATTCTATTAGATACAAGCATGATATCTAAGTATCTAGTTGTGGTTTTTGATGTACATGGCAAACAACACATTTATAGGTTGGACAGATGGTAATAAGGGGTGAAACACCCTATTGTACTCTTCATACCACCCCTTGACAACATGTGCATTAGGAGACTGACTCTCCTAGAATCCTATACATGAGTGGTCTTTGTTAGATTTTATCTATTACCTAGTCGATTAAGACTCTTCATGTTGAATATGAGGTGATAGACACTAGTTCCCCTCCACATAACTTATGCCACCAATGGCCAACTAATACAATGGAACTCTCCTTACTAACCCATAGTTGTTTGGTTTGATATCATGCCCGTTGGATGCATTTGCATTGATATGACCCTAACATGGTTTATAGATGCATAACCACAAATGTCCCAATACCTGTAATTACTTATTAAATTATAACTTTCTCAAATGGTTACTAGTTTTTTACTCGTTGAGTTAGTCGCTTATTTATTCTAGTTAGTCTTTGCTGGATACATTATATGTATGTAATGATTGCCCTTATTAGTTCAATTGGTTAATTGGTTATTTGTGTTCGTTTGTCTTTCTTAGATGATTGTTTCTCTTAGTTTCTAACTATGATTTCCCTTGTTAGTGTAGTATTAATTGATTGTTTTACTTGCTTGTTATATTGTTATGTCAATTGTGCTTAATTAATTAGAAGAATATGTATAGGATTAATCTAGATTTAAATTCATTCCCTCTTTATTCGCATTCACTCTTAGTATAGGTCCTTTTATGAACCTAGTAAAATGAAATATGCTCAAAATCCCCCATCTCACTATGTGGATTCGACCTCAACATGCCACATTCCTATACTACATCAGGATCACATGTGTCCGCTGATCATTTATATAGTGTGTTGACTAGGATGCTTGTATTTGACCAAGTGGAGTGATGAATCAACTCCCTCGTAACTATTTCCCCAATTTTTAAATTATTTTTGAAATTTGAGGAGACACACCGAGTCTGGGTGCAAACATGATGTGTCCCTTAGTAGTTTCCAAGATTCATGAATAATAATTGTTCCACATGAAGTGTCATAGGATCAGCATGTCATGTCAATTGTCTTCTTGAGTGACAATTCATGAGTTGAAAAATGTGTCATTGTTAGACATATTGTACTATGTTATGGCTGACTTGACCAATTTCTATTGAGGTGGGAAAATACATGCTTGAGGCAAGCATGCCATGTCTTTTGATGCCAACGTTAAATTTCTTCTCTATGGGTGAAAATGGCATGCTTTTGATGAAGCATGACATGTTAAAGGATAGGAAAACATTGTTGGTCATAGACAGTGACACAACATTTGTTGAAAGTGCACATCATGTTCAAGTGGGTGAAGGCTGAATCTAATGTTCTAAAATCCCCAAACTCTATGTTGGAGTTGCATGAGTCCTGGATGAACTCCATTTGGTGATATATACACTAATATACCTTCAACCAGTCAAGAAGAAAACAAAAAATAAAACTATATGTAGCCTTAATTAAATATTTGGACCAATTTATTAGGTAAAAGTGGGCATAAAGGTGATACAAACACATCCATCAAGATACAAGGAATATTCAGGAGTCGGATAAAGGTAAGAGGGTATTAAGATATATACACTTTATAATATGAGATAATAAAAGTGGTGGACTTAGTGAGGAAATGACTTATTTTACATGGTAGGAAGATGCCTTCGATGTTTTAATAGATGTGTAAATCGATCCAACAATGTTGTATTTTCCTACACCATGGGAAGGTAGATCCCAAGAAGATGGACTTCACCACCCAGGTGGACACTTTAATCAAGGCCTTATGGTTCATTTATGTCAGTTGTAGGTCCGCAATGACTAAAGATAGAAGTATGCATCATTTTTTTAAGAGTACACTTTTGTAGTGTTGGGGAAATCATATTAAGGATTCCACTGTTGTGGATAGATGGCGCATCTAATAATAGATTGTCCTAAGATTCACTATACACTAGCAACAAATTAGAAGACATATATCTAGACTCAACAAAATCAAACTATATCTAGAGGAGTAAGTTCTCAATGGCTTTAGGCTCTAGAAGTGGAGCACCTAGCACCAATATTAGACAATCAAGGGACATGGTTAGGGGAGACTTCCATGACAATTAGTTTACCTGAATCCATCCAAGGGAGTTTTTCCCCAAAGTTATCACGTCTGAGATACTTCATTTTAACATCATATATATTATGATTTTGATATATATTGGCCAATGAATTCTTTATTCATAATTATTAGTTCGTTTTGTAAACCTGTTGACTCAGTCTTAATCTTAAAAATTATTGCTAAGACTACCTATAGGAGAACTAAAAGTTATGATGGAAGTGTATGCCATATGTCCTTTTGAGTTTAAAAGTACACTATAGAAGTAAATATCAGAATTTTAGATGCCAATTAATTTATTTTATCATGGGTATGGATTGGCTTGAGAAGTAACACGACTAGTTGCATTTTTGGAAGAAGGACAAATATTAAACAAAGTTGTTTTTTTTCCTCACTTGAGGCATGAATGTCATATCTACATGGCTAGTATCACTTTTAGTAGTGAAAATTTTGATGATGAAAGGGTTTTGGTCATATGTAGTGCAAGTGATAGTTATGAACATTAAAAATGTACAATTTCTTTGGAGGATATGCTAGTTGTGTGTTAGTTTCTTGATGTATTTACTTATTATTTGTTAAGTTTTCTTTAAAGAGGTTGACTGGGATTAAACTCTTACCATTTATCATCTTATAGAAGTACCAACCTATCAGATGGCATCAAAATTATTAAATGAGTTGAAGACTCAATTATAGTGGATAAGGTTTTTGTAAGGACCCTAACCTTGGTTTTGGGCTTACCCTATTTGTTTTGCCTAAACCCTGTGCTTGGTTGCTTGCTAATCATCTTTAGTGATGATTAGAGTTTGCTTGTGCTTAGTTGAGAGTTGGGGGTGCTACCTGCAAAATAACCCGAGTTAGGGTTGAAGAGCAAGTTTGTAACCTTGAGAGATGTCTTTCTCTCTAATATAATAATAATATATGCAAATATATAGGGTCTAGAGTCGTAATAAGAAATATGTATGATATTATCTAATTATATTATATTTTGTGAATTTGTTGTATGAGATATGTCACAATTGATATTTATGGCCCTTTATTACATTAGTTATCCCATTTATCATTATTAGTATTATTATTCATCCAATATGTTCCAAAACATCATACTACTATCCTAAGAGTTATGTATGATCATTTTGGATCAATTATTATGAAATCTCCATTTATCACATGTGACATATTTTATGTGTCTATTATTGGCCCTAGACTAATGTGGAAATATTAGGTTGCATTAGGGTGAATTATACATGCATTATCTCATTAGGATGATACTAAACATCTTTTAGGTCCAACCTTAACCTTGTTTGTCCAAGTCTGAAAGGTCCAAACATTTAGGGTAGGGTACATGATCTAGTATGTTACAACACTCCACCCATTAAAATATTTTCTTCCTTGAAATATATTGATCCAAATATGAACAACCAACTACTCTCCACCCCTTCAAAGGTTTAACCTAACAAGTCAAACTAACAACATTTGGGGTTACCTATATATCTTTTAATTTTGAATATTACATAGGTTTATGTTGTTCATGTATCTAACTTTCATGTCACCTTAGGGTTGTGCTTTAGGTCCTTGTGTCCCTAATCTAACAACTCTAAGATAAACATCCAAAAAAAAGTCATAGGATACATAGGACATGTCCACTACATTTTTATATTATTCCACATATTCGTAGTCACTTCTCATGGCCAAACTAGAGTTTTAAGATATTAATTCCAACTATTTCTAGGGTTTCGCTCTCCATACATTAGAAAATATTCATTGTAACCGAGTTCAAAAAAACTTTGATAAAATCTAGAAACATTTTCTTTGTACATATAATAGTATAATCAAAAGTAATTTTTGGCGATGAAATCTATTAGACATAAAGCAAAAGATGGATCCAAAATCAATTGTGGAAACCAAGTAATTTTTTTCCATAATATGATCTCCTTATCAAACTTCAACCTCGTAATATACATCCTAAAAAGAGCCTATATGTCAATTTTCAACTAATTTGAACTACCTTGAATTATTAGGGTAAGTTTAAGAGAGAGAAAATGTGTCAAAGCCATATAAGACAAATAATATGGTAAATAACTTCAAAAGATGGAATTGAAGGCAAATTCATATTCAACACACTAAACTTTACTTGTGGATGAAATTTCATAGAATTTGGATAATTCCAATGTCATTAATGCATGAGGAAAGAGAAGCTAAGTTTTGATTAATTAATACACCAAAAGTTTCCAAACATGAAATATAATTGCATAATCAAAATCTGCATACATTATTTGTCCTCTATGTAAACTTTTACTTAATTTTGATAATGTTTGTACCCTCAATTGAAGGTAGGAAGAAAAGAAAATTATTTGAATGCCACTTTACTTTGAATTCTGAGTTCCTAAAGTACTGGTATTTTGTTTTGTCACGTGAGACTTATATCTCTGCTTGATATGGGGTCTAATCATCTACAATTTTCTCTCCTGATTCCTCCTTCTACTTACCATTTCCTTCTCTTGTGCCGACTCCCTACTCCTTCTCTGACCCAAATCTCCCCCTCACCCTTCTTCCTTTTCCTCTGCTTTCTTCTCCCCCACCTTCCCTGCTGGCTCCTAAACTCAATGACCCTACAAAATCGTTATCTCTGCGGATTTTTCACCCAGCTACTTTCTGTCGCCCCCTTTCTCTGTTTGTCCCCTACCTTCCTCTTCTTTTCCCTCTCCTTGCCAACTCAGGCCATTAAATCATCAATAAATTTGTCTGCATATTTGCCGCTTCATCAGGGAGTGTTCACTAGTGCTGAATTGGCCTTCCTCATCCCCAGGACAACTATCCCCAAATCAGTTTTCTGGTGTTAGCAGATGGAGTCCTTCGACGCCTTCCAGGTCATAGAACCTTACGAGGGTGCTCTAAGATTCCACCTTGATAGCAGCCTTGGTTTTGGGGCCTTTAGTTTCATGCTTTGAGGTAACTTGACATTGCCTCTTTTACATTCCACTACTACAGAAATGGCTTATAACGTTACATTTACAGGCGTCAGTTGTATCCAAGAAACTAACTCCTAAACCCTACAACGCCGATTAACTACACAAACCGACATCTATCTGTGATGAGCGTCCAGACACGGGTATCACTTTTTATTTAGCGTCACTTCCTCAATAAGCAACTGAAGCCTAAAATCGACCGCCAAATCCGAATTTTCTAGTGAATAAAAAAATTACCTCCAAAATTTAACATACGACATCGGTTGTTAACAAATAAACCGATGTCTAAAGGTTGTTCACAAGATAGAAATTTGGACCACTTTTATCATTGGTTATCTTGTAATAACAGACGTTGATGTGCCTTCACGCGCAGTCTCTGTGAAAATTTTCACCCCCTTTAGCGTAGGTTTTCTATGGTAACCGACAACTATGGTTATAATTCAAGAACATTTTTTGTCGGCATATGTAGATAGACGTCAATTTTTATAGTAGAAACTGACGACTATCATTGAGCATAGGTGTCAGTTTATTTGTGGTAACCAAAACCTATTGTTACAAATGTCAGTTGTTTTTAATATCTGACATCGATTGTTAACTTAATAGCACCCGTGCAAAGCAGACTCTTCCCCTTTCTTTGTTTCATTTTGATTGAAGCTTAGGTTTGGAGATTTCGTCCCCTGCTCCCTCCTCCTTGTGTGTCGCCACCCGTCGATCCCTTCTGCTCCCTGCTCGCCACCACCGCACCACTCCTTCTCCTTTCTCGCCACCGCTGTCTCCCTTCTCCCTGATCGCCGCCGCCCAAAATCCAAAATGTGACCTGCTCGTCCTCATCTACCTGCTCCCATCCCTCTTCCGCCCAAGGTCAGCCCCCCCTTCTATGTGTGTGCTATTGAAGCTAGGAATACCGTACAGCCTGGTCTCCATCTCTGTTTATTGTATCTAATGTTGATTTCTGTAGGGGTTCTTGTCTGACCCGACCCTAGTATTGGTGCCATTTCTACCGGATTAGTCCCTTAATACATTGTTAAGAGTGGATTTGATGTCTACCTGCATGGGAGTTGTGATCTTGAATCAGGATATTTTTCCAGAGTATTTAAGACATGACTTTGTGCCTAATATTGGCTCCTCCAAGGAGTGTTTATTTAAATTGAATATTGTATATGGAACAAAATATGATTGTCTAGTATTTTTTCATTGATCACTTCCATTTATTTTCAACAAATACATATATTGAGAATCCTAATCACCCTTCTTTCTTAATGATGAACTCTAATGCACTCATGTGACATGCTTGAAATGTAAATGATGAACTTTGCCCTAGATTGCCAATCATGCTTCTAAAGACATCAATAATCACCCTAACTTGAAGAACAGTAACTTTGTGGTCATACATGACACTCTTATCAGCCCCTCATCTCCCTTATTGATAGTTTGTCTATATGAGTTTATATGTGTGATTATGACCCCCTTATGGTGAGGCATGGTCATACCTTAAGTCAATTGGGGAACCTTGGTCTTCTATTTTATCAAACCCCTTTTATACTTGAAATTAGTATAATGTGATGGTTTGTGACGTAATGGCCATGCCCAAAGCTAAAATGTGGGTCTTCTATTTCTAAAATGATTATGTGAACTCCTAAATCAGTAACATATATTATTCTTTGTGTACCCAAATTTCTTGTGAATCATGTATGCACCCTAAGGTGATTAAATGCCTAAATCTAAACTTGAAATATGACCTAGTATGTATGTTGATATATGAAGCTCTAGTTAAAACTTCAAGATTGATCCCTAATTAATACATTATAATAGAATTGAATCGTGCATTTGTGTTGTTGCAGGTGCTCTTGACTTGTTGTTGATTTGCATATATTTCTTCTTCAACTTCCAAGTGAGGTATAATATTCTCACTCTCCCAATGTGCCATTAGGATTCATTTTGATTCAAATCTTTGATAAATGGAATCATGGTTTATTTACAGTTTAGTATTTACTGACAAGCATGATTAAATGATGATACACAAAACATAGGATATGAATGATAAAACTAGGATTGTAGGTATAAGAATGACAACATACATATATTTGTTGGCCTAGAAACCCGTCCAAGATTTACTCAATAGGAGTAAATCTTAGAAAGACCCCAGTTTGGGACTGTTCTTGAACACTTAATCTCACATAGGATGTAAGTGTATAATGTGTATTGGGTTTTCAAGAAAATTTCGACAACATTTTCCTGTTTGTTCTCTAAGTACATATGTACTTGGAGAATAGTGGGGAAATGTTGCCAAAATTTTCTTGAAAACCCAATACAAATTATACACTTACAAGTGAGATTAGGTGTTCAAGAATGGGATAGGTGGTATACATTTATTATATATAAGACCTAATATTTAAACCCTAAACCCTAATATATACTTGTTTTCTCTTTGATCATAAAATGGATAGATCATGGATGTCAATTCCAAATCGTTGCACCCCAGAGTTCATTTCTTGTCTTGTTCAGTTTATTAGATTTGCCGAGGAACATAGGAAACCGCCTGGAGATAGGTTCTACTGTCCATGTAGTCATTGCGGTAACAACTTGAAAGTCAACACTGGTGACGAAATCAAAAGTCATATCATGTGTAATGGGATTGTACAAGGCTATACATAATGGCACCGACATGGAGATATTTCAAACCTGAAATCAATGAATTTCGATAGCAGTGCTTGTGTGGAAGAAGAAATTGCCTCCAATGATGTAGATGTGAATGAACTAGTTCCAGTAGACACCGTTGATGCGATGTTGATTAGTTGTGGGGTAGAGCACATCGATCCACCTCTCATGCTTAAAAACATTGTGCATGATGTTGAGATACCGTTATACACAGGTTGTAAGTTTACGAAGCTTAGCATTGTGTTGAGATTGTATAAGCTAAAAGCTAACAATAGATGGAGCGACAAAAGCTTCATGTCATTGTTGTTCTTTGTTGAAAGAAATTCTTCCTAAAGGAAATGAGCTACCAATCTCAACATATCGGTTAAATAAATTGTTGTGCCTAATGGGAATGGAGGCCAAGAAGATACACGCATGCCCGAATGATTGTGTATTATTTCAGAAGGACTATGTGGATTTGAAAGATTGTCCCAAATGTGGTGCGTCAAGGTATAAATTGACGACTTTGAGGGAGTTCAAAACTGGTTCTCCTACTAAGGTGATGTGGTATCTACCTATAATACCATGGTTTCAACGCTTGTTTGCCAATCCGATAGATGTGAAGAATTTGAGGTGGCATGCAGATGTTAAGAAAAATAATGATGGGATCCTACGACACGCATCTGATTCCCCATAGTGGAAAGAGATTGATTTATTGTACCCTTAATTCAGTGAAGAAGTCAGGAATCTAAGTCTTGGGCTTTATACAGATGGGATGAATCCGTACGGGACATTGAGCAACCAACATAGCACTTGGCCAATTATGCTTATTATGTACAATCTTCCTCCCTGGTTGTGTATGAAAAATAAGTATGTTATGTTGTCGTTGTTGATATGGGGCCCTAAACAACCTGGAAATGATATCGATGTTTATCTTGAACCTCCAATTGATGACTTGAAGAAACTCTGGGGTGAAGGTGTGTTGACCTATGATGCTTCATGAAGAGAGGCATTTCATTTGCATGCTATGTTGTTTTGCATTGTGAATGACTTTCCAGCATATGGAAATTTGTCTAGATATAGTGTCAAAGGATCTAATGTGCGTCCTATATGTGAAGTGAACACTGATTCAATATGACTAAAACACGGTGGGAAGACTATATATCTTGGTCATCAAAGGTTTCTTCCAAAATTCCATCTGTATCGTAGGTTGCACAAAACATTCAATAGATGGAATGAGGAACGAAGTGCACCTAAAACTATACCAGGGGAGGATGTTTATGAAAGAGTAAAAGACTTTGGCAATGAATTTGGTAAGAGATCACAATGTACGATGGCTACATGGAGTGAAAAATCTTTATTCAAGAAGAAGTCAATATTTTGGGATCTTCCTTATTGGAGTTCTTTGGTAGTCAGGCATTGTGTTGATGTCATGCACGTTGAGAAAAATGTTTGTGATAGTGTCATCGGTACTCTGTTAAATATAGTAGGTAAGACTAAATATGGGATAAAATCCAGAATGGACCTATGTAAAATGGGAATAAGGACTGAATTAACAAAAGTAGTTAGTAGCGATCGGAGAACATACTTACCTCCCACTTGTTACACGTTGTCAAGAAAGGAGAAGAAAGCTTTTTGTGAATGCTTGGTAAATGTCAAGGTGCCACAAGGTTACTAATCCAACATCCGTACATTGGTATCAATGAAGGATCTGAAGTTGATAGGTCTTAAATCTCATGATTGTCACGCTCTAATGCAACAAATAGTGCTCGTGGCAATTCGATCTATATAGTCGAGGCATGTAAGGTTTGAAATCACCAGACTTTGTTTCTTTTCAATAGTCTGTGCATCAAAGTTATTGACCCTGATACTCTGGATAAATTGCAAAGAGAAGTGGTTGTTACCCTATGTCAACTTGAGATGTATTTTCCTCCTTCGTTCTTTGATATCACGGTACATCTTGTTGTCTACTTGAATAGGGAAGTGAAAATGTTGGGACCAGTTTTCTTGCATTGGATGTATCCCTTTGAACGATACATTAGTGTTTTTAAAGGTGATGTTCAAAACCGTTATCGGCCTGAAGGGAGTATTATTGAGGGTTATGTGGCGAGAGGGGTTATGGATTTTGCAATGACTTTCTGAGTGCTAATGACACCCATGTTAATGATAAGAATATTGATGAGCATTTTGGCAAAGGAATTTTGGGATCACGGATGAAAGTAATCAACCATGAGCAGTTGGAACAAGGTCACTTGTATATTTTACAGAACATCGATGAAGTGAGTGTTTATATCAAGGAACATACCAATTTCATCAAGAGACAATATCCTTCAGACTATTCAATGTGGCTTGCTATAGGGCATAACAGATATTTATTAAGTGGTTTGAAGATAAAGTCTTACATCAACTATCTCAAACACCAGATAATCTTACTGAAAATATCAAATGCCTTGCCTTTAAACCAAAATTGAATGTTATGTCTTATGAAGGGTTTGACATAAATGGATTCTCATATTACACAATATGTCAAGATGATGAGAGTGTCATCCAAAATAGTGGGTTCACCCTTCAAGCATCTTCATTGTTTTTTTCAAGTGCAAATGATATTAGTCTATGTGAAGCTAAAATGTCATATTATAGTGTCATTGAAGACATATGGCAGTTGACTACGTAGATTTTAGAATTCCACTCTTTAAATGTAATTGGGTTCATAACACCAAAGGAGTTATAGTGTATGAATTAGGTTTCACATTAGTGAACTTTGATAACATTGGCGAGAAGGGTGAACCGTTCATATTGGCATCACATGAAAAACAATTATTTTATATCGATGAACATACAAATGATAAATGGTCTATTGTTCTTCATGGTAAAAGACAGTTCATTAAAGATCCTATAGATGATGAAGAGTACTATGATAAGTATGATGACTCCAGTCCATTCTCATTGGGGTTGCCAACACCACCAAATATTGACGCTAATGATGACTTGTATGTGCGCGGAGATCACAATGAAGGATTGTTAATTGATAAAAGATTGAAATATTAGAGGCATGCATGTTTCTATTTTTTACATGTTTTATTTTCTGAATGTGAACTTTACAATGTGAACTTTACAATGTGAATGTGAACTTTGCCATGTGAATTACTTTACAATGTGAATGTGAACTGTACAATGTGAACTTTATAATGTGAATTACTTTACAATGTGAACTTTAAAATGTGAATGTGAACTTTCAGATGGCTAAGCATTCTCCTGATGACCCTGATGATGATTACCATGAGGGTGAGGATGTCAATGTGCCGCCACACAATGTAAGTTTTAAAAAATATATCCCTGAGGTTTCTATCTATATGTTCATTTATAGTTATATCCTGTAAGTGTGTTTTTTTGTCAAATTTTAGGTTGGTGATGTTCCCCCTGAGGAAATTGGGGTACTTGATGAGAAGCAAAAAAAATTGAGAAAGTGAGGGGCATCACAATGATGAACAAGTTACTACAGCAAAGTGGCAATGTACCCAAATTGACTGTGGATTTTGATCATGTAGGAAATCCAGTTGGAGTGAACCGCAACTCATTTATTTCATATCTTGGGGTTCTTACTCGCAACCATTATAGTCCTATTTTTGAATCATGTCATTAAGTTCCTAAGGGGAAGAAAGACTTAGTATGGAAGGAACTATGCGTGAGTTATTATTATTTGCAATTCTATTTTTTTAGATTACTAATTTTTAGGATACTAGTTAATAGCAATTCTATTTTTTAGAGTATATTTGATCTGGATGAAAATATGCATCGTAAATGTTTGATGCAATGTTGTAGGAGGGTCCTAAGGAACTATAGGACAAATCTCACCCGAGATTACAAACGCGACGATGAGAAGAGGTTCTTGATCGATTTCTAATCTAGACAGTGATCACTTTTTGACTAACTCTACACTTAATAATTTTTATTTGTATTCTCTTTAAAAAATAAATTTAGGCAGAAGGCAACCACTGCGCAATGGAACTACCTGGACACCAAAGACTGGGAGGAATTTGT
Organism: Alisma plantago-aquatica; assembly: GCA_963693085.1. Taxonomy (NCBI): domain Eukaryota; kingdom Viridiplantae; phylum Streptophyta; class Magnoliopsida; order Alismatales; family Alismataceae; genus Alisma; species Alisma plantago-aquatica. The sequence goes on along the minus strand of OY856415.1, from coordinate 411,853,807 downwards.
TACCCAAAGAAAAATGGATGAATTCAAGGTATTAAGCGCCACACCCAATTTAATTAATATACATTCCTATGTATTCACCTATTCAAGATTAACCTTTAGTGTTACTAACCAAATCAATGTGCTTACTAATAAGGCTATCAACAATGCTCAAAGAGTAAGACGTGCACTGAATGTGCAGGACCACACAATGGATCTAAGAGGTTATGCAGGCGTTCGCCAAAGACTACAGGTTGAGTCTACTGCTCAGTCTGCTGCTACTTAGGAGTCCTCTACTATTGGTCCCACACCTCTGCCTCGACATGCTATGTGGATAACTGGGAGGCAATACAAGAAGGGAGATATAACAAAGCCTACAACTTCTGAAGCGGCTGCAAAAATGGTAAAATTCAACTCTTAGAGAAATCGATCTATATTGATTATTGTTATGTTTACTTATCGATTTCTATTTATGGCGATTCGTGGGAGCTGCACGAGTAGAGGAAGAAAGGCAAGTTCATCCCTGAGGGCACAAGGGGTGAATTGAAAGTTGCTCTGGGTAACCTAGAGTATCCTGGTTGTGTTAGGGGTGCAGGTGCTAGTGTGGGCATCAAAGCGTTCTTTGGGCCATCACAGTGCAAACCAGTCCCAAAAGAGGGACTTTTAGAAGCTGAGGTAACTTATTCTTTTTTAGAATGTTATTGCGAAAGAGAATTCAATAATCAGAAGCTAGTGTTTCTTTTATCCATGTATATGTAGATAAGTTAATTGATAGTAGAGTTGAGGAAGCACTTGATAGGTGAGTCGAGGAAGCACTTGATAGGACAGTCGAGGAAGCACTTTATACGAGAGTCAATGAAGCAATTAGCAAGTGGCAGGCGTCTCAGACTGCCACTCCAACAATACCTGTGCTGGGCCGCTCTTCTCCTACTGTAGAGGTTGGGAGTAATCCTATAGACCCACCACCTAGAACGTCTGTTGTAAGTATTTTTATGACATATATAGTAGCTAGTCTTTTCAAGATGATATGTTTATGCATATATGTATATAACATTCTTTACATAAATTTGTAGGGGTTGAAGCCATTCCGTCTAAAAAGTCAAGAATATATCATTGCAGATTCATAGGCTTACCCATCCCTTCCAGGGGAGATGTTTCATGGGACTCCAGTTCTAGCCGGTGTAGTTCGTGTGAGCCCGATACATATACTCCCTGATTGGAGGGATCTTTGACTGCCATATGCCCACCCAGATTCTGAAACGCTTGGTGAGACAGAAGGCGGAGTGATAATGTGGCCCAAAGCGGATGTTGTCTATACTAATATTGTATGGTAAATTTACATTATGTTAATTTGTTAGTGTGTATATATGAGTCAATTGATCTAAAATTATATATACATGTCAAAAGGAAGACACCCGTTACATCTCGACCTCCACCTCCAGCTCCTAAAGTACCAAGTTAGCTTCCAAGGGACCTACACGCCTCGTTAGATCCTAATTGTAGGGGTATGGTAGTATGGATAGGCGAACATGATTCAAATTGCCTTATAAATGTTACTATTCTAGAGGATGCTGCAAGTCAATCATACAATAACAATCTATTTATACAAGTGTTGCATACATATTAATGCATACGTAATATAAGTTTTGCATACGCATTAATGCATACATATTAATGCAGGGCAATCATACGATAACAAGCTATTTATACAATATTTTGGAGTTGTTTCATTATGACTGGATGAACACATCTATGATAGAGATGTGGATATGGTGAGATCTTGTTTATACATCCATATACCTTGTTTTATATACAGTGATCTGGTTTCTTATATATTAATGCATACATAATACATGTTTTACAACCACTTACACATGATCTTTACTTTTCTTGTAATTTGGACTTAAGAAAATTACATTTTTATTGTGAATTTTGAGTTATTAATTTTTAACTTTGTTACCTTTAGTGGTAGGCATTGGGAGTTACTAGTTATTGTCCCCAAGACGTTCACTGTCTATTATCTAGATCCTGTGGGGAGGGAATTGAATACATTATATGGACACACAATGAAAAGGCCATTATTCCTGTGATAAATATTTCATATTTTTATATCCGTTAACATCGGTTATTACATTACTATTTAATTATGCAATTTAATGTATTACATTAACATGTAGGGCTTTAGAAAAGTTCAAAAAAAGTTAGAGGAAAGGTCCCTAGGAAAAAGAATCATCCACTAATTTGGGAGAATGTGAAAGTAATTTCCCGACTCCAATCCATATATTATTTATGTGAAATGTGCTTATTTGTATTTTTGAATATTTTATATGTTTTAATTTATAGTGTACTACAAAAGACAATGGCTGGGCATGTGCCTACTATGTGATGCGATTTATGGACCTAATCATCAAATATGGCATAATAGAAATCAATATTATACATCAGGTATTATATATAGTCTCATTAGATAATATGAAATATATTAGTCTTATTATATATTATTAATTTAATATATATATATATATATATATATATATATATATATATACGTCATTCTCTTTGCAGGTGTTTAAAACTGACTTCAGCACATGTGGAAAGTTATTAGATGTACATACTCCCTATATGAGGGAGGAATTAGATGTTGTAAGAGAAGAATGGGCAAAATCCCTACAAGTAGTGGGAATTTTTAAATATAATTGGGACAATGATGATAATGATGACCATGATGAATAAAGAATGATATTTCTAAACATTGTTCTCATAATTATTTTTGTGTGAATGTGAATGACTTTTTCTAAATTGTCATATGTGTGAATGTGAATGACTTTTTCTGATCAATACACGAATGTCTGAATGTGAAAGGAGATGAAATGAATAGAACTGAATGTGAATGTAAATGACTTTGCAGGTTTCTACATGTATCTGATCAATACATGTGTCTGAATGTGAACGACTTTGTAGGTTTGTGGCCTGTTGTTGGCTGATATCAATAGATATTGTAAACCTATAGTTTAGAACTAAATTGTAGGTTCTCCATCCCACTGACCAGCCATACAGCAGGCCTACAAATTGATAAGAAAAAATTCAGAACATAAGCGTCGGTTATTTGTATAAAACCGACACCAAATACATATGACGTCGGTTATTAGCAAAAAACTGACGTCTCTTCCATGGCTAGTATCGGTTATCTGTAAGAACCGATGCCTATTGTGTCCAGGTACGGCCGTGCTGGCAGGGATATGGTGTCAGTTATTGTTTAATAACCAGTGTGTTTAACCATGATATAGTGTCGGTTTTCTTCACTAACAAACGCTTATAGTTCCCTTGCTGGTACGTTTTCAGTGGCAGGAAGGGTTATGGCATCGGTGTTTGTTTAATAATAGACATCTTTGATCATGATATAGTGTCGGTTTTTGTTAAGAACCGACACCTATAATTCCCTTCTTGGTGCATTTTCGATGGCGGGAAGGGTTATGGAGTCGGTTAGAAACCGACGATGAAGGTGTCGACCTTTGGTGGCGCCCAGTTGGGTGTTGCTTGGAAACCGATGCTAAAGGCTCAAAATAACGGATGCCAAAGGCCTTTTCTATAGTAGTGTCCGTGTTCTTGGTCCTCTGTTCCCTAAAACTGAATGCCTTGGTATTGTTGTTTTGCCATCAGATTTTCGTCACCCTAGGTTTCAATGTTCCTCGTAGATTCAATCGTGGTGGTGGACAACCGCCTTGCTAATTCTAGCCCTTGTTCCATCCTTAAGAGCCAAGCCACAAGCTTCTCCATCTCATGTATTCTATGAGTCTAAGGAGGATGAAGGCTAGGAAGTTTTTGCTTGTATTGCCCTTGTTTTGGTTTTTGTTTCGATTTTGTGACGAAGGGCATTTTTATCAATTCACACCCACATATCTTTTTGACCACATTTTGACTTGATCAGGCTTTGGGTTCATGTGTCCGACTTTTACTGGGCCACATCAGATGGGCCGCCCCACTAAGTGGATAACAAATTGCACACATGGCTTTTCTTGATTTTTCAGATTGGTTGAATTTTACAAAATCAATACGAAATGATTTATAGCTCAATTTTTTCTAATAAAATATGTTTTAAAATCATAAAATTATAATATATATAACGATATTACATCACCTAATTCTAATCAAATATTAAATGATTTTTAATGGATTTTCATAAATAGATAATAACTTGCAAAATTTGTAGCTAATAATTTATAAGTCAGAAAAATATAATAAAATATATATTGAACACATAAAAATATACTCTAAAACATGGCTTGTTATTGATAACCCAAATCACATAAAAGGGAAAAGGTGATTTTTAAGGTTTGAATAGTCAATGTGATTCGACTCTAAATCTACATATATGCTTATTAGGTTCTTTAGAGACCTAGACTTGGATCTAGAAGTGAACTTTGGACTGTTAGACTTTGAAGAGAGGTATGTTTGCAAACCACATTGTTCTTTTGACAAATTCACCTATTTTCATCTTTCCCTTGGTGCTATGGACAATAGCATACGCAATATTCTTTCTTTTAAAAAATTTGGTTCATGTGAACTACTTTATCTGGAATTGATCTTGTGATCATATTTGGACCTTCTCTTGGTCATTTTCTTATGCTTTGTTCATGATGGAACTCTATATGATGACATGTGATTTCTTTTGCCTACTTGTGAGGTGGATGTATATTTCAGTCATTTTTGTAGTGACTATCATGTATAATCTAACAAAACTTTTTGCTTGCCTCTCGATTAAGCATGTTATGTGACTCAGTAGCACTAGAGTAGTGTAATTGCATTGGTTTTTGGGAAGTATTCCCCTATTATTATTGGGATGGAGGTGGTGGTACCCCATACCTGAGTTTTATGTTTGTGAGGCTTGGCCCACTTTTATATATATTGAGAGTTTGGTAGTACGCCATTCTTTATTAGGTTTCAAGTTTGTGAGGTTTCCACCTTTGTCCTTATATTGTTCTAGTGTTATGTTTATCTCACATGCATGCATGTTGATGATTGTGGGGTGTGTGGCCTGATACTTTTTATGTGCTAGTATCTCACAATTTTATTATTTTATTGGCAAGTATCTCTTTTATTATCATATGATTTCAAATAATTTCTCTTGATACCCACTTTGGTTATTCTTTTCTTTTCTATGGGGAGACTTTTATTTTCACGTCGTTTATTCCATATATTGCTCAATTTCCTTTTTGCTATGCACATACCAACCTTTGCTTATGTCTTCTATTGTTTCTCGTCTTTCTGGGGTATGTTTCCAACCCTAGGTGAAAGCTTGGATGACAAGAATATATGGAATAGCTTAAGGAGTTAAACCTTGAAGACAAACTTTTTATGGTTTATATTTCCCTCAACTTAGATCCATATGTTGTATCTTACATAAAAAACCCTTTTTGGGAGATTATTAATGTTCTCTTGTAACCTTGTGATAAATTCTATATAGTCAACATTTTTATTCCGCTGCTATATTTTTGGTTGTTTTCAATACCATTAATAAGATTTGAAAATTTTACACCCACTCCATATCTTTTGGTGTGTTTTGGCTAGAGGTTCTGTTCTTCACATTTTTACTAGGGAGTGGATCCCCTCTCGGGTCCCACTCCTTACACATGGATCTTGTTATGGGAATTAAAGGAAATTTAAATTCATAAAAATATGACATAATTAGAGCCCCGAAATTAAAATAAGTTGATAGAACTGTTAATTATAGGCAGTTGTTTAGATATTAGGGTAAACCAATTGATAGAATGGTGTTGGAGTCAGGCCTTGTCCGATCACTACTGGTGTTCACAACAAATCTATGGAAAACAAATAATTCTAGAGTTAGAGTATGTAAAACAAATCCATACCATATGGAAATTAGAGACAAATTCATATGGAATTCAAAGAAAACAATATCTACAAAATCCAGTATAATCAAGAAATATATAGCATATGAAAATCAGAGACATTTGAATAAAAGAACACAGTAAGCATGCCCCTGGTGGATGTACTGAATAATAAAATTTTGGACACAAAAATGATCACAAAACTTTGGTGGATGCACTAATTTGGACTCTATTTTATATATTAGGATCTGACAAATATGTCTGAAATAATCTTAATGCATCATGAGGACACAAAATTTCAATGTAACGAGATGATGAAGGAAAAAAAAGAAAAATAAGAATATGGAGTGAGTTCAAAAGGGCACGATTGATATGTAGTTCAATATGGCATATATGAAAAATGGTACTCTACTTAGAATAATGCATCTGTAATACATAAAGCATAACTAATAGTTAGGAAACCATGGAAAAAAATATGACAATGCAACTTGTACAAAACAAATACATGATAACACAACACTTCCAGGCTGCATAATAGAGGTATGATGACTAAATATGGCATATGTACATAGATAATATTGATACATGACCTAAATAGAAGATGAGGTGTTTAGTTCCACATGAACTTATGGAACAATCTTAATATGTATCAAATATTAATCATGCCCTGGTAAGTCAACTAAATTGACTATGACAATTAGTTGTTTAGGCTAAACAAACTGACTAAATGGTGTGGTGGTCACCTACAATCTGACCACAAGTAATGTGCTCAACAAATGGAGGACAACAAATCAGTGTTGATTGGATATCATACCTTACTAGGGTAGACACACATTCACAACTACGTTTTTGGAAAACCTATGATTAATTTATCATGACTAAATTTAGTAAAATTTCAATGTAGCAAGATGATGATGGCAAAAAACAACAAGAAGAAAATGAAAATCAGAGAAAATATATTTTGATACAACATGTTTATCATGCCCTTGGTGTACGTACTGAACAATGAAAATATTTGGATATGACAATAATAGCAAAACCTAGGTGCATTCAAATAAATGACAAATTGGATATTACACACTTCTAGCGTTAGCACACATTCACTACCACTGTTTTGGAAAAATAGTAGGGATGTATCATGCAAAAGTTTAGTACAATATGAAAGTAGGCAAGATGATGAGGGAAGAAAACCAACAAGATCAATTTGACCGAAGTTAAGGAAATTTTTCCATAAAACAAAGTGGTGGCTCTACGAAAATCCAATATGGTATGAATTTTTCTACATAGATGCAGTATATGTAGAAAAATTCATACCATATAGTATATAATATCTATGTATTAACAAAAATCTTAACCTAGGTGTGTGGAAAATATAAACCATGATCCGAAGAATAAATAGAAATGTAGTTTCTTTTGTAGATCAACAAGTTAGTACACTATAGAAAGAGAAACTATTAAAAGAGTCCCTATTTAGGGATAAATATGAGTGTGTTCAAAAGGATATGATTATTATGTTGTTCAACATGACATATATTGAAGTATGTATACTATGATTCGGATAAGGTATATCAAATACATAAAGTATAACTATCATAGTACAAAACAATGTCAAAAATTCTGACAGTGTAACCTAGTACAGAACAAACATAAGTGCAGAAAAATAAAATGTGGGAGATAGTTTAGGTTCATATGTCCACATCAACAATTTAGTAGTTGAATATGAGATGTTTAGGTCGGGAAAACACATGTATAGAAACATAAAACATATTTATAGTGGACCTAAAAGGAAACTAACAATCTTAACCTAATCTCCATACAAATGTGGCCAAAGCCAAGGACCGAGGACAACTGAAAATTTATTAGTATTAAGATGTTTACACTGAAAAACATATTGGATATTATTGATTGGGAAGAGGTTTTCTACCGTTAGACTACTTAACCAAGTTTGTAACAAGCATAAAATTTGAGTACAAGTAATGATTAATAATAAAAGGCTCAAGAGTGAAAGTGTAATTTTCAATAGTGTAAATGATTCCATAGTAACATTCGACCTAAGAGAACAACAAATTCATGTGTTGTGATAAGAACAACCACAAATAGTGAAAAATGACAACAGTGCTTTGTCCATGGAAAAAAATTGGCACAATTGTTACTCACGAGAGAGAACTATCGTAACATAGATGAGAAGAGAAATAGAGATCACATCACTGCAAAATAAGGTCCAAATAGCATGAAATCTTTTTCCTTGATAGAGAGAATATTTGTTTGGTGAATGCAGTCACAACAGCCACAAGCATCCCATTGTGTGCAAACAAAACAAGATCAAACCAGAAAGGGGTGAGAAATCAAAATTTCAATCAAAATAGATGATGAATGTGCCAAGTACTGGGTGAGATAAAAAGCAGAAAAGTACATGGATATGAAATCAAACAACTCCTTCAAATAACATTGATTGGCGGTAACATATTTGGCTAAAATTTGTAGGATCAAGGAGAAGTGAACAGTGACGAGGTCTATGACCATGCCTACCATTTTATAGTTGGTATCCAACAACTCGTGCTAGCTAGGGTTTGTCAACCATGTATTTTTATGCAACCCACAATGGTCAAATGGGGTTGATGACCAAGGAGATAAGGTGAGCGTAGGGCTTACCAAGGGAAACATCGTGTACCATCTATACTAATGGACTTGTTGGGGCAATTTTTGGCGAGGAGTATGCGATTGGGGTAGCTGGTGGCAACAATCAAACAAGCTACAAACATTAACCTACTAGAGAAGAGGTGTTGCATAAGACAGATATATTGAGTACCACTACAACCTCCTCATTGTGGAAGAGAAGGTGCGACACTGTGAGGAAGATAAGAGTCACCCATGTGATACAGTGGGGAGGGGGTCGCGAGGATAGCTAGGAGGAGTTTTGGAAAGACAGTCATGTGGTATAGTCATCCAACACATATGAAAGCACTTAATCCCATTAGGATTTACAATCCTAGCCCAAGTGGGGTTGAGTTGAGAATGATAGTGGGATAACAAGACTCTAAATGGGGTCTATTTCTAGCTTGCAAAATAAACAACCTCAAACTCCAAACCGGACCTGATTATGTCCAACTAACTGAAACTAACATGGCCCTATCTTTTTCTAGTCCTAAACCAAACATGGGACAAGGGTGCAATACATTAATGTTGGGAAATTTAAAACAACCAATAAATAGTCTAGAAGCTTGGAGGATCGTAGCCTTTTTGTGCACCCATTATTTTTTCCTATCGGTCAGTTTTGATGACTTCAATGTGCTAAGAATAAGGATCAATCTGCCAAAAGGATGGAAACAAGTGAAATTTATTGGTTCTTAATATGTTAATCATAGATTAAAATACGAATTTGTTTTATACACTACTCTTTAGTGACTTTTCCCAATCATTATTATGAGGAATATCATTTACTTAACAAAGGTACCTATAATTTCTACATATCATCTAAAAATAATTTTAGTGGCGTCATTATCAAATAAATCATACGTTTCAAACATGAAATTTTAAATGAATGACATCTCCATAAGCAAGGATTTATAGTCCATAGGGACTATATAATAATTTTGGTAAGTACACCCAGAGAGCCAATCATATGTTTATTGTAATGGCATATCTTGTAAATGATTTGATCAATAATAATGGCAATATTCGAATTTATTTGGTTATATTCACATATGAGATAATGATGTAACATATAAATGTCTAAAGAATGATATTACTCAATGATGTATGTCTTTGGGTTGAGGACCTGAATGATGAGATCATATGGATGTCAAGATTAAATACATTCTTGTTATGTACTGGGTCAGTTGTTAGTGTAGAAGTCTAACAGATAAAAATAACCCTTAAGACAAGAGAGTATGTTGGTTGAAGACGAAATCTCAATAGTCATGATATGTGATATCAAACCAAGCACATAAATACTTGTTAGAGAATAGTGTATCAGATAGACCCACCTTGACAGTGACACATGGAACCCATGAGTGGTAATCAGAGTCATCTCTTATTGTGATGTTGGTGATTGTAGTTCTTAGACCTAAAATCACTACACTCATCACAACTTGTTTGATGTACTTTGACATCATCCACCTTGATCATATACAAGGGTTTCGGTAAAGTTAGTGCTTGGGTGCATGGTGACACATGAGTATGACTGTTAGTGGTATAGACGGAATTTTTCCCTCCTAATTGAGTTTGATATATTGGCCACATGATAAATAAGACTAAGAGATGCATGGCCATGCTAGTGTGCGTCAATATGTGACATTGATCTTACACATATATCATACAGTACATGGGTTAAATGTTAAAGAGGATGATGATTCTATGCCTCGAGTTCAATCTGGATATCAAAGAAAAAGGAACTAATAGTCACTATAACACCAATTGTAGATTTTATGTTAATTTGTTCTCCAACCTCTCCAATTAATTGGACAACAATGAAGCCTTTCTAGACACCAATTATTGATCATGAAGTCAAATTAAGATTATTAATATCACTGCCAACATAATTTGGAGCCTACCAGGTCACACACATAGGATGTATTGGAATAGGAGTATAATCGTGAATGTGATTGGAAATGTTTTGAATCAAAAGTATTGTTAAAATGTTTAGATAATCTTCTAAAATACTTTTGAAATATAGTCAAAATTAATTAATTAAAATGTTTAAGCCAGTTAATTGTATATAATATGTTAAGTCAGATGGCTAATCTTGAGCAATTGACTAGAGTTGGAAGATAAGAATTAGTTAATCAATTGATATGATTAATAGGTGAATTAATTGATTCTAGAATATTCTTTTTCATAGTCCACAAGTGGCTTGTTTTAAACACAATTGCAGCCCTTTTGTTTACCCAAGGGTTTTGGGAAACTGTGCTTCCTTTCCTCTACTATTTGTAGGGACATGATGGCTAGATTTTATAGACAACACTCTTATACATGAATCCCATTCGTCATCTTAACTAAAAGAGAGAGAAAGAGAGAGACATGACACTACCATGTCACAAAGTAGGAGGCTACTACTTCTTGTCAGCATAGGAAGTGTGATGTGGAGTTCCAGTTCAAACTTGTGGATGAAGTAGAGATGCAAATGTTGGAAGACTGTGTTTGATTGTTGTCAATAATGACCGCATGTGCACGCTAGGAGTGACGTACATCTTAGCACAAAGGGACATTAGTGGACTTGTTCTTTGATGAAGTATATCTCGTGCACCGTCTTTTGATATACATTGTTTTCAACAAGATCTTCTAGTAGGGTATGTGAACAAAAATTGCTTTTGTTGTGCCTGTCATCTCACCAAAAGCCAACAATTTTAACTTCACAATAATGGTTTAAAATGTTTGGTTCTAAACTCATATCATACAATTTATAATTCTTATGTTTAAGGAAAGCATTACCCACAGAATATGTATTTTGATTTCACGCCCTAATTTTAGGGACCTAGAAAATACATGAATATGTTTTTGATGAAATCAATATATGATATATATTTTTTACAATAAGGTTCCATCCAATTTTCATGACATATGGATTTAAGGGGAAAAAGAGTGGAGAGAGGTCTTTTGTGAGATTGGAACTATTCTAATAATATCCTCAAAGTCTGAGAATCTAATATTTAATTTGATGATATGACATGTCAACCAAAGTCAAAATAAAATGAATATGATGACTCTAGTTAATGGTTTGAGCCCTAAACCTAGTTTAGATCTTCATATCAAGTAATTGAAGTAATAATGATCAAATACGTAATTCGGAAGATTCATTTGAGAAATTATGTTAATTCAAGTTTGAATTTCATAATTGAGACTATGATTACACTTATGGACCCTTTGGAAGACCACTTAGTGGACCATGGGATGTACAACTCAATTCAAGCCCATTTGGGCCAATCATAGTTTGCATATGGGTCCATGGAGTAAAAACTTGAGAATGGGTATTTTATGCTCATAATAAATACTAAATATATTTTTTTAATAAAACCATCCCCTCTTTATTTATATCATCCCTTAGTACATATTAAGTAGTGTGGTCTGCACTTTAGCTCTGGTCTCAGCTCTCCTGGGTCTAAAGACTCCAGGTTTACATGAATATCTTTGTGATAAATTTGTTGTAAACTACATGGAGGACTTTCATAGAACATTTTGTCTACATTGTACTTCAAGTGTAATTTTGTAAGACCATCGACAACTGTGTTGTACTGACGGTTCCTATACTGCACAGTTATCCGGTTCCCCGTCACCTTTTACCACCTTTTCGACCAGAAAGTGTATCTAGGGTAAGCTCCTGATTGATCTGTCAACACCTTCATTGCCAATAGACTCTCAGTCTCAATGATGGCCCTCGACCAGTTCTGACTAAGGATTTTCTCCACTGCTAGCATAATGCCCGCTAATTCTGCTTCCAGAACATTTATTGCCTTCACCTTTATCGCCCAACCACCTAGCCAACATCTGTGTGTGTTCCTCGCAACCGCTGCCGCAGCCATATCTCTCTTCTTTCCTGTTGCATCCACGTTTAATTTGATTGTGTCCCTGTTCGGAACAGACCAATGTTCTGTAACACCTCCCTCTGCAGTCCCAACAGTGTGTTTATAAGCTTCTGAGTTCAGATAAATCTCCTTGCATATGCTGGCTTCCTGATGCTCCAGCGGTTTGAGCTGATCACCTTCAAACACCTGGAGGTTTCTGAATTTCCACAAGCAATGACATGTGACCCAGAAGCTATTTTCTGATAGTCTACCATTCGTTCACATTAACTTGAGCCATCCCTTCATGGTGCAAGGTTCAAAGAATGAGTTTAAATCATCAGGGTTAATTAGCTTTTGCCAGACCTTCTATACTACCTCACAGTCCCAAAGAGCGTGGAGGGTGGTTTTGTCTTCCTTCCCACACCTCTGAAAGGTTCCCACATTGGTCATGTGTCGTCTCCGTCTCCATTCATTAGTGAGAATCGCCTCATGTTGGGTTAACCAGGCAAAAATTCTAACCTTGCCAGACACTTCAAGTTTCCATAAGTGATTCCACTCCCCCTGGAATACTACTTTCTTCTATGCTCTAAGTACTTTATAGGAAGATGAGGTTGTGTATGGGCCTGCATCAATATGGATCCACACCCTGTAATCTTCATAGGTATCCCCTAAGGGTATCTCTTTTCTCAGAATGCCTATTACTACAGTCTCTTCAAAGTACTCCCACAAGAACTCCACATCCCATGCATCGTTGTCCATTGCTACACTCTTTACTCTCAGGTCTTCTAGTTCGATTGGAACTGGCCTTTGAACGTGTTCCTGCAAAATAAGGTCTGATTCTACCCAAGTGTCAGTCCAGAAATTAACTGACCCTCCATTCACTGGTATCAACATTGAGTTCCTAAAGATGAAATCCTTTCCTTCTGCATTAGCTTGTCCAAGTCTTGATGTTGCAATCCCCTTCCCGTATACTTTCTTATCAAAACGATCCTTCAAAGCTTTACACCAAATGGAGTTTCTACCTGTCGCCAACTCCCATGAGTTTTGAGAATAAGAGCTTTGTTCCATTATCTCATTGCTTTAATACCTAGACCTCCATGGTTCTTCGAACTTGTCACTTTATCCCATGCTATGAGAGAGATAGGCCTTGAATGTAGCTGCATCCCCATATAAACCTCCTTATTTGGCCATCAATCTGGTCACATAAACTAGCAGCAATTATCACCGTCTGCATCACATAGGATGGAATAGTCGAGAGGGTGGATTGAGCAAGACATATGTGACTTGCCCTTGATAAACTTTTCACCGCCCATGCATCGATTCTCCCTTCAACTCTATGTGCTATGTCGGAGTAAGTTGCTTTCGTTATCTTAGAATGAATAATTAGAACTCCCAAATACCTGCCCAGATCCTCCATGATTTGAAACCTGTTGAATCTCTTTATCTGCCATTTGACTGAGTTTGGGACACTTCTAGATAAAAAGAGTCTTGACTTCATACTGGAAATGGCTTGACCCGAAGCCTGCTCAAAAGCACTGAAGCACTTCATAATCCTCTGCATTTGCGACCGGCTAGCTTGAGAAAATAATATCAAATCATCAGCGAAGCACACATGTGCCACGCTAACTCGTTTCCTACCCAGCTTGATAGGCTTCCACTCTCTAGCCTGCTCCATAGCTTGTATCATTTGTGATAGTCGTTCCAAACACAGCACAAAAATGTAAGGCAAGAAAGGGTCCCCTTGCCTTAAACCTCTAGAGGCTTTGAATGGGCGTGAATTTTTGCCATTCCATACGATTGATACTTTCCCACCAGTGATAGAATGCATGATAAATTTTCTAATGTTCTATGGGATTCCCACTCTTTGTAATGTGTCTTCAATAAACTCCCAAGACATACGATCGTATGCTTTCGTTAGATCTAACTTCAAGGCTATTGTTTTTGTTGAATTCTTCCCCTTCATGCCATGAACCACTTCCTGCACAAGTGCAATACTATCAATTATTCTCCTACCAGGTACAAAGCTACTTTGTTCCTGGGAAATCCACGTAGGAATGAAGTTTTCTAAAAATATTTTTGGTAGATGGATAATCTGAATATAAGATTATAAAATAAATTTTAGATGATTTTAATTTATCTAGTGTTCTATGTAATTAAATTTGTAGTTGTGTAATATTTCCTTAATAGATATATTTATAGTGTTTATCCAATTAATATCGATCTAATATCTTACCTGTGAAAGGATAATAGCAATATATTATTTATCCTAAAATTTGAGATTAAATAGATGATTGGCTTGTTTATGTAAATATTTCTTTAATTTGGACTTTAATATTAAAGATAAGAAAAAAGGTGGGAGTGCTGAGTTTGCATTTGCTGCATACCCTGGAATAGAACTCAAACATAGTTCAGGATCCTTATTTCTATCCATGAGATGAAAGTATATAAAACACCCCAAGGATCTCAAGCATAGTGTCTAAAGCACCTAGTTCTAAGGTTTCAAGCGAATCCATGAGAGAAGGAAGGATATTGAAGAACCAGAAGAATAATATGAGGGTCGACAATGATTTGAAGGATGTGGGATGGGGATATTAGCCCTAGCCTTTCTAGTCCTGGAAATACTGTAGTTGTATACTTAGTGGCCAGAATGAATCGATTGGTAGCCTTATCTTGCTCCATGAAGTCCTAGATGTTGAGCAATAGGCCAACGGACATTGCTCAGGCAGCACCGAGGGTACTCTATTAAAACAGAGCATGTACAACAAACAAATCTGGTAGTGTATATCAGGTGGAGAGGGAGTCAGACGCTAGTCTAGGATGTGTGAGCATGATCTCACTTCTCTTTCTTGCAACACGTGCATCTCTGGGTGTTAAATCTTATTTGAACGACCATCATTGCTCCAATTAGGTAATTCTGATAAAATACATATCTTTTTGTATAGGACTCCATTTGATACAAATAAGGTATCTATAGAAAGGATTTTGAGTCATCTATGTCCTAAAAACCTCTCCAGAAAATGACTCACAAGTTTGTTATTTTATGATTTGTGTATTAATACCTATATGATTTCTACGTATTGGGTATTAAGAATATCAAATGATTTTAGAAAGTCATGAAAATCTATTACAGTGTATATTTTGATATTTTTGACATAAGGTTTTTGATATAAACCCTAATAAGGGTATTTTGGGAATTTTACTCATGATTTGAGTATGAAACAACATGATATATTTATATGGAACCTAATGCATTGTATGATTACTTTTTCCAAAGTTTTGATGGAGTTTTATGTATTATTATTGTAAGTTCTAATTTTGAGACCTAAGTGGCCATTTAGGCAAGATAGTTGATGTTTATTGGCATTATTATAGGTAGGTATGCATATTTTGTGTAGAAGATGATTTGTAGTTATTTCCTTCTTATATAGTAATTCATTCAGTAAGATTAGTATGTGTGACACACCGTCACACTAAATGAGATTACTTAAAACATAAAATCTGATCAACCACTAACTAATAACATAGTTAGAAAAATGGAATAATTAAAATCGATTTCAACATAATGCACAATTTTTTTAACATTTACCTAAATGGTTCATGTTTTCCATAATTTCATATACTATAATAAGTATTTACACTATATCCAGTGGCCTTAGCCACAACCTATATACAAAAGAGATATTCAACATGTACATGCCATACATGTAAACAATGGCTCAATGCCAAAAGACCGTGCCATTACAAATGTCATCTAGAAAACATATCCCATACTAGACCTGAGAGTATAGGGACAACACTATAGGACTCCACTACTAAAACTACAACTATACAACCTTCAGCATCTACTGCTCACCAGACTATTCCTCTTCTATAGCACAATATCGACCATGTCGTCAGCAACCACCTAAAAAGACGTGGTGACCTACATCTTGAGACTGATGTCCTTTCGAGAGATATAACTCTCAACAATGGTTATTTATTACAACAGATCATGTAATAGTAAATAAACTGAGAAGATTGAGTATTAACAAGCAATTGAACAGGTTGAACAATTATAGCATACTAAGAAAGTTATATAGATTAAGTAATTCAATATTTGAGCATAGAAGCAAGTAGGATCAACATAGCAGTATAGGAGAACATGGTAAGGGTTAACATCCAATGTGAAGAAGGGGCGCCCAAAGATGATCGAACACCGGGGGTCTTCATCTGTGTCTATGATGACTATATCGCAAGGGATGAAGAATTCTATTTACTTCTTTAGAATTCTTGCTTCTAGATTCCTCTCCTACAATGTCATATATAAGGGAACCAGAAATAGTAATCTTTATATTATTGTTCTTGAATCTATTAATCCTATTGTTGGTATATGTTTTTTTGCCAATTTGAATGATATTTTTTATGGCACCGTAGACGTGGTCATGTAAATATGCTTCAAATGAAGAAGTTGAGCGAAAAGGACTTGGTGAAGGGACCTTCCAAATTAGATTTTGAAAATTATGAGGAATGGAAACCTTATACCTAGGGATAGAAAACCAAGTCCTCCTTTAAATTGAAAGGAGTCCTTAGCACCAAGAGAGCTCTTGAGCTTCTTCACATTGATCTATTTGAACCGATGCGTACTCAATCTCTTTGTGGTAAAAAGTATTGCCTTTTGATTGTCGATGACTTTTCTCTCTTTACTTGGACCTTGTTCCTTATTTCAAAAAGTGATACTCTCATTGATTTCTCAACTTTTTGTAAATGAGTGGAAAATGAAGCTTCTTGCCATATTGTTTCTATTCATAGTGATCATGGGGGAGCATTTGAAAATGTTTTGTTTGAATGGTTTTGTGAGGTATTCAACTATGCACACAACTTCTCTTCACTTCATACTCATCAACAAAATGGGGTTGTAGAGAGGATGAACATGTCACTACATGATATGGATATGACTATGCTTATAGTTTATAACACTCCAAAGAAGATTTGGCCTGAAGCTGTCAATACTTCATGTTTTTACAAAATTGGATTCTTACTCATCCATCCTTAAAGAAAAATCCTATGAGCTATGACGTGGTAGAAAGTCTACCATTGATTTCTTTCATAGTTTTGGGTGTCCTTGTTTTATTTTGAACACCAAGGATTCTGTCAACATGTTTGATCTGAAGTCCTACAATGCTTTCTTTCTTGTCTATATAATACTACCAGAAAGACTTATAGAGTGTTTAACATAGAATAATTCAAAGTAGAAGAATCTATAAATGTTAGATTTGTTGAGACTAACCCATCATTTTGCAAAAATGTTTCAAATGATGTTGTCATCAATGAGGTGATTCCTCTCTTGAGAGAACTCAACATTGGTGATAAAGGAAAGGAGGTGTCAGATAATGAAGAAAAGAAGGATCTAACTCCGTTCTTCACAAAGCATTGTCCTAAAGAACTCATCATAGACAATCCTCTTGAAAGGGTGAAAATGCGGGCTGCCTACAACAAAGTACAAGTAGACAATGCCTTCATCTCTCATCTTGAGCCTAAAGATATCAAAGATGCCCACAAGGATGAAGTATGAATCCTAGTTACGCAAGAAAAATTGGAGTAGTTCGAGAAGAAAAAATTGTGGACTCTAGTGCCAAGACCAAGTGATAGAAAGATCATTAGCACCAACTGGGTCCACCACAACAAGCTTGATGAAAGCGGCAAAGTGGTAAGGAATAAAGCTAGGTTAGTTTCTTAGGGATACAATCAACGAGAAGGTATAAATTTTAATGAAACTTATGCAAATGTAGATATACTTGAGTCAATTAGGATGTTGCTATCATTTTCCAATCACAAGAATTTTACTATATCAAATGGATGTTAAAAGTGCATTTTGAATGGTACAATTGAAGAGGAAGTGTATGTCGCACAAACTCTAGGCTTCGATCATGATTACTTGCCTAATCATGTTTATTTGTTGCAGAAAGCTCTCTATGGTCTCAAACAAGAACCTCGAGCTTGGTATGAGAAACTAAAGAACGTTTTGTAAGATAATGGATTTATCATGGTAAAAGTAGATTCTACCTTGTTTCTAAAGCGCACTTCTAGTAAGCTTCTAATCATTCAAATTTATGTTGATGTTATCATTATTTGCAGATATAATCTTAATCTTTGCAAGTAGTTTATTGATCTTATATAGAGGGAATTTGATATGAGCATGATTGATCTTATATAGAGGGAATTTGATATGAGCATGATGAGGGAACTCACTTTCTTTCTCGACTTCCTAGTCAAGAAAACCAAGGAAGGTAACTTCATCAATCAAGAAAAGTATATAAGTGAGCTACACTACTATAGAATGGGGATACATGGTCAGTTATTTTTGGCATTCAGCGTCGGTTTAAGACCGATGAACAAGTGGGAAATGGTAAAAGTTGGACCTTTCTTTTTTGGTTGTGTGAACCACTGTCAAAAGGTTTTCCACGCCAGCGCTTTGTTAGAGAGAAGTTGACAATGTAATTCTCAGTGAGTGTTACTTTGACATTTCCTCATTGGTTGTTTACTACGAAGCAACCGACACCAAATAACTTGATGTTAGTTTTATCATTGATGCAACAGTAAATGTTTAGGTATGTGTTGGTGGTTACTTGAAAGCACCAATGTGGAAATCAAATGTAGTCTTTTTTATCAGTGATGGAACAATAAATGTTTAGGTATTTTTTGGCGGTTACCCAAATACACCGACGTGGAAAACAAATGTAGTAGAGTTTTATACATAACCGAAGTGAATAAGTATATGTGTTTTATAGTAGGTCTACAAACCTATTGTTCGACCTGCTAGCCTGTCTAGACCATGAAGTTTGTCAAAACTGAATTATGAAGAACAACATGCACTCTGCAAGCATTGTGCCCTAACAACATGCCAACACACCTACAAGAAAATGATAAAATATACAATGTAGGCATAAAAATTCCAGATCCTATCATTATTTTTCACTTCAAGCTTACACACAAATCCATGAACTCACATCTCAAATTTAACCTTCAACAACACTTCAATTTCATACATTAAATCATCACTTCTCATTCTCATACCTTCACATTGAAATTCACTCATACATATGCACTTAACATTCAATTCACACTCACAAAATAAATATCAACATCGACTGCCATCTCGAATTGATTAAGTTCATAATGTGTTTTACATGTCAACAGTTCAAACTCAGAAATACATATCAAAAGTCTAGCATCAAAGATCGAACTACCAAAAAATATCAATCAACCGTCATATTTTTCATTCAAGTCCACATTTTTGATGAAGAAGGTTGCCCACTATTCGATGTAGGCCATTCAACTTCTCTAATTTATAGGGCTCAGTATTTTAAAAAAGATTGTATAGAGAATGAGACTTCTAATTAGATATATCGAAAATGAGAATACTTTCTTAATATATTATGATCTAAGACTAATAATTTACATTCAATATAGACTTGTAATCTGTGTGATTGGAAATCATCTCCATATACATGATCACATAATATGCACATACCCAGCCATTGTATTGTATAGGTGAATGTAGATTTATAATTTTACATTAATATGTAATTATGCAGAGTTGATCATAATATATTATATTGTTTGGAAAATGAGAACACTATACAACAAAACTCCTCCAAGTTACCAATTTCTTTTTCTTATCTACCTCTCCTCAACCGGTATAAAATACTTTCACAACCATATAAGTTAAAGTAACATATATGTTGCATTATTAAATTGTCATTGCAAACATTAACAAAATATTTTGGGCACCGAAAAACTATACTTACGCGTGTATCACCATTTTTATTGGGTGCCCCTCATTTGTTGGTGGTTTTGCACCTGAAGGATCAATTAAATACACACTAAAAGACTCGAGAATAATCACTAACAACTGGCAGTGCCTATTTCTGAAATAGAAGGAAAATAAAATATAAATTGTATTCAATAGGCTAAGACATATAAACAACAAGACAAAAAATTACCTAACATTAAAGGGAGGTAAGATCGCGTTCTTCGAAGTACCAAATTCTTGCATTGCAATATTCACATATTATTTGATTCCACTCAGATCTCTAAGTACATTGCTAATTAATGATGGCACTATAAATCCCAAATTTTCTATTGTGAAATCACAAGCTGTAAAATACAAATGACTGAAAATATTATATATAAACCATTCATCAAACTATATGTAAGAAAGAATTAAACAATTTTCACATATGACAGGGTATTCACACTCACGGTATCCAAAGTTCTATCACTTATATGTTTATCCAATTATATTTAAATACCTCAGTGACATCTGTGAACACTATATCATTTTCATGTTGTATACCTACAACGTCCTCCCCAAGGTGGATCTCAATGGTGTCAGTTAGGTTTATAGTGTATAACCATCTTGTCATCATCTAGCATTTAGGGACTAAGGAGTTGAACAACTCCTGTGGAATAAAATGAACAGGTGGTGACTTCAAAACCTTAGGGGGCTTCTTAGTTGTTGTAGACTGCATGCATATATTCTAATATTAGCTTGTTGTGGAACATATTCTACCATCATTGTGATTATTTTATATAAGTTTCAATATACATTGGTCATACCTGAAGAAATATAATGAGTCATTTGGGGCACCCAATAAAGCTGCCTTCGACCTCCTCAATTGTGGTGTCATCTGGGTGCTCGTATGGGAGAGGTATGCCCCTCATTCTAGGAAATACACACATGATTCTCACACAATAGTGATTAGTGGGAAGGTGAATACTATGAACCGTGGTGGTGTTATCAGCCTCGACATCTGCAATTTTATGAAACATAGAATTTAAAACTTGACAAACATGCATATGGATTTGAGGGACTACTTTTATAAAAAAAGAATGACTTGATTTGAAATCTTACCTCAGTTGTTCCCATCAGTCTAAAGGGCTGCACCGATGTACTCTTTGCGAGAGTGATGAACATGTGTTGTGATTACTGTAAAAGCAATTTTCTGTGTGTCCTGAGAAGTAAAGTGTTTCTCCAAGGCTGCATCTACTAATCTCTGCACGTACTCCAGGTTCACTTCCCCTTTCTTTGTTTGTTTGTGCTATTTCTGCATAAAAAGATTTTATACCTTAACTGACTCCTGCGCCTCTAACACGTCCTAGATGCTCATTTGTCCCTAGAGAAACTGTCAACTCCTCATGTGTCTTGAGGTGTCCAATTCCCTCCTTTTCTTGGGAAACCATCTCCAACAGACTAATCATTAAAAACTAATTATTTAGTAAAACTTACACCAGAGAAAAAACAACAAAGACATTATTACTAGACTAAGAAATTTACCATTTATGCAGCCACCTCTTGTGTTGCTTGGACAACAATTTCTTTGGCTTTATTTTTCCTCACATCTATCCAATCAACATAGCGAGGCAACCATTTAGAAGCAGTAGAAGAATCATTAGTAGGAATAGATTCAAAATGCCCTTGCTCTTCTTGCTCTTGTTCTTGTTTTTGTCATCTCAACTGGTGGCAGTACCAATAACCACATGAACCCAACCGGTGGTTGTGCACATTCTTGTCACACCTGCCTTTTTGAGCTTCTTAAAGGGCCTAATTAATTCATACAAATGATATTGTTAAGTAATAATAAGAAATCATAAAAATATAATTGATTCAATACTTGGAACTCTTTTGTTTGTCTCCATCAAACAATATTTTTCCAATCATCTTGACAAATATAGTTAAATTTTTGCAATGTTCCTTCTTGTCTCCAAAGACATAGTCTTTGGTGAGGATTGTTTGCCAATCTCTATGCCTTCTCTGGATGATTTGCATAACAGACTTGCAATGCATCTTTTCATCAAGTTCATACCGGCTCTTAAAGGTTCAACACTCAATAATATTTAGAAATGTATAAAAAAAATAAAAAATACTATAAAATGCAACTTCATTTATCTCACCTCTAGCTCCTTCTAGATGAGGTCTTTATAGACCAGACTCATGTGTCTGCAATCCATAGAGAGGAGAGGCACCTTGTTTCGATTAAGAACCCCATAATAGCTGGCAAACTCATTAGTGACGTGCCTGCTTCATTGCATTTAACGACTATCTTCTTCCCTTGCATATCTCCGTCTTTCATTACAATTATACCTCTAACTCCCTTACGCTTTCGGTTGTGAGCACCATCAACACCCTGATCAGGATGCTCAACATTCTCACTCTCATGATCACTTTTCTCCTGGTCAGATGCCATCTATAAAATCAAAAGTAAACAAAAAAGTCAGATCACATATATAAAGTCAATACTATAATGAAATCAGATCACATATGAACAAAAAAATATGTTATATAATGCCAAATAATTCATATTACATATGAGAAGTATACCTTAAACTAATATCCCACATGTATGATTTTCATGTGTATACTCATCAGTGTTAGATTTAATGTTAACACTTGGTAAGCCAATAGAAAATGGACTACAGGCATCACACTTGTCATAGTACTCTTCTTCATCGATAAGATTTGAAATGAACTATCTCTTCCCATAAAAAATGATAGACCAATTTTTTTTACAGGATCGTTGATATAGTATACCTATTTTGCCTTTGATGCCATGATGAAGGGCTCATCCTTCTCGCCTGTCCACTCAAAATTCACTTGTGTGAAATCGAGTTCGTCAACTACAACTCCTTTATTGTTATCAACCTATTTACACTTAAATAATGGAACTCTAAACTCTGTGTAGTCAAATTCCCATATGTCTTCAATGACATTGTAATAAGACATCTTTCCTTCATGTGGGTTGTTATCCTTAGGACTAGAAAAATACGATTAAGACACTTGAAGGGCGACACAATTTTAGATGACACTTTTATCATCTGGACATTTTGCATAGTATGAAAATCCATTTATGTCAAACTGTTCACAAGATATAATGTGGATCTTTATCTTATATGCGAGCCATTTGATAGTTTCTGTAACATTATTTGGTGTTTGAGATAGTTGATTGAATACTTCCTTTTCAAACCACCAAATAAACATTCAATTATGCTCTCTAGCAAGCCAAATCGAACTGGATCGGGGATGACTTCTCTTGAGCTTGTTGGTGTTCAGAAATATAAATACCCACATTGTCAATGTTGTGTAAAATATACAAGTGTGCTTGTTATCATCATTCACAATTGATATTTATATGTCATTCTCCCAAAATACCTTTGTCGGAATAAAAATCAGAGTTCACGACATCTTAGAAACTCTTATAAGTGAATATAAGGAGTAGACATCTTAGAAATCCTAGAGTTTGACATGTCTAGGTAATGGTGTGGCTCTCTCCTAGTTTAGATAGTGGAATCACTCAGCTCTAAAACAACTTTTTCACTTGGTTGCTTCAATCTCTCTCATCCTTGCTATGTATGTTTCAATTGCCATCAAATTCACTATTTTCAATTAAACTTATTTGAAGTAACTTGAAGGTCTAACAAGTTTTGTGTAAGTGTTTTTAGCTCTATTCACCCCCCTAGAGACCTTAGATCCAACAGTTCCATCATTCTCCTTCTCACCTATTTTTATTTCTTAATTATGATCAATTCCTTATCACACTCCATATTCCCTATCTTTCTCTATAATCAATTCAAGAGCTTGAAAAATTTCCAATCGATTATAGTTTCCTTATCATCTCGAATTGACTGAACCCTAATTTATTGGGGTCATGTTGACTATACCTTTCTAATAACCTTGAAACACCTCGATGAGCATTAATAGACCATTGGAAATAATGAGTACCACCTCAAATAACTTATAGAATTGGGACATAATCATTTTAATTACATGCATCCTAGTTCCCTAAAAATAGGTTTTTAAATCAGAAACCCTGGGTTCATTATTTCTCCCCTGACATTTATATCCTATAGAAACTCTTTTGGGGTCTTTAGAAGAATTTGAAAATTGAGAGCAGTATCAATTGGTCCTCATAGTGTAGTGAACCCTTTTCCCAATTTTCATCTAAGCCTCTACATTGTGAACAATACTTGAACCCAATGCTAAATTTGCCTCATTTGTTTGCACTTGCTTTGTTTTGTTGAACCAATGTCATGTCAAATAGGGTCTTTGTCATTTTATATCTCTATGGATCATGCTTCCATGGAAATCATGATACAACTTATTTCCTTTGCTTGGCTAAATCTAGGGATCAATAGTATTGTACTGACTTGAGGAAGTGAACTTAGACATTGATTTGGTATTTCTCATGGTACATTTTGACATTCATCTGGATCCACTCTTCTCCACATTTCAATTCCTTACAAATGGTAGTTGGGAATATTTGCCATTATGCTTTTACTATCATTTCATCTTGCATATTTATTATTTGTATCATTGGAGATGGGCACTTTAGTATTCTCTCACTTGTTCTTACTATTATTCTGCACACATTTTCATAATACTAAATGAAGGAGGTACCCATGTAACATGCTAAGATTCAATATCATGATGTGGGACACAAACACTTTGTTTGCATCAGTTTTTATTTAAAACATCTATATATATGATATATACTATACAAATGTATATATTATATTCATATATAAATGTATGAGTTCAAAATGTAAAAATGTATCACAAGCTAACACTTTGTAATCCTACTACACCCTACAAAAGAGGCCCTTATTGCTTCTCATTTTTGATGTGGACATTTGAGACTATTGAATTAAACAGTTTGGGTTGTTTGACTCCATTTCTATGGTTGTACCTTCATATCATCTTTTTATGCTTGCATTGGGTATGGATTAAATTGTACTTCTTACCTAGTCTTCACGCTTGTATAATTTCTAGATTACTATTATATAGGACAAAACAAAGACACATATTAGGTTCACCTTACTACCCAAAAATACATACCATGTGCACCTTTCACCTGTACTGTGTCTTTCCTCTCTATATATATGTAATATATTTATATATATATACATATATATATAATATTTATATGTATGTATTTCAAATTGATATTGTAGTCATCTTGCCTCTTCTCGGGATTATGTGGTGTTATGACACTACTTAGATAGTTTGAGTCTAGCAAAGATCTAAGTGCACTAATTTATTTGTTTATTGATGTGAAATTTTCTATGTCATAATCTCCACTTGGTTAATTATACTTCTTAAAACATGCTTCATTCAACTTTGATGATGTTGGTTTTGACTAATAACTCATTACACTTTCCTCTTAGAAGGGGAACACCATTTTTTGTAATTCATCCTTTAATGCTTGTATATCTTTGTTATTGCTTATTGCCATTTTGTACTTTGTTTTACTTTCTGTTGTTCTTCCAATTCCTATGAGTTGTTCCCGAACCACCCAAATATAGGTTATATGGAGAAAGATGCTTTAGTAGGATTTTTTCAAGCCCTTGAACTTAAGGATAGCTTGATATAGCCAGATTGTCCTATGTAACTAGTCCTTTGTAAAAGTTGAGCTTATGATTTTCTTCTTGTTATGCCACGCTTGTGAGAGATGATGTAAATAAAACATATTGTAGTATATTTGTCTCTACTACTACACAATAACATTTCTTGAAGAATCATACTTTTGAGAAATAGAAAATACCTCCCATCCTTCACACATATTGGCGTGTTTGGATTGAATAGGCTTTATTCCTTAGTTTGTAATGATTGGATCCCCTATAGGGTCCCACTGTTTCCACTTTACAAAATAGAGCAAAAATGAGATATGCGTGTGAGTCAAATAGTATTCCTATTGATGTACAAAGGAGTATGGGGGATGAAGGATTTCTACTATCATGACTTCCTTTGATAAGACAATGAAGAACAAGAAATTTTTAGGACAATGGAGAAATAGTACCACAGTCCTCATACATAAGAAAAAATGATTTTGGAAAGAGTTGCACAAACTATACATGTATCAAGATGATTACTAACACTATGAAGATTTGGGAGATTTTATTGAGAAAAGGTTGAGATCTATATTGTAGACATTAGAAAGTTAGTTTGGTTTCATGCTTGGAAGATCATAATGGATGCTATTTTTCTAGTAAGCAACATTATGAGAAGTACATCAAAATAAATGGACATCTCTTTACGGTTTTTATTGATTTGGAAAAAGACTTATCATCAAGTGATTTAGAGGGTTTTAGAGAAGGGTGTGCCTATCCAATACGTTGATGTGATTAAGTAAATGTATGATAACTGAAATGCAAGTTTTAGGTCTCCTTGAGGAGAGATACCAACAATTACTGTCATAATTGGGGGACATCAACTATCGACATTAAGTCATGATCTATTCAATCTTATTTAGGATGATATTCTTCGATGAATGTTGTTTGCTAATGATATTGTGTTCACTGATGAAATTACAAAGAGATTGGATGGTAAAGTGGAACTTTAGTGAAATGTGTTGGTTCTAATCTAATGAACTCAAAGTTGGTAGATGTAAAATTGAGTATGTATGTTGCAATTTCAATCAGTCTAGAATTGTCAATGGTGGGTCTAAGTTTGATGTAGTGGATGTCTTAATGTGATAAGTTTGGTTACCTAGGTTCTATTGATTAAATGGATGGTAGTGTTCACATGATGCTTTTCAACGTGATCATAATGATTATTAAAATGGAGGAGTGAAACTAATGTAGTATATGAACAAAAGACCTTCTTTGATAAAAAAAGGTAGTTTTGTATGACTAACCACGTAGTATGGAAGTGAATATTAGACGCTGAGAAAAATCTATCAACCATATGAATGTGGCCTAAATATATATGGTGAGATGAGTGTGTGGGAGGACAAGGATGATCGCTCGAGAAATTGTTGTTCCAGGAACAATTTGTTGACAAGAGTTATGTGTGAGGGTCGTCTGAGATAGTCTCAGCATGTGCAATGAAAACCTGATTAGCGTGCCTATTCAAAATAATGCTACTAAGTCTAACAAAGATAAAAGAAGATTGGGCATGCCATAATTAGCCTGGGAAGATTATACAATGAGAAATTTTGTGTAAGGCCTGGGCCCACTGCCCAAGGCACTAGCAGAATTTCAAGAATGACGACTGGCCCCACAGACCACCAATAGCCTTAACTGCGCAGGCCACCCATCCCAGTACTACTCCAAGCTGAGCACGCTTAACTATGGAATTATTAGTGATGGGTTTCCGGAAAAGGAGGTGCACCTTGGTGATATGGGTAATCCAATTATTCTTTATAAGTTCGTTTTATTCGAGGCCTCAAATCCCGGGACGTTACAATCTCCCTCACTTAGACTCTTAACGTCCTCGTCAGGCTCAACTATACGGCCTCATAATATCTTCCCCATTTCAGTGTAGACCCAGAACGGCCCATGGACACCCAACTCCCATCCACGGCTACCAGCGCAAGGGTGGCTCCATCTCGTCTCTACGGATAGCCCTTTCCAACTTGTCCGGTCCGTACAGCACAAGACTGGCATGCCACATGCCCATGAGGGGCCCACCTACTAGAGGAGAAATGACTCTGATACTAATTGTAACGCATGGGCCCACTGCCTAAGGCACTAGCAGAGTTTCAGGAATGACGACTGGCCCCACAGACCACCACTAGCCTTAACTGCGCACTTTGTCCTCTCTGAGGCACATGCCAGGATCAACTTCCCGATAGGTCACCCATCCCAATACTACTCCAAACTGAGTACACTTAACTATGGAGTTCTTAGTGATGGGCTCTCAGAAAAAGAGGTGCACCTTGGTGATATGGGTAGTCCAATCATTCCTTATAAGATCGTTTTATTCGAGGCCTCAAATCCTGAGACGTTACATTTTGAATCTTTACATCTTAATCAGAGTATGACAAATAACTGAGGTATTTAGAAAAACATGACCCCTACCATCAATCCAAACATGATTGAGATTCAGACTCAAATGACGGCACCAATGATGAGAATTTTATTTGATGATACTTCTATTCATGTTTATTTTTCTCGTATATATGAAGAAGTTTCTAACTTTTTTTCCTCAACATACATTTTGTCTAAAAGAGGATGTTGACTTGAAGATGGTACAAATGATCAACAATCATGTATTGTAGAAAAATTGAGTAACTAATAGTATTCCAAAGAAACTTCATATAGAAAATGAAACAAGATATCACAACATATCATTTGTTGATACTTCGGACTATTAAAGTCCACAAACATTATTCATTAAATAAATTAACAGACATAGTATTGACTTTCATTCCTAAGAAGTGGTATGTACTTCGTACTGCACGTGCTTCAAAGTCATTTGTTATGTACCTTATGGATATATACTTGATTATGATCAGGATATTAGAAATTACAATGAAATAGAAGGGAGACGAGCAACAAATTGCACCATCAATCTCTTTTGGATGAAATTCAATCTTTCGGAAAATCACATCTATAGACTTGAGAGTCATAACATTATAGTGCATAATTTTTTAGTCTCTCTTGAGAAGTTCCACCACCTCATGTGCTCATCCAAATATAGCCTTGTGATTAGTATACATGTTTCGTACCAGTGGAAGAGCAGAAAACAGATTAGTCCAACAGCAAAAAGGACCCAAGCCAGCCTGCCACGGATGGTGGGAGGCTGATGCCAGCGGCCGCCGCATTAATAATCAATCACTCATACAAGCTAGTCATAAAAAAGGTTTTCAAACAAAGTTGTAAAATAATTGCACGAAGGCAGCATTAAAGAATGTGAGACTGCTTTCCGATCTGGTCGTATTTAAAGTCTAAAGTGACCGTCGTTTAACTAAGCAAGTCACCCACATGCTCAGCTGCTCGTCGACCCGCTGGTCTTATTAAAAGACTAAACTGTAAACCGAGAATTTCTGGGATGTTCGCAGTTTCTATAACTTTCAGAGTGAGGACCCCCGCAAAACATGACCTAGCTCATAACTTCCAGAACGAGGATTTGAAGTCTCGTTACCAAAATTTGATGTCCAGTATTCGAATGAAAAGTATTATTAAATGAGCCATGAGGAAATTTCAAAATGTGTTTTCGAAATGTACCGATATGCGTGTCTTCAGCCCTTCCCCATTTATTTGTTTGTGCTCTTTGTTTCTGGGTTCATGCCAAAAGGTATTTTCATTCATCCTATCGTTTTCGTGTAGGCAAAAAACATCTAACAAGACACAACAGCTGCTCATAAAAACCAATCAAGCATCTGCCTATCGGTCGCAGCCTAAACGACCAGAAGGAAAAACCACCTACCAGCCCAAACCACTTCCAGCCTCCTGGCAAAATTCAAAACAAAAGAATTTGTCTAACTAGCGTGACGTACTAGTAACAAACTGTCTTATTTCAAACCAAATGCAAAATGTTTAGTCTCATACTCCTTGTTTTCTATTAATTCCCTCCTCCTCATATATGGATGCTTATGCATAGGATATTTGAGGAGAAAAGGAAGACATGTGCTTCGCACGCGCATGGTGAGACACCCCAAGGCGTTTGGGCCGGTCAGGTCTGGAAATCTTTTAATAGGGTTCGTCGGCGAGTGTCGTGTCCCTCACACAGGGGGTGCAAATCGACCTCCCGGATCCTCTTGCAAGGGTGCAGCCCCCGAGTCTTTTGTCCTTCGGGCTACTAATGAATTTTTAACGTGTGCCACATCTTTTTGAGACACCGGTTGCACCCCTTGTTTGTTTAGCAACCACAGCCGCTCATAACCTTTCACTAGCGTTTGTTTCTATTAAACAAAGTTTGCGACAAGTTTCTCGCACAACAGAAAAACTCTATGACTCTCACAACTTTTTCTTCTCTATTTTTTCATTGCCTCTGACGATGTCCAATTGATAGCTGGAAGAACGACTAATCACTATTCGTTGAAGGGTACCAATTGTGTGTGCACACATAATCACCTCAATCGTTGTTGGAACCTCAAAGACTAACCATCCTCAACGATTAGTGCACTGATGCTCGCAGTCATGTACCGTGAAATTATTCTTAAGGACAGTGCATCTTGCATATCTCAACGACTTCTGACATAATCTTTAATATTTTCTACTTATATGTGGCTTGTACCCCTTTCTCATATTACAATCGTAAGAGTAATTGTGTAATTTGACAGGTACACATGTAGAAGGTTTTGAAACTCCCTCTATGCCTGTGATGCCGTCAAACAATAATAAACAAATTCTTACTATTTCGACTGTTCTCAAACACCATTGCCATATGTTTCTAAAATTAAACCTTTCAATGGTCTGCATTACCCACATTGGTAGGAAAAAGTTTTCACTGCTTTGGAAGTTTCAAATGTAGCATTAGTTTATTGAATCCCAAAGTTAAAAATGACTATGTTGATTGGGAAAAAACAAATTGTATTTTTTGACATGTTATTCTAAGTACGATATCTAATCAATTGTTTCACGCATACTTTCCAATCAAAATTACATCTGAAATTTGAGAAAGTCTAAACATAAAATACATTCTAGAAGAGGTTTCTACCCAAAAATTTACTATTATGAATTTTTTAAAATTTTGTATGACTGAAGATAAAGAAATAAGAACTCAAATTCATGATTTTCAGATAATACTAGACGACTTGAAAAATGAAAAAGTTAATCTTTCTGAGTTTTTCATCGTGGGATCGAAAATTAAAAAATTGTCTTGTTCTTGGAAACATTCAAGAACAATTTAAAACACAAAAGAAAGAGTATGTCACTGGATGATGTAATAATACACATCTGAGTTGAAGATCAAAATTTTACTAGGGAAAAATAAAAATTGAACAAAGAGTTGTCATGTACTACAAACTTTGTTTAGAGTGAAGTTGAACAAAATAAAAATTTCTAATCAATCTAAAAGTAACTGGAAGAATACGAAAGAGAAAGGAAGTAAAAATAAAAAATAAAGGCAACAAATACATTAAGAAAAAGAATACCTTTTTACTATTTTTGTGGAAAACATGATCATGCTTCTCCTAAGTAAAGACATTGGATGAAGCAAGCAATTTAGGATTCTAAGGAAACAACAACCAACCTTAACACTGAGGACATGTTTGTGGCATTCATCAGTCTGATCAACACGGGTTCATTTCAGTAACATGATTGGATCATCAACTCTGGGGTTACTCACCACATTAGTGGCAATAGAGATGCATTTGTGACCTACTCTGATGTAGGACATGATGAACATATGGTTGTCATAGGTAACTCCAGTGCTTCTCCTGTAACCGAAAAGGGAAATGTCATGATCAAGATGACTTCTGGAAATAATTTGTTGATCAAAGATGTGTTGTATGTTCCAGACATTAGGGTTAATTTGATTTCTATCTCTGCACTTGTTAAGTTTGGGTCACGGTATCCTTTGAATAAAATAAGGTCATTTTCTCAAAGTTTGGGAACTTGGTATGGGGTATTGTTCAAATGACCTCTTTCTTTTGATTGTACCAAACTCGTATATATGCTAACAAAATTTCCTCTTCTACTTATATCATTGACTCTTTTGATATGTGACATAATAAACTTGGACATATTAATTTTGAATATGTACAACTCATGAAATCTTTAGGTTTGTTAAAAGATATACATGGTGTTGTTATTTTAAATAATAAATATCAAATATGTGCTGAAACTAAACCTACAAAGAAACTATGTCCTTAAATTTTACATAGCAATTTAAAATTACTAGATTTAGTTCACACATATCTTAGAGATTTAAAAGGAAATTTGTCTAGAGGTAGGAAAAGGTTTTGTATTATTCTTGTAGATGATTTCTCATGCTATAAAAAATAATATTTCTTACAGTCAAAGGATGAAGCTTTAGAGATATTTTCTAAATATAAAACAAAAGTAGAAAATCAACTCAATAAAAAAATAAAATATCTTTGTTCCGATAGGGGTGGTAAATATGATTGTTCTCCTT
This sequence comes from Alisma plantago-aquatica, assembly GCA_963693085.1. Taxonomy (NCBI): domain Eukaryota; kingdom Viridiplantae; phylum Streptophyta; class Magnoliopsida; order Alismatales; family Alismataceae; genus Alisma; species Alisma plantago-aquatica. The sequence goes on along the minus strand of OY856415.1, from coordinate 411,821,645 downwards.
TTAATATTTTTTGTGTAACCCATGGTATTATACATGAATACACCCCTCCATATTATCCTCGATCAAATGCGATTATGGAATGCAAAAATACAACTATAATGAAAATGATGAATTCGATTTTAATTAATTTAAGATCACCCAAAACCTTGTAGGGGGGAGAAATTTTGCCATCTTGTTTTTTTTCCAAAATCATATACATAGTATGAAGATGAATAAAACATTATATGAATTTTGGAAATGATATCCTCCTAATTGAAATATCTCAAAGTGTGGGGGTACTTCGTTAAATTCTTATTAACTAAACCTAAGAAACAAAAATTGGGATCTAGAACTCTAGATGGTATTTTTAAAGGTTATCACCAAAATAGTGCAACATATAGATTCATGGTTATTAGAAGTAACAACAATGTTGTAGAACCTAATAAATCTAATGTTGCTTTTTTGAAAATATATTTCCTATGAAAACTCCTTTGGAAAAATTATCTAATCCTTCAAATGAAAGTTTGGATAACATTCCAAGTACATCCAATACTAATGATGTTTTAGAACCCCATGATATATAACCTAGAAGATCCACTAGGATGAGGAAGGAAAAGAATCATGGTGATGCCTTCTATTATTTCATTGTAGATAATGACCTCGATCTTACAATGATGTTATTAATTCATTTGATTCCTATTTATGGAATGAAGCAATTAGTAGTGAGATTGAATCTATATTTTTTAATCACACGTGAGATTTAGTAAATCTTCCACCAGGTATCAAACCCATAGGATGTAAAAGGATTTTTAAAATAAAGTTAAAAACTGATGGGACTGTAGATAAATACAAAGCTCGATTAGTTTCGAAGTGATATAAACAAAAAAGTATATTGACTATTTTGATACTTTTTCTCATGTAACTAGAATCTCTTCAATCATGATTTTAATTTCTTTGAAATCAATTAAGAAATGAATTATATATCAAATGCTTATTAGAAGTAACAACAATGTTGTAGAACCTAATAAATCTAATGTTGTTTTTTTGAGCATATTTTTCCTATGAAAACTCCTTTGTAAAAATTATATAATCCTTCAAATGAAAGTTTGGATAACATTCCAAGTACATCCATACTAATGATGTTTTAGAACCCCATGATATAGAACCTAGAAGATCCACTAGGATGAGGAAGGAAAAGAATCATGGTGATGACTTCTATTTTTTCATTATAGATAATGACCCTCGATCTTACAATGATGCTATTAATTCATTTGATACATATTTATGGAAGGAAGCAATTAGTAGTGAGATTGAATCTATATTGTCTAATCACACATGAGATTTAGTAAATCTTCCACCAGGTATCAAACCCATGGATGTAAACGATTTTTTAAAAGAAAATTAAAAATTGATGGGACTGTAGACAAATACAAAGCTTGATTAGTTTCCAAGGGATATAAACAAAAAAGGAGATTGACTATTTCGATACTTTTCCTCATGTAACTAGAATCTCTTCAATCATGATTTTAATTTCTTTGTAATCTATTAAGAAATTAATTATATATCAAATGGATGTTAAAAAATGCTATCTTAAATGGAGATTTAAATGAAGAAATTATATAGATTAACCTAAAGGTTATATTGTTCTTTTAAAGAAACATATGGTATGCAAACTAATCAAATCTTTTTATGTCTTGAAACAAGAACCTAAATAATGGCATGAGAAATTTAATGGCATTGTACTGTATGGTTTTCACGTAAATGAAGGAGACAAATGTATGTATCAAAAAGTTGATAACCAGGGTTGTGTCAATATATGTATTTATGTGGATGACATGCTTATATTTGGCACTATTATTGATATCATAATTAGTACAAAAAGTTTCTTGGCTATAAACATTGACTTGAAAGATATTGGAGAAGCATATGTAATTTTGGGAATTAAACTTCTTAAAGTGATGATTACATCCTACTCTCTCAAGAGCATTATGTTGAGAAAATCCTAAAAAGATTTTTAATGTTTGATTGTAAGTCAGTTAGCACACTTCTTAAATCTAAATTTTATATTAAGAAAAATAAAAGTGTTATTGTTCAACAAGTCAAATATGTGCATGTAGTTGGAAGCCTAATGTACTTAATGAATTGTACCTATCCAGATCTAGCATATGCATTGGGGAGACTAAGTAGATATACTAAAATTCCTAATAAGGATCATTGAGATGCTCTAAATAGGATTTTAAGATACCTAAAAGGCATTATTAATCATGGACTGATTTTTTGTGTATTTCCAATTGTGCTAGAAGGATTTTATGATGCCATTTGGATTTCTGATACAAATGAATTGAAATGTAGAAGTGGCTACATATTTAGCATGGTTGGAGGTGTTGTGTCTTATACATTCACCAAGAAAACATATATAGCTTGTTCCATTATGGAATATGAGCTTATTGTCTTAGAAAAGGCTAGAAATAAAGTCCCATTTGGGAGAAACCTTCTCCAACAGAGTTTATTCATTGTGATAATCAAGCTGTCATAGCAAGAGCTAAAAACAAAGTTTATAATGGGAAGAGTAGACATATTCGTCTATGTCATAACATTGTGAGGAAGCTTATATGCGATAGCATAATCTCAATAGATTATGTAAAATTAGAATCAAACTTGGTCAATCATCTGATAAAGCCATTAAGTAAAATACTAGTGAGTAACACATCAAGGAGAACAATATTATGCCCATATCTGAAGTCAAAGTTATGGATACCCAACCTTCATGAACGGTGATCCCGAGAAGGAGGTTCAATGGGAAACACTAAGTCACTTGATGATTCAATGTATTGTAATAATATGTATCTCATTCTTATAATGTAAAGAATTTACAATGATTAAGTTGAATATATTTTCCTTAGCGGATTTCCTAGCTAGTGATGATGGTGTATATAACTGCAACATATACTTGATGAAATTTAAACTATATGAATGTGGACTGGGGCCACTCTTGTTGAGAATTAGGAAGATCTCTAGAGTACTCATGAATCATTCTAGCAGGTGCATGGCCATAACACACCAAACTATAGGAATGACAATTGCTTTTATGAATGCCATGTGAGTAGTGAACCTCTAATCACATAAAAGGGGAATTGGTTCAAGAACATAGTTCTATCAATCCTCTATAGGTTATGTTCATCTACTCTATACTTTAGTTCAAAGAATTTTGTTCTAATAAAGTTTATACAAGTCGTTTATTTAAGTTCTTCAAATGATTTACACGAGTTTATTTTATATTTTATTTTGAAAAGTGTGGGATTGTTGTGTTTTCTTCCTTATCTCAAACCAAAGGCAAAAGATTTAGTCCCATTCTCCTTGTTTCGGATACTTCTCTCCTCCTTATATATGGATACTTATCCATAGGATATTTCAGGAGAAAAAGGTATAGTCCCATACTCCTTGTTTCTGAGACTTCCATCCTCCTTATATATGGATACT